>JAGSMR010000038.1:832500-1157500 GCA_029286605.1 Sericinus montela
ACAACTCAAAAAGTATCCTATTGCAATCTATCAGAGTTCTGATTTCATTACAAAATATTTTATCTTTCTCTAAATAGGATGACGAAAATTATATCTTAGCACCGTTGAAATTGAGTATGTTATTTATAATTTCGATAAAAAGAAAATGACGTGAAGATATTTCAATATTACTAAATAATAAATTAAACTCTACTACACAGCTACAAGGAATGTTTTTGCTCAAATACTTTTGCAACAAATTTTGTTGAGAAGCTTGACCGATCTCCAGGGATTTGGCTAGGGCGTTTAGTCACGGTTTTATTTGAATTTGCCAGTATTCACCGCGACAAACATTTGGACATTTATTGCAACGAGGACTGGTGTCGAATAATAAACGTTTGCCCCCAGTTTCTGATAGTTGGCGATTGGACACGGCTGATGTTTGGTTTTGGGCAACGACTTGGGACGTAAAAGAACAATCGAAAATGAGAAGATTGCAATATGATCTGCTGTTTTTTCATGTAAAATATTACAAAACTTGTTAGATTTACATTAACTGTATATAAATATCTTAACCCATATTTTCGATACTGGAGTAGGCAGAGATCACATATACTTTCATATGTAAATATTTATATTCGCATATAACTATTTATGATTGGAGTACAAACATTCATGTTTATTACACAAAATTTTGCCCTAGTGTAATTCGAACTCTCGGCTCGTGGGTTCGAATATATGGACACTGCTAACTATACTGGGTCGTCGATTTCATGTGAATTTAAAAAGTTATGTTTATTCTAAACTAAAAAGGGATCGTTAAATAAAACTAAAAAGGAATCGTTAAATATTAAAAATTATACAGAGCCAAATTTAATTACATCACTACACTCAATGGTTTTATTAAGTACTGACTACGAAGAAATTGAACATATTATTCTTAACCTAAAAAATACATCAGCAAAGGGTTGGGACAATATACCTACATCAATAGTAAAATCTGCAAGACACATACTTATACCTATCCTTCTTCATGCATTCAATCTCTGTCTCACTCATGGAATATTCCCTAAGACATTTAAGAAGGCTCTTGTACACCCTATTTATAAATCTGGTGATAGGAAAAGTATTTTCAATTATCGGCCAATATCAGTGCTTTCAGTTTTTCCAAAATATTTGAAAAGATACTGAATAAGAGGCTAATTTCCTATTTGAACAGTAAAAAATTAATCAGCGATAATCAATACGGTTTTTACGGTTACGGTTCAAATAAAGTTAAATATCTCGGAGTAATCATCAACAGTACTTTATCTTGGAAGGAACAAATTGACTCGTTAATATATAAAGTTAGAAAGCTAATATACGTGTTTAAAAATCTAAGATCATCTGCAGACTATATAACCCTGAAAACAGTGTATTACGCATTAGGACAATCCATTTTAAATTATTGTATAATTGCATGGGGTGGTTCCGGTAAGACCCAGTTTCTTAGATTGGAAAGAGCTCAGAGAGCAGTACTAAAGGTTATGATTTTTAAACCATTGCGATTCCCTACAGTAGA
This sequence comes from Sericinus montela, assembly GCA_029286605.1. Lineage (NCBI taxonomy): Eukaryota > Metazoa > Arthropoda > Insecta > Lepidoptera > Papilionidae > Sericinus > Sericinus montela. The sequence continues at coordinate 834,041 of JAGSMR010000038.1, forward strand.
TCTCTATGCTTTGTGCAAAATTTTAAGTGTCAGACAATTGTTTATACTGAGGGTCATTTTACGCAAACATAAACAGCTCTATTATTACCCCGAATTGGATAAAAAAAAGCGTAGAGGCGATCGAGTATGTCAACCAGTAAATTCTAGCCTATCTGTCGCAAATCGACATTATTTTACCTTAGTCCTAAACTATATAACAGGGTTAATAAATTGACTTATATTTACCCACTTACTTCGAGAGAATGTAAGGCTAAAATCACGGAATGGCTTTTGGGTCTTAATTATGAGGAAACTGAAAACTTATTCACTTAACACAAATATGTACTCACACACACTTGCACACGCACACAAACACACACACACACAAACACACACACGCACACACACACACACACACACACACACACACACACACACACACACACACGCACGCACGCGCATACACACACTCACACACACACACACACACACACACACACACACACATACATGAGCGTGCACGCGCGCTCACATGCGTGCACACACGTATACACAAATATGTCACGCACTACACGCATTCATTTTTTTTTCTTATTTTTTAAAGTAAAAATTTTGTATAGTTGGAACGCTTACACTAGGAGGAGGGGCGTTAATAGCAACGACACAGTTTTTACTAAGGTTGTTATTATCGTACACTATAAATTGTAACATATGTTTAATATTCCAAATAAATGCATTTTTAATTTAATTTTTTAATTCTTCTATTTTATTTCCATTTTATGGCGGTTTTTTTTAAGTTCGTCATTAATGTAATAGATTTATAAAACCTCTATTCTGTTACTAGCCAGTGAATCCTTTTCATCTTAAGAAATACCAGTGTGGCCTGAAATCCAGGTTAAGAAAATATGTGTCCTTTTAATATGGCATCTGTATAGAGTAGATTGAATTTAGATTATAAGAAGAATTAAGATTTGTATGAGTCCATTTTGATTCAGTAGTAAATTATAACAAATTTTGACATCTGACAAGTAAATTGTTGTTCCTTCGTACGAGAATAAATTATTTAATTTTGTAAGCCACGTTTAACCACATAGGCCACTTAATGATTGGTCTTTAATAAAGGTACACAAATGCTCGTATGTCTATAGATAATTGCTGCCAAGTAAGGTGAGTGACAATTTTATCGCATCTCGCCGTCGTCTCGTCGCAGGCTGTCAAGTGAAGAGAAAATCGAGCAAAGTGGTGACAATTGGTGCATATCCCCAACGAATTATCCTCGTTCGGCGCCTTTGTCCAATTGAAGCTTTCTTTATTTCGCCATTTTTGCCGTTTTTCCATTCTCATTTGTTTATTTATCTCGTTTTTATTTTCCGTACAGACAATGAGCCGGCCGCTGCTCATTATATCGCCCGCTGGTTTAGCACGCGACCCCATACTAAATCTCCGTTGGAATTCTAGCGAATTATGCGACGAACAAGTCCGTTTTTTCGGGTGATTGATTGGAATAAAAATTACTTTCTTTTTTTCTTTTCTCCAGACACCGACGTCGCTTTGTCGATCGATTTACTCCAACGCGGGGCGGTATCACAGTCGGACGGATTGAGTTTTGAATTCTGAAATAAGATAGATCTGACGTGTGCAATCGGCGCATTGAGAGTCATTTATTTCACATATCGCGCTGGCTAATCTGCTGCACTTGGGATGTCGTCTCTTTCAGGGAACCGTCAGAAATAGATCAGCCCACCCGTCACGATCATTCATAATAATATCTCCGTACAAAATTATATTAATAAAGCTACATTATTTCGTAAACTCTACTGATTTTCTTAACTAAAACTGAAATCTTTATCCTGAGTAAACCAAATATACCAAACTAGCTATTACTATTTACTGATCAATATGCTCGTATTAATGCTTGATAGTACCTGTGTGATCTTGATCCAATATGATTGCTGCCGATAGTATCTGAACAAAATACAAACAACGAGTTCACAACCGTATTCCCAATGCTGGCAAAATGAAAAACTTAATACGAAGTAGTTTTGGAGTTAAGGTGGGAATGCGTGATTTTCGATTGTCGTTTGTAGTTATTATTAATAGGTTTTAACGTCATTCCCAATATAGAGGTAGACAGTGGTCTAGACTATTAAGTTATTTCACAACAACTTTACATTTTTGTAAATGTTTTTAGTATAATAGTCATGATATTTGTAAGTCACGATAGCCGAGTGGTTGGGTGGTCGGAATTTCGAGTCAATAGACCCGAGTTCGATCCCCAGTTGGTAGGCTCGTACCAATGAGTTTTTCAAAAACTTATGTACGAATATCGTTGGCTTGGACATAAAGGCGGCGATGGGCTCACCACCTGTCACGTTGTCCCGAAAATATCTTCGGTAAAAGGTGGGTCGAAGGGACTTAATTGTCTAGACTCGACCTCTGTCTACCCCTGTATTGGGAATTGCGTGAAGATATTTATTATATTTATTTTTATTATTTATATTTGTAAAAAGTAAAATAGACGAGTGGTTCGGTGGTCGGAATTTCGAGTCAATAGACCCGAGTTCGATCCCCAGTTGGTAGGCTCGTACCAATGAGTTTTTCAAAAACTTATGTACGAATATCGTTGGCTTGGACATAAAGGCGGCGATGGGCTCACCACCTGTCACGTTGTCCCGAAAATATCTTCGGTAAAAGGTGGGTCGAAGGGACTTAATTGTCTAGACTCGACCTCTGTCTACCCCTGTATTGGGAATTGCGTGAAGATATTTATTATATTTATTTTTATTATTTATATTTGTAAAAAGTAAAATAGACGAGTGGTTCGGTGGTCGGAATTTCGAGTCAAGAGACCCGATTTCAACAGGTGGCAGGCTTGTACCTATGGGTTTCTCAAAAACTTTGTACGAATTGTAATCGTTGGCTTGGACATACATACGGCGACGAGCTCACCACCTGTCACGTTGTCCCGAAAATATCTTCGGTGGAAAGTGGGTCGAAGGGACTATTACTACTTATTGTCTAGACTAGACCTCTTTCTACCCCTGTATTGGAAATTGCGTGAAGATTTTTTTATGATAGTCGAGCGGACATAAAGACGGCGATTATAAATCTTGCAAGATTAGTTCGTCTTTATTTGAAGTTATTTCATTACTTACCTGTTTTGCTTTACTATTAAGTTTTTTTTTTGTTTTTAATATAGTATTGCACTGTTGTTAAATATAATTATAATTTTAAGTTAAAAACCTGATATAATTTAGTTATGTATAATTTAGTTTAGTTGTGTATGTGATAGCCGAGTGGTTGATTCAAGTCCTGAGACCCGAGTTCAATTCCCTGGAGGAAGGCTCAATCAATAGGATTGTTTAAAAACTTAAGTACGAATTATATTGTTGACTTGGACATAAAGACGGCGACGCGCTACCCACCTGACACATTGTTACAGAAAATGTCTTCGGGGAAGGTGGGTCGAAAGAACTCAATTGTCTATACCTCTGTCTACCCCTGCATTAGGAATGGCGTGAAGAGTGTTTTTTTTTACTTTTAGGGTTTTGATTACTATTACACTATGTAATAAGTATAACCGCAGAGACCGAACCCGAACCGGCGTTTTATTTAACTTTATTTAACAAACGGCACCGAAAGAATATCAGCGCTGCAGTAGCAATGCTGCAGCATATTACTGAGTCTGATGATGACGGATGTTGGATGATCATTTTCATTGCTGCAATCCAACGATTATCTTTCTTTCTTTTTTTTCATAATAAAATCAAGCACTTCTAAACTAATTTCTTTTACTTGCCTTGATGATAAACAAAAGATATGCGGTCGGTCATAAACATTATAATATGAGAATTTTATTTGCTAAAAACATATTATAGTTGAATGAATATATGACATAGTAACATGTTTTGCTTCGTTCATAAATAGCAGGCAAATTAACTAAAAATTCATGTTACATACATACATAACAACCGAGCATTGGCTCGGCAGGTTTTTTATAAACTTATGTCTCTATCGAAAATTTAATAAAGATTCCAACAATGTAATTAATTTTACTCTGTGTTCATGTCAACTTAATCTCCTAGAATATCCTATTCTACCTGTCCACAACTTGAGGTAGTTTCTAGTGTTGCGTTTCCCGATAGCCTTGTTGGTTCCTGCCTTAGCTGAGCTACGGGCTAAGGGTTACACGTTCGAATCCGGAATATGAAAGTTTGTACCAGTCATGGATGTTTATTTGTATACAAAGTCTATTATACCGTTGACTTGGATGCCAAAATGGCGACGGGCTGTCACGATGTCCCGAATAAGCATCGGAGATAGGTGGGGGAAAATGACATAATTGTCAGGACCTCTGTTTACCCCTTGATATAGAGAAAATGCATGAGTATAAGAAAAATTATGAAAATATAAATTAAAACAGCATGTTCCGTATTTTATACCCACAACCAAATCACTACATTACTACTTGTGTAACGTTTAGTTTAACATCAGAGAATATTTAATATTTATTTGTATCAACCACAACATTGACGCTATGACCCTAATTGCACAGCCATGTTCCCAAATTCACAGGCGTGATGCATAATGCATTACGACATCTATTGTCTTCCTAACGAACAAACGGACAGGATGTCTGATTAAATTACCGGACGATTAGTTTCCGAGTAAAGCAAATTCGTATGCGTTGTAACCGCGAATTCCTTCGCGTAAACAATTTGAGATGCGACAGAAACCACAAAAAACGACGGATGCAATTTGATGGATTGTATCGTTATAGAATGTAGACATTACATTAAGATTGCTGCTTTCATTGAAACAGAGAGCAAATAGTGGTCAGTGCTGGTACATTATCATAAATATGTATATCTTTTTTTTATTTACAATCTCTGCGGTCTGGTATAAGAATAAGAAGATGTCCCTTTTCGCCCCTTGGGTATTATTAAATGAATTTCATAATGGCAGATGACAGAAAATACCATTCGACAATATAGTAGACCGGTAACGAGCAGCGGCGTATAAAGTGATAAGTGAGGTGATCTATTTGCTCGCCAAGGGTGGCGATTATGACGAATCCTCTTTACGTATGTCACGATATCCGACTGGTTTGGAATTGGAGTTAAGAGATCCTGGTTCGATCCCCAAGTAGTAGGCTCGTACCAGTGAGTTTTTCAAAAATTATGTACGATTTTATCGTTGGACATAAAGACGGCGACGACTCACCACTTATCACGTTGTTCCTAAAAAGGTGAAAGGTTGGTCGAAAATACATTATGTAGACGACTGTCTAACCCAGTATTGAGAATGGCGTGAAGATATTTTTTCTTTTCTTTACTGCAGAGGCATGTGTCGCGCTGTGAACTTTTATAAGTTGTTACGTGCGTATGTTTATATGCACAATCTCTTTGAAATTACTTGAGAATAAAAGAAGATGGACCTCTATATTTAGCCACCTGCAACTTCTCTCTTATTGCGGATATTCGTGGGCGTCGGTTGGTTATTCAATCAAATCAAATCAATTGTTCATCCGAGTGTGTCAAATGCTTCTAGTAAAATTTAGTAGTAACCTACAACCAGTTGTAATTTTTTTCAAAGTTTTTCATATATCATTTAGCCGAGTGATTGGATGGTCCGAATTTCGAGTCGAGAGACCCGAGTTCGATCCCCAGGTGGCTGGCGCGTACCAATGGGTTTTTCAAAATAAAACTTGTGTATGAATTATATCGCTGGCTTGGACATACAGACGGCGATGGGCTCACCACCTGTCACGGTGTCCCGAAATTATGGTCGGTGGAAGGTGGGTCGAAGTGACATAATTGTCTAGACGAGACCTCTGTCTACCCCGTATTGGGAATTGCGTGAAGATATTTATTTATTATATATAATTTACCTTTATTCTTAATATTAATGTTTAAAAAAAGGGCCCAAAAGGTGTTTTGTTATAGTTCACAGAGTTCATATCATACAGGCTGCATTTACATGGTGGTACTGACAACGAAATTACTTAATATATGACGTGTAGGTACGTTGAATCTATTGATAAGTTGTTTGTTGTTGTTGTTTGAAGTGATCTCTCGGCTAAATACTTATTTTGGGTTTTCGATGATGATGCAAAAATGATGAATATAGAATAGTACGTTTTGGAATAACTAACATATTTTTATCATGAAATGTCCTAAAACAAATTGATAAAGCAAAACGAACAAAACAACTTTTTTTACATTACAACCTTAATGGTCTTTTATTGTATAAATTATATGCTAAAGTAAAAACCTATAAATGCAGCCTATAAAAGTCCACAGGCATAAGCCTCTTTCCGTATTTAAATGGTCTTGACATCGGGAGGAGTCTGCCTTATTGTGTGGGATGGCAGATTTTACATGTCATTTACAACATTTTTTTATTCTTCGACATACAAGTTCCTTCGCGATTGTTTTCTTAACCAAGAATTGAATCAAGTTTATAAGTATATTATCAGTAGTTATACTGGAATTAAAGTTTGTAAATTATTTAGCGACGCTGGCATCGCGTTTGATATACTAAAAACATGTAGCCATGATAGCCGAGTGGGTGTGTGATCGAATCAGAAACCCAAGTTCGATCCTTAGGAGAAAGGCTCATAATTTTTTTTAGAAACATATGTGTGGGGACCTCTATGTCTCCACATTGGAAGCTCGCTAAGTTGCGGATTCAGGAAATACATCCACGTCCTACATCGCGCTATCGAAGTTCGCACATGCATATATACGATTACCGATAGCGCACACTTGTGGAGTGGAGGAGACGTCCCCCCCAGGTCACGATAACCCGACCTGGCCGGTAGCTACCCTCTTCCTGCACCACATTATCCGCTACATATGTATTAGAAACATATGTATAAAAGCTCTATTCTGTTTTTAACTAGTGAATGGACAGTTTCATTTTAAGAAATACCACTATAGCCTGAAATGCAAGGTAAGAAAATATGTTGTAGGCTTGGACACTAAGACGGCCATGTTGTTCCAAATAATCTCCAGTGAAATGCTGGGAGGAAAGGACTATCTATACTCGAACTGTCTAGATCTCTGACTACGCCTGTATATTAAAAATGGAGTATGTGGAAATGCGTGTATATTAAAAAGAACTGCAAGCAGAGTTTAATATATATATAGCTATAGATACTGAAGATGATCGATCATAAAAATAGAACAAATTGAAAGTCCGAATTCATGTGCAACAGACGGAATCTATACATCTACATATAAATATGTAGTAGTGTCTGTTTATAACTCCAAATTATCAGCTTTTTATCAAATGCATGTAAAAGTAAATACGATACTTACATAAAAAACAATTTTAAAAATTTTGATAATGTCTGTTAGTTTGCTCCGGCTAATCTATGAAACAGTTGGACCGATTTTAGTGGGACTTTCAATGGCAGACAATTGATAAAATGACAAGTAATTTAGGCTACTTTTATTTAGGAGTATAACCAGGGTTAATCAACTAGTTTTAAATAAATTTGTGTGTGGTCATGTTAAATGTGATCGTATGACTATCAGGCTTTTATGTTTTTTGCTGTAAATCCAACAAAATTCAAGTTTCCTTAACAATCTCAGACAATAACGCAAACAATTTTCTGTCTTCTGTGTCAGTACTTAAAAACAGAATCGTATATTCGTGTTCCGAGTGACATTACTTATGTTTACATGTGTGTACATCACGACCGGTGTACCGCCGCGACAAAGTCGTGAGTCGTAATAGTAAAGAAACATGTTGTTAGTATTTTCGTCGCGCGCTTCGCGACCAATCTCTAATTTTACGATTCATTACGCCTGACCGCAAGAAACCCCCAGACATCGGGGTGACACGACGAAGCGTCACCGCGTTTGGCTCCCCTAATAAATATTCCGAAAATGACAAAAACTCGACAGCAATAACGCGTGTCCAACTCAATGGACATTCGTTAAAATTCTAAGGCGCCTCACTAGCGGCCCCTGTCCGGTGGAAATGTCGAAAATTTCATAAGTTTTTGCAACGTTCGCAATTCGTCACCGCGAAAAATGTCGAATAACCGTCATTTTTTTGTCCGGGGCACAATTGAACCCGATCCTGAGTACGGGACGTAAAAAAAACCCCGTAACGTACGATCGTCTCCCTGATATATTCGGCTCGACTTTTGTTAGCGTCCGCTCTTACATTCCTCGGTATTTTTCCGCGCCATAACGATTCGATTTCAACAAATTGGTACGGACACGGCGATATTCATTATTCACTGTGAGTAACAAATGCCTGTACCGGTCTTAGAGCAGCCTTCAAATGGTATTTTTGTAATATTTTCCTTACCGGGCTAATTATGTTGAAAATTGCCGTATGCCCGGATTCTCAGAGATAGGTAGCGAATCTAATTACCCATTGGTATTAATTAATCATGTGGATGTCTCGATATGGACGTGGTCCACATATTTAAATATAAGCATGACTTTATCAATACTGGCAGGCATGCGTGAAATTTACTGCATTGCTACGTTGTAACATTCACGTTATCTTCTTGAAAGGTTTTATACTAACGATTTGTAAGATGCACTTATAATATTAAATGTGCAATATGTCCAAAGCAAAACGAAGTAATCTATATTTATATATCGAAACTTAGAATTACAATATTTTATGAGATTACAGAAAAAGTGAAAGAAGGAAAGAGAAATAAAGCTATCAAAATATGGAAAGTAATTAGGTTTAAATATAACTTAAGAAGAGAGAACCATCTGGCTCACCACCTGTAACGTCGTGCCAAATAAGCTTCGATGAAACGATGATCGAAAGGACTTAATTGTCTGTCTAGAACAGGTCAGGTCTATCTCTGTCTACCCCAGTATTCGGAATGAGTTATATCAAGAAATTTGCCTGCCCCAGAAAGGGAAAATGCAGGAAGATATAAAAATAATAGAGAAAGATGAGTGATTCCCAATGTTTGTTGACAAATCTTTACATTAATTTCTTTAATGCACAGATTCATCATTAAAAAAATACGCAAATCGGTCGAAGAAAACAATAGAAGATCAAAATAATAGAGAAAGATGAGTGATTCCCAATGTTTGTTGACAAATCTTTACATTAATTTTTTTTAATGCACAGATTCATCATTAAAAAAATACGCAAATCGGTCGAAGAAAACAATAGACCTTAGTAGAATTCACAGTCTTTTCATTTCGATCGCAAGTATTTCATAAAAATTAATTCATTCTTGCGTTTTGTTGGTTTACAAATATTGATAATTTTTTTTTAATATATTTAACTTTACGTTCAACAAATAATTAAAACAGTACGTGAACTGCCTAAATTTTCATAAAAAAAGTAGATTTTAGTAACTAGAAAATTTGATTTTTATCATACACAAATAGTTTTAATTTTTAATTTGAGCTAGTAACAAATAACGTATTCGTCGGTGTATAAAACAAAAAAAAAATTAGACCATTTCTCATTTAATAGCCAGTGTACTTCTTTTTCTTCTTCTTAACAGCTTATTACAGTCCACAGTCACCAGCATCCATCGATTTCCCGCATCATTTTGAAAGTCGTCACTTCGTCTCATGGGAGGTCGTCCTACACTGCGTTTGCGGACGAGGTTGCCACTAGAAAACCTTTCTTCCCTAACCGATACAAGTCCTACGAGCTATATGGCAGGCCCATTGCTACTTCAACGTGATGATCCTTACGGCTATGTCGGTTACCCTGGTTAAGTTCGCTGTAGGACATTAATTAAGTCTCTCCCCTAATCCAGGCTTACCATAATCGCCACATTGGCAAGCGGATTGTGACATTAAGAAAAAATTTGGTGGAATAATCATAAAACTCGAAGACGTGTATTACCGCGGGACCCTGCTAGTAATTTGACATATTTATAACAAAATAGAATATCTTTACGCCATTCTCAATATTGGGGTAAACAATTAAGTCTTTTCGATCCACCTTTTACCAAAAACATTTTTGGACCGTGATGACAGGAGGTAAGCCTGTAGCCGTCTTTATGCCCAGCCAAAGATATAAATCGTACATAAATTTTGAAAAAAAAAAACCATTGATAAGAGGCTACCACTTGGAAATCGAACCCGGGTCTCTTGAATCCGATAACCCAACCACTCGGCTATTTATAACATGTTTTTTATTTTCCAGTTAAGTAACAAAAGCTCACTTGCTCAGGTAGGCTACCGTGCATCTGTCTTCTCATTGTCTCAAGAGATTTGTGACTTTGCGGCACCTTCAGACGCAAAAGAGAACGAGATATAATGTAACATCAGTTAGACAAAGATAGAAAATCTCGAGTTGATCCGGACAATTAATTATAATGGGCCACATCGCCTACGGGATGTCGAATGACTTTTTCCATTTTTATTCTCACACCGATTCTAAATTCTTGAAATAACACCTCACGCCAAATCCGATGCGAACATCTGAGTTACTTCTAATCACATTTTTTAAGAGTAAAACTCTGCCAGACTGTTTACTATATACATTTCAAATTACTATCATCAATAGAGTCTCATTAATTATGATATAATTAAATATGTAAAGTTAAATCTATTAAATGTCTCGCTGCAGGTCAGTGGCCTCCTGAGAGAGTTTTAAAGTCTATCAGGGACTCCGTGTCATCTCTGTACTATGCTCAATGACCTCAATGGTGTCTCCAAACAGGTTGGTCTTTAGGTGAACATAGACATGGGGCCGCTTTCTGCTGCCTCTGATAGAAAGAAATGATCTGATCAGAAAGCTGACATAAATAAAAGTATTTGAGGTATTGAGAAAAGAACCTACATAGAGGACCTCCGTGGACAAATGGCGTACGCAACGGCTTTCTTTGTGTCGCCACCTCTCTGGTCCCCGGGTTCGATACCCGGACGGGTCAATGTATCTTTGTGATGTTGCCCCTATCTATGTATTTATTATTATTTGTTAAATTTTCCATAAAGACCATGGGTCCATGAGTTCTTACCGCGGTGCAGATTTGTACGCTGGTGATAAAAGTGCTAGTTCTTTTATTGCACAAAAGTTGAGATAAATCAGGTAAACCATTTAAAGTGAATATATAGCTATGGTTATTTGCACAATGCATAAGGCTTATAGATAATTTTAATTTTTAAGTGTATTATTATTTACGTTAATACAAATTAAGTAACCTATAGAGAAAAAAAAGTCCCTCCGAGCCGAGCCGAGCACGCATAGCAGAGTGGTTTTTTGAGTCCAGAGACCCGACTTCGATCCCCAGGTGGCAGGCTCGTACCAACGGGTTTTTCGAAAACATATGTACGAATTATATCGTTGGCTTGGACATAAAGACGGCGCCGGGCTCACCACCTGTCCCGTTGTCCCAAAAATATCTGCGGTGGAAGGTGGGTCGAAGGGACTTAAATGTTTAGACTAGACCTCTGTCTACCCCAGTATCGGGAATTGCGTGAATATATTACTAAAGAGAAAATATTACAGTCACAGTATACAGTTTTTTAAAGTGTTATTCTTCCAATAGCAAAATTAAGCCTACTCTGCGATACCAAGACTAAATATTTATCTGCAAGAGCAAGTACAGAGAAACTATTATAGATAATGCAATAATACCAATATAGAAAAAACAAGGAGCAAAACAGCAGGAAATACTTAGGAAAAATGACAGCGAAATTACGAAAGAAGTGTACGTTGACAGCATAACCTACGCATTCGTTTCGACTCGTTCATCACTTCGATCGTGATAATTCTCTCCGTGGAACTGTAAGTTAAGAGTTGTACACACGTGCGGGCGATAATCGCAACGATTACGCAGCGTAATAACGCAGTGGACGTTGCAAAGCGTCAACTAGTCGTTTGGTCATGTGCCATACGTTTCTAGCGATTTTCCGTCGAGCTCTTTGAATACTTATTTTAAAATTTTATTGTTTCGTGATTCCTACAACGTGGGTTGTACAAGAGTTCTTTTACAAAATGAAACACACAGGAGAAACTAATTTTATTTAACTTTGGTTTTTGTTAACAGGGCTTCATTCGAAAAATTAAAGCTCATTTATGTTTCGACATCTTTGCGATAAGAAAAATTGAAAGGTACTTCTAATTCCTTTTTTAAATATAATAACTAACAAGCCTTGCTTTCCGTACTTCTATATTATTCTTTGTCAGCGGTATAACTTACCCAATCCGAATATAATCCTTTGATTATTAAAGTTCCGTTTTAAATTAAGTAAATGTATAATTTTTACAGTAAACTTTGATGTTACTGTTCTTGAGCTGATATTACGTCATTATTTAAACTGTGATGTGGTTCTTTACTAGCAATAGATATCGTCGAATTGTCTTATATATCGTAACAGTGCTTTTTCTTAGTAAGAGATTCTTTATTTAAAACTAAGTTGCTGTAAATGCAAAATAATTAGAAGTCATTCTTATACAATACCGTAAAAGTATTGTAAACGTTCTGACTAGTATTGAAAAAACTAAAAAGATTAAACGTAAGATTAGACATTAATTATGATTTTAGTTTGTGGAACCTCTTACATGGCATTCCTGTTTTAACTATCACAAGATTCCCATCATTTGAAATGTTCGAATTTTAAATATTCACTTTCTTATTTCCAGATCTAAGCATGTTCGTAGATAACAGTTACATTATTCAGATAGATACTACTAACCCGCGTTAGATGAATATCGGTGCTGTAAAACAGAGCTCATTACACACCCAAAACTCGTTGGATATGAATGAACTCAAAACCTGCTTCCAATCTAAGCAGTTAATCAATCTAGCAGAGCGTCGCATGCGACACCGTACCACTCTTAACCTTTTATCGTACATCTGCGGAGTTTTGCGTTGCACCTTATTCAAAGTTATCACTCGCCCAGTCACTACGAAAAACTAGTTTAGCATACAAATACGCAAAGTGGGCGAATACCGCGTTTGAGATCTGATAGTGGACGCAATTACGTACGTGACACCTCGCGAGACCGCGCGCCGAGATTACATCTTTGTGTCCGCTGCTTTAGTGTTGGGAGCGCCTCCAATTATTGTTGTGTTTGTATCATGAAGCTCATTATATAGCGCGATCGTAGTGAAAAAATAGACTTTTATGTTCTATAATCTTGTCACGGCTTTGATTAAAGAGGCTAGATTGTGATGTTTATTTTTTGTCAAAGTCTATATTGAAGAATGTTACACCTTATGATGATGGACTATAAAATGAATTTTGTAATAGTGTGTACGTTGGATTATTTTGTGCGAGGCACAACTATCATGTTTCTTACTGTAAACTAACGGTGGTTTATAAACGATAAAGGAAACTATTTGTAACCGACAACTTTTTTTAAATGAACAATATATTTTTTTATATTAAAAAAGCATAAATTATTTATCACCGTGCAGTTAAAAATGACAATATTTTCCTATTTGAAGTTGCTAAAAACTCTACACTATGTTATATTTACAAATCAAATTAGTACTATGTATTAAACTTATTTTTCTGTTTAAAATTTAATATGACTTTACTGTTAGCTTGCCAATGGGGCTCGATAATAGTCCTTAATTAACTAGATCCAAAACCCCTGTTTGAATCGGATGTTAATCTATCTCATTCATTACTTAAGTTAATTCCAGCAGTCGTTCATTAAACGGATAGATTTGCTGCGACTCTTTTGTAATTAATGCTTTGGCGCCAATGAGTGAAAGCAAATCGTTTTTATATACTTTCATATTTAATAATTTTTTGAGACGGTCGTAATGGCGAGGTAGTTCACGAAAAAAGGTGTTAGATACGAATACCAAATCTAACAAATCTAATATGTTTTCGATTTTATTATGCATAACAAACTCTAAAATATTTTTTAATCCAATATGTCTAGAAGGCATGATAAAATGATATTTTATCAATAAATTTTTGGTTTGAGCTAGCTCTATAAGTTTTATGCTATGCTATACTCTTGTCCGTACTATCTTTTTAATAGATATCAATGTAGAAAACCACATTTTCTGAATTTTCTCGGGTCTAGGTGTTTGTGGTACCTAAATTCTATCCGATTCTTAAACACAAGTGCTTTAGCTACTTACGTTGGGATCAGAGAAATGTATGTGATGTTGTCTCTATCTACGTATGTATTTATTTATTTGTCAACCGTCGTGGACGTATGGCATGGTTTTCCAGGTGGACGGTGAACAAGCTGGTTTTCATGGTGTGGTCATCTCCCCAGGTCGCGGGTTCTATTCTCGGACGAATCAATGTAGAAAACAACATTTTCTGAATTATCTCGGGTCTATGTGTTTGTGGTACCTTCATTGTATCCGATTCTTAAACACAAGTGCTTTAGCTACTTACGTTGGGATCAGAGAAATGTATGTGATGTTGTCTCTATCTACGTATGTATTTATTTATAAAATATTTTTTTTTGCAAATGTTGTTGATACCTGGCAATAAAATATATGAACTTTTTTTTATTATTTCAGCAACTATTTTTTTTATAGAAGAGGGAGGCAAACGAGCAGGTGGCTCACGTGATGTTAAGTGATTACCGCCGCCCATGAACATCCGCAATACCAGATGCGTTGCCTCCCTTAGAGTGCCCCCCCCCCCCAGAATTGGGGGAAGGGGGTGTGCGGGCCACCGGTTACCTGCACTCACCAAACGAAATGCAGAAGTGTATTAGACTTCTACTTCACGCCGGTATTCTGTGAGGTCGTGGTACTTCCCCGGTCGAGCCGGCCTATTCATGCAACAACAAAAGCTGTTGCGTGGCTCTACACTGTAATGCTACTACTATGCTCATTGGCTTGCTGTATCATCTGTTCCTTGCATCGTTCACCACCGAATGAGGCTCTGGCGACTGTGGTGAAGCATCCGGTGATCAAAGTAGGAAGCAAAATAATTGGCGAAATAAAACAATTATAAATTTTGTCAATAGATTTATCTATATATTTTAATGAATATTTCTCAATTACAGCTGTCAAATTTACAGTCTCTCGTCAATTTTAAGAAGCAACATTTTGATTTTTAATTTCATGTAAAAAAATCTCGAATTAATAATTTCTCATGGCCGCTCAAGTCACTGCATTGTTATTATAGAATTAAACGTTATCTCGTATTGCATATTAATAATGAATTGCTTTTCACATAAATCTATCTTGAGTTAAACTTTTAGTGTGCTTAAATTTAATGAATTCCATGGAAAATTATATTCATTTATAATTATATATTTTGTATTTTAACTACATATTTATCAACTATATATTACAAACTTATAACTTAAAGTTACATTTTTTTCATCAATCGTTTTTCGGTGCGTTTAGTTACTGCATTCTTATTAACACGAACGTGTGAATTGAATTTGAACATTTTATAAATTTTATTATAATTCTAAGATACGTACGCAGGTACGAAACAAAATTTGTTTTGCTAACCAATTGTAATTTTAGAATGCATCAATTAAACGCACAATCACCTCACAGCGCAATTGACAAAACATATTTTCAAAATATGTCTTAGTAAACACGTAAATATACCTTACAAATTGTATTTACAAAGAAAGCGATCATTAATTTTATTCTTTATTCTATGAAAGTGGGAAAAGTATCAATTAGTTTTGTCCGGAGGGATGGGTTTGTAGTAACGTCATACAATGCGATTCATGGAATATGGTGCATTTATAGTCTGTTACAGTGACACTAATCTAAAGCCGTCACACCTTTACACGGCTGTATAATCTTTATTACATAATATTTTACCTAGTCAGCTTAACTTTAAAATGCCCTTTGGAATTCCCTAATATTAATCTCTATGATTACTAATCATAACCTATTCATGTTGCCGGAAAATTAATAAACGAAAATAGACATACTGAAAGTTCAATAATCATTTAGGTACAGTGTAATAATACGAATAGTGTGTAATAGTTCTTTTTAAATATGGCGTCGAATTAACAGACCCATCACGCCGGACACTAATCCCTATTGCTATTGGAGTGGAATCTAATGTGATAACTATTGTGTCATTCATTCTACGTGTATGTCACGAGGACTATCAACATGGTCGTCTGTACACTGCAGCGCCGACAGCACGGATGATCACGTTTTCAATTTCTTATATACGTACGATGTAGAGTAATTACGATCATATTGCAGTGAGCAGACGAGCTGAGGTGTTTCTATAGCAACCATTTTTCTATAGTTACAAGATACATAATTAGATAGTTGTAACAAAAAGACAAGGAGATTAAATATTAATATTATACTTTCATTCGTTTAGTTCAAACTTAATTGATTTTTTTAGATTGAATTAATACTGTAAATGTCAGCTCAATTATTTGCGGTTGTTATAGAAGCACAGTCAGGTCGTGAGTGCATTCGAGGAGTGATGTGAGCAACTAGTGTACGGACGCCACCGCGTGACTTTCTACCTAGGGTAAAGCTTAACTATGTACAATCAATATACGAATATCGACCCGAATAGAACTCGACAGAAAAAAAAAAACAAAATAGGAACGATATAAAACGACGCCCCGGCCACTCCAGTGTTTTGGTGTAGAATGCCCTGGGCAATATAAATACTATGTACAGGCTAGGTCGCGAGTCAGTCCTGGGTCTCGACGTCCAGGCCGTTGACCATGCGCTCGATGCTCTTGAGGTCGGAGGCCGGGGGCGTGGCGGCGGCCGATGTCGTGGTGGAAGTGGGCTGGTCCGGGGGAGGATCAGCGGACGCCGCGCGGGCCGGGGGGGACCCCGCCCGAGGCCTGGCGGGAGACGAGCTTAAGCTCCTCGCTCTCGGCGCCACTTGCTCAAAGGCCGAACCCAACCCAGGCAGCGCATATGGTGCGAACCTGTGTGTTTTGGTAAGTGAGGGAGCGGGAGCCGGCGCAGGGGGCGCTGGTGGCGGTGGCAGCGAATACTGCTGCAGTAAAGGATGTAGATTGAATAGCAGCCCCGGCGGCATCTGATGCGGCGGGAAGAAGGGTGGAGGATATAATGAAGGGGGGTAGAGGTAAGGTAGTAATGGCGGCTGTACCGGTGGACCGAGGGATACGTCGGGAGCCGGTGAAGGTCGTGAGGGTCCGGCGGGAGGGGAAGAGGCTCGCGCACCACCGGAACATGACGAGTCCGATCCAGCTTCTTCAGGGCCGGAATCACCGCCGCCTCCTGAGTTGAACCATGCTGCAAAAAAAAAAAAACAGTTTTAGTATTGATTATCCAACGTAGTAGTAAAGATAACCATGTGATCTGAATTAATATCAGCTGATTCAAGCATTGTCCCCATGGGAAATGCTGGTACCATAGAGTTTTTGAAATTATATGTGAGCCTGGTGTCGTGGCTTATGACTGCGAAGCCTATCGCTCGCATAGTGTATAAGCCACCAACATTCAAGTTATAAAAGTCACGTTGTACAAGGAATAAATTTTCTGGACCTCTCACCACTGGTGACAAGAATTGATTATGCAATTATGAGAGCTTGTTTAGCCATAAGGTACTGGAGCTATTACTCTACTTCCAGATCCTGTACAAGAACACCACTACAGTGTTGTTCTGGTAAAGGATATATTGTATAAGTTACAAATATAAAATTATATTATTCAGATGTCTTGAAAAATTTTAATATTCCATTAACCCGATACCGCTGAAATACCATAAAAGGTAAGAATATCGCCGCGATGGGTCGCTGGTTCAATCCTGCCCTTACCAGATGATTTTTTAAATGCCTAATTTATTTAGCACAGCCCACCATGGTTTACATTTTTAAAAATTAACAAAATTATCATAAAATTAACAGAAATTTATTTTTGATTAAGGATATTATCAATATGAAAATTTGAATCCGGAAATGGAAGATATTTAAGTATTTATGCTATTATATATCGGTTACGGTCATGCGTATGAAATTATTTCGGATTATTCGCTCGCTCTGGATAATTTTGGTTTAAAAGTAGCGATAGCCGAGTGGTTGGGTGGTTGGAATATCGAGTTAAGAGACTCGTGTTCGATCCCCAGGTGGCAGGCTCGTACCAATGAGTTTTTTCAAAACGTATGCACGATTAATATCTTTGGCTTAGACATAAAGACGGCGATAGGCTCACCGCTTGTTACGTTGTCACTAAGTACCTAATTTGTTGTCCTTATCTATGTATTTATTTAATACTTACAAACAGAGCAATGTACGTTCTCCCTATCTAAGTATGTATTTAATAATATAAAATAAAAATATTAAAATAGATAAATCAAGAGACCCGAGTTCGATCCCCAGGCGTCAGGCTCGTACCAATGGGTTTTTCGAACAATTATGTACGAATTATATCGTTGGCTTGGACATAAAGACCACCTGTCACGTTGTCCCGAAAATATATTCGATGGAAGGTGGGTCCAAGGGAATTAATTGTCTTGTCTAGACCTCTGTCTACCCCTGTATTGGGAATTGCGAGAAGATATTTATTTATAGACTTACAACTGGAGGTGTGCTGCGCGGAGGGCGGCGGCGGCGGGGGACTTGAGGGACCGCCGACGTCGAGCGGCCGCTCGTCATCATCGTCCCTGGTGTCCGTGCGCGTGGTCAGCAGCGCCTGCCTGCGGTACACCGACAGACTACTCGTGTTATATAATGCACATTTGCTTCCACTTACTTCTTAACTTAACGCTATTCAAAATTACTTAACGCTCTGCAAAGTTCTAAGTGTAGGGCATAAACCAGCACTGAATGGCTGTTTTTGCATTAACCGTCTGTTAATTTGTTTATTTAATCCAGATTAATTTATTTTTAAGTTAACTTTCGAACATCGATGACAATTTAAGAATTGAAGTCTTTACATAAGTCTTTACACTAACAAAGATTTACCATAACAAATCTTACTTATTGATTTTTTTATTAAGAAATAGATTCATGTTAAATACAGCCGAACCACTATAGGGAAAAGTAACGATTGTAGACTTATTGGGTGATTATATTTCGTGTCTAGAGGCTCGTACCAATGGTTTTTTTTTTCAAACTTATGTACAATTTATAACGTTGGTTTGGACATAAAGACGGTGACGGGCTCACCATCTGTTACGTTGTCCTCAAAAAATGTTTAAGTGCTGTAAAGACACGAGGAAAACCTCTTATATGCTATAAATTAATTATTTAATAGCACACAATGTCAAAGGTCTTCATTCTAGGAATGTCAGCATAAGCCAGCAGCGCTGTTGGTTCCTGGTAAGCATCCACACGCATAGCGTCCCAAGAAATCGCAATGAAATTAAATTAAAATAATCAATGTGAACTATATTCTATAATCTACATGTAACACGTTACGCTATTGTATCATCTATGAAAAGAGCTTTGAGATGAAAAGAACTTCTTGAGAATATTTTCTAGATTTATCTAGAAAATATTCTCGAAAAGTTATGTTATCCTTAACATTTAAGTTATCCTTGCGAAAATTTTACAATAAATACAATTATTAGTTTATTTTTACATACAAAACAAAAAAAAAACTAAATTCTGAAAATGAAACTGACCAAAATTTTGTGGTTGAAAGTTTTTTACATTCCATGTTTGTCTAAATAGGTGTTTGTCTACTCAGAGTAAATTCATTCACACGAGGAAAAGAATCAATTATTATTTATTCATAAATGAACTTAGTTGGCATTGATTTCTAACCATGCCTAGCTTGGACACTCAGGTAGGTAGTCTAAGGTAATCTAAATAAAACAAGCAACGGCTCACAACAAGCTCGGTCACGTACATTTTTAAATTTTAAATGTGAAGGAGGCTTTATGTATTATAGTTAGGTACATAAAAATTTATATCACGCCTAACTTAAAGAAACAAATCAAATATTTCACAATCAGCGAGCCCCTGAAAGGCGTATGTATTCTAAGAATAAGTTTGTATAGGAAAAGTTAATTGAAAAATAACTAAACAATTTGTAACTTTTCAATTGTGTATATGTTAGACTTGTGGTGCTATTACTGGCTCAAAACTGCTTTTGACTGACAAAGTTAGTTTCCGAACCTACATTAAGTTCCGTAGCTTATTTACGCTCCAGCTCAACTATTCTCGCCGTACTATTTCAACTGTAGCATTGTTTCGGTTCAACTACTACGTAGAGTACCAACAAATACATACAAAGTGTATAGTCAACGTAAACTAGCGCTAAACGGCTGTTTTGTCGTTAACCGTCTGTTCATTTGTGTGTTAACCCCAGATTAATTTATTATTAGGTTAGTTTTCGAACATCGATGACAATTTAAGGATCAAAGTCAGGGCGATGCTAAAATAAAAACAAAATCATCTTCTTCCGTAACAACTCCAGTAGAAAATCAACCTCTTAACGAATCGACTCCTTGCGAAACTTTCTTTAATATAAAAGAAGACTCGAAATAGCAGAGGGAAATCTTTGCAAAGATTTACGTAAATAGAAATGTTTTTAAAGCGAAAAGTTTTGAAGTAAAAACTTTTTCAGTGATTTTTGGTAAGAAATAATTTATTTTGTCACCAATGACCTCGACATGCTAGTAATGCGGCCAGTATCCAGGAATTATGATGACTGCTTTAAAAGTTAATTTGGGGTACACTGTTTGTTTCCGATAATCATTATTTGAATGAAAAAAGTCACGATAGCCGAGTGGTTGGGTAGTCGGAATTTCGAGTCAAGAGACCCGAGTTCGATCCCCAGGTGGCAGGCTCATACCAATGAGTTTTTTCAAAAACTTATGTACGAATTTATCGTTGGCTTGAACATTGAGACGGCGACGGGCTCACCACCTGTCACGTTGTCCCGAAAAATATCTTCGGTGGAAGGTGGGTCGAAGGGACTTAAATGTCTAGACTCGACCTCTGTCTAGCCCTGTATTGGAAATTGCGTGAAGATATTTTAGATATTTTTTATTGTTTGAATTGATTAATCGTAGAATTACAGTGCAGTACCACAGAGAGTATTTGACATAGTTATATGTTTATGTATAGAAATAATAACAAAAACATAGAGTTTTATTATTTTAGTAAAGTTATTCCACTGTTTTCTCTTCTGTCGGCATTCTATGACTGCTTCTATTTTATTTAAGTCATTACAGAATACACTAGGATAGAGAAAAAGAGAAAGAAGTTAGGACTTTACTAATAAAGCAATCATAATCGCAATGCGATTGAAGAATTAAAATACAAACGGCATCCTTATAATTATTTATAGCGCCGGGGATTTGGAATCCCCTGCAGTGCGATGCGATGAAACGCGTGTCAGTTATGTAATGTAAATGGCCGTCGTATGACCCGTATGTGGCATTATTACAGACGCTGTGTTAGTGAGAGCCTTCGGCGGCTTTAATACCATGACAATATTATAAATTACGATATACATAAATGTATAGGGACAACGACACATACATTGTTCTGATGCCAAAGTATGCAGCTAAAGCACTTGTGTTATGCAATAGGAAACAACGAAGGTACCATAAACACCGAAAAAATGTAGAAAAAGTGCTTTTTCTACATTGACGCGTCCGGGAATCGAACCGGAAACTTCTGAGATGGCGACACATTATATTGTGAATGTCATGTGATTAAGGCTTCAGAATTTCCCTTTTCTACCCGTGGGTATAGTAACAGGCAACTAAGGGATTTGCCATCAAAATACCATTGGCTACAGACTGATGGCGGAATAACAAAGTCAAAACATACCAAACATAAATCTTGACCGGTGTCGGCCAGCAGTGTCTAAGGTGCCAGATGTCTGGTAACGTTATCGAAAATTCGCTTGCCAATCGTGGCGATTATGGCAGTCGCTCAATTACGGGAAAGGCCAATGTTCTAGGAAATAACTCTCTCTCCCTCAATCTCTGGACGAAATGCAGAAGTGCATCTAGTTCTAGTTGAGTCGGTTCATCCAGGCAGACACTTTACATCTTAGACGCTGCTGCCACTGGTCTGCTAGATTTTCCGACACAGTTAGCCCTTCATCTATCAGCAGCCAATTATGTTTCAAGACTTTTGCCCTATAACCGACTCTTAAGACACCCAAGGGAAGAAAGGGGGTAGTATATTTTAACACTGTTACCGCACAACAGTCTGTAATGCCGAAACTGGTATCGAAATTTATTCAATACAACTTTATTAGTCAATAGAACTTCAGAATACGAGGTCAACATAGTTCTAACAGCTGAAACAAATAAAGGGCCAGGATCTGTCAGAAACCACAAGTGCTGCAGTGGTCCTATGAATTATTATAAATATACCACAGTCTATTAAACGTACAGCTGTTCGCTCTCACGATTGCACATTTGAATAATTAACAGGCATCACTATGCTAAACATTATATAACAAATTCATAGAGCACGTTATGTTTCGACAACATTAATTTATTAGTCTTAGCTAATATTAGGACGATGTTTGGTTCCGTTCATAAATTTTCTAATTTGCCGTTTTTTTTTCAAGAAGCCTTGGACAGCTTCTGGCAACAGACAGGTGTCGGAATAACCATCACTAAACTACCAGATAAAATTTAGGAAAACCGATGATGGGTTGAATGCTGATGATGCTTTTAAGGTTCAAGATGAGACTCCTCTTTGCCATAGAAGCCTATGTCCTGCAGTCAACTTTTACAAGCAGTAATGTATGCTTATTCAAATAATTGTGAATTAAATAATAATATGGAAACTCTCACGTTTGTATATCTAATAATGGGATGTAGAGATCCAGATATATTGCGGTATAATCCTTTTAAGTCATAATCCGCTTGATATTTGATCGAACGAATTGACCCTGTTGCCGTCTTTACTATTGCCATTATCCAAGATAAAGATACAAATCGTACCTATGTTTAGTTAAATAAAAACAAAGTGGTATGCAATCTTTGAAATAAGGATAGATCTCACATGTCGCTTTGAACACAAGGCTCATAGACCTATCCAGAAAACAATCTACTACTAAAAAAACATACTTTGAAATTCGTAAATTAGGTATTTCACAAGGTTATTCATTAGTCAAGTCAAAAGCGTCACTTAGTTGTTCGTTAATACGTTCGTGCAAAGATTTCTCTATTCTGCACATTTAAAACTGTTACTGATAATACAGACAGCTTTTTTTCTTTACGGAAGATGTTTATGCCGCTCATGTGTGCAAATTTAAAAAGACAGTTTTCACTTTGTTCCTAACCCTACGGGGGTGTCAAACGGTTGACATTTTGGGTAATGGCCCACCGCGACCCCCGACCGCCGAAAGGTTAATCATCTCCTAATGATAGTGCCGAAACCCTAAATCGCCGCCCTTTCACGGAGGTGTGCACTTTTAAACGTAAAAAGCGAAAAATAAAGGCTCATGAAAAGACTTTAATAGTATCGGATCAATGATTCGAACTTCTTCTTTGATGATGATACTATAAAGAGGATTCAATTCTTTCTCATTGATTGAAAAGGTGTAATGTTTTAAGGAATGCGATCGTTGATCTGCTTGTGTTTTCAAACCAGGGAGAGATTCGTTTAATTTCATCAGGTCGTTACGTATGTTGCCAGTTGATCCTTACAATACTGGTAACATACATAATCAATATGCCCTATGAACGTCACGTTGTCCCGAAAATATCAGTATAAGGTGGGTCGAAGGGACTTAATTGTCTAGACTAGACCACTGTCTACCCCTGTATTGGGAATCGCGTGAAGATATTTATTAATATTTTTAAACTGTATGAAGATATGAAATGTTTCTTTTTCGCAGGAGTAGCATATAGATTTTCGATTGTGCTTACCCAATTTTTGAGTCGATGATTACTTTACTATCTTATCTAAGAAATTTTTTATAATCAAGCCCTCAGGATTTGCTTGAGAGTTGTATCGGTAAAGATAAAATTTTACATAGCTTATTTGCATTTAAAGCTTCTTAACTTAATGATAATATGTTGCCAATTTCATTCCCAAAAAAAAAACTTATGTGATCCAGAAATATTAATCTAAATAAAATCATATAATGCTTTTCACAAAACGATAAAATTTTTTTCTTCATATGTAGTTGTGAAAAAAAAAAACAATAGCTTTAAAACAAATGTTGCCAACTACAGTCTCTGAACAAAACGCATGTGATAAAAAGGGACATATGAAAGTTGAACATTTAAAAAGATTTAAAACTGTCACCCCAAAAGCCACGGAGCGGCGGCAATTATTTGCCTTCTGCCGCCACGAAAAACAAACAACTCTTTATGGCGCATTGTTTTACGGGCCCCTGGATACGGACGCATCTTCCCGGGGCTCCTGATTACTGGGGCCCGGCTCTAAATTCATTTTATTAACTCGTCTCATCGCCGACTGATAGAATTTAATTTTCCCTATCTTTATAATTTAGGGCTGACAAAAAATGTCGCTATGTTAAGAAAAAAATCGATCATGTGAAACTTTTGGTGTATGTCTATAGTCTACTGTTTAACAAAGCCCTATCCAAAAAAAGTCTCTATATTTATAAGTGAGTATTTGGTGGAAATGTGTTACCGTTTGGTTACGGCGTGAGAATGTCCCATCTATTTTCTTTTCATGGGTGTCGTGTCAAAAATCCTTAAAAACTATCTAGTGATGACGGGATAGCCATGTAAAAAACAAAAAATACTAGAACATAAATTTACAGACCGGTAACGGTCAGCAACGCTAAGGTGCGATATGTCTCGTACTGCGATCGCCAAAACGCTTAAAATATGGGTGGCGATTGTAGTAAACCCTCCCATTCGGGGGAGGTCTATGTTCTGCGGTGGACTTTTACAGGTTGTTATTATGGTAATGGAAGAAAGGTTCACAGAACTCAAGATCTGAATAGAAATTTACATGATCAACGACTGGTAAAGGCTACGAATTCAAAGTGTGTTTAAGAGGAGCTGTCACGTTTAAATATATTACTTTAGATGCTATGATTATTATTGATAAGAACTATTATTTCAAACTCGAGAATGTATGTAGATACAATAAAACAGGTTTAATTAGAGAACTATACCAACAAAGTTATTATTGAAGGAAATTTAGGAAACCTGAAAATTTAATTAAAATTTCACGTTTGCGATTCACGTGTTATTCATTTCCCAATTCCCCTTTGGAAAAATGAAACTTTTCTTAGTTTCCCAACCCTAACTTAACCTCGTGTTAGGGTGTTCATGTTACAATGTAAACTGGTGACGCTGGGGTGGCCTGCCTTGTAATTTCACCAAATTTTTATCCCTAAAACGATGCAGTTAGCCAGAGACCCCTCGGATAGGAAGCTTTTTATTGAATCTATTGTCGTCGGGAAGAAAACGACAATGTATTAAAGAGTTCTGATTCCGTCCGCGTAATCCGTCGAAAGAAAACCGTGTTCGGAAATAAATTTAATTTGCATGTATTGTTAGCGCTGTTTTAACTTTGTTTCCCAGAGATTTGAACGGTGGAGAAAGTGAAAATGTATTATTTTTATTTAAATAATTTCATTAATTATTTAAATTTCTTCTTTGAACTAACTCATTAATCAACTTTAAACTTTTAGAATATCCTACGAGCTGGAAAGTTCCAGACTTTTGTAAATCCTAATAAAGTTTGTTAGTATCGTTACAAACATTTAAATGTAAATTGTAAGCCACGATAGCCAAGCGGTTGGGTGATCTATCCCCGAGATCAATCCCCAGGTGGTAGTAACACAACGTTGAGTCTGGACTGAACTATTTATATCGTTGGCTGGGAGATAAAGATGGCAACAGGCTCACCATCTCTCACGTTGTCCCAAATAATGTCTTTGGTGAAAAGTGGGTAGAGAGGACTTATTTCTCTGGATTTCTGTCTACCCAGGTATTGGGAATAGCGTATCTTACGCTATTCCCAATACCTGACTAGACAGTTTTTTAACTTAATTTTTTTGTAAGTCATCAAAAAGCATACCGATCAGCCAGATGTAAAGACTCACAAAAAGAGATTTTTACTTAAGTTTTTTTTGTTTGTTAATATTTATTAACTAAAAACTATTATAATAGTAGAGCCCTACTCCTCGTGGCATGGTACCAAGAACGCTGGCTGCATTTCCACGTTGAATGGCTAGACTTAACCGTTGAGCGAGAAAAGAACCAGCCCTCTTGTCACCAGCGGCAACGACAAGTCGCGGATACAATTCCTTTAGAAACTGCATCTCGCGGGGACCCCACGGACCGATTGTCTCTACGGTAAATGGAACAAATATATAGTCTCCTTTCAAATACTCATATTTCCGCCATTTACCCGATTCAGCTGCCTCTGATGCCGCCCCGGCCCTCATCTAAGTACCCTTGATATGAGAGGCCGCTAATTTATCAACGCAAGTTGCGTCCCACACAAGAGCTTCGCCTCTCTCCCAAGGGACTAAAGTCAAGCCGTCGGTTCTCTTACCGTCCTCCCTAAATATTCCACAAGGCTCTAAAACCGAGGGAATATGGAAACAAGAGCCCGTCGGATGATTTCATTCAGGGAACCGTGATGAGACAGTCTGCCGGCACTTTTTTGGCATGAAAGTCCGTGGAGGCCTAACTCGTCGACGTCGCTGCCACAAGGACATCGATGTGGTTGACAAATCGATGCTCACAATCGTATTCCTACAGCTATTCGTAAACTTTCGTTATCTAGTAATGTACCAAGGTTACTTGATGGTAAAGCATGTAGCCAGTAACTGGATTCCTTTGTCGAAACACCTAGAAAGCGGGCGCGTACTTAAGTTAATGTATAGGTATAGAAAGAAAGTAAATTTAAATTTATTATCACACATTTCTTAACATTGGAGAAGTTAGAAGTCTATAGTCCTTTCGGTCCCGATTACAAAGGAGCTAATTTGGGACAGGTGTTGTGACTGTCGTCATCTCAGATTCCAAGCCAACGACATAATATACTTATATAGACTTATATTTACATAAACATATAACCATCATTCAATCCACATTCATATTCATCACATAAATGTTTGCACCCATCGGGATTCCAATCCGCAATCCTTTGCGTCGCAGGCTGGGTAGACAATTAGGCTGTCATGTAAAATGTAATCATAAGTGTGTATTAACGAAAGAAAATTCACGTAAACGCGCATTACATTCTACGGTCTCAAAGTCGATATGCGCGGCGTGTTCCGAGGCGGCCGGTATGCCAACAGTCGTGGTACAATATCTTACCGTCAGCGATAAGTACACCACGCGATATAAATCGGTGAGACTAAAAAAAATTTTCTGCTATAAATTTAAAATTTGAATAGATATAACAGTCTCCATAGTTGAAACGAGCTCATTTTTTAACTTATTACCTAATTATTGTTTTAAATTTTCATTTGTTGAGATAGTGGTAAGATATGTCTTTTAATAACGAAAAATAGAGGAGTAATATATGATAATAATCTCATATTTAAGTAATACTTATTCATTGGAACCATTTTTTACCACTTGTCTAAAATGATTGCCTAAAGATGTTTCAATATTTGATTTTAGAGTCGAAGCATATAAAACACGAAACATTTGTTTGGAAATAACAAAGGTAATACTAACATTTTGTTTAAATATTCCTCATTACAGTATTTATAACAAAAAGAAATATAGACGTACAGCTTTGAATAGAACAATACTGTCCCACTTTTTTTCAAATAACATGGTGAACGTAAACACAAAGGGAAACGATGAGATATGCGCGGCATGTGTCCCCGCTTTTCACGAGCGCGGCGTTTGTCAAAACGCTCACGTTTCCCACGCTTCCGGTCGGCGGCCATTTTGAAAAGATGAGCTTCCGCCGTCCAGCGACCGTGGTGCCCTCTAATTCGGAAGCTGCGGCGCGGACGGTTCCGGTGCAAAATGTTAAGTAAGCGAATTAAATTCTCTTTTGAACGCGTGCCTTTTACAAATAGATGTGTGCAAAATGGCACATATAATATATTCTTTTCTGATGTTTTCTTAATGAAAATCTTTGAAACTTGTTTCCGCATATCTAATACTCGTATATGTGTTAAACAAATGCAACACATCGTTTAATACCTACTCACACAAATAAAGGTGAACAAAGAATAATCTGAGACGATTAAGAAACAAACAAGAAAATATTGTTGTATAATTAAAAATGTTTTTCTCTAAATTGTTTATGTATAGATTAATTTTCTTTTAAATTAGACATTAGAACCGCAGAACCCCCTCGGCGCGCGAGCGGATAACGCGCCACAAAAAATCAAAGTCGATTTTATCGCGGAAATCCAATTTTCTCCCTTGCACGCTAAAGACGCTAAGAAAAAAAAAGCGCCAAGTCGAATGACTCCACCATTTTGAGCAGTGCCTCGCAATGTTTAAGCGGAACATGAATAAGGAGGCGCCGGATTGGCTTAATTTGAATTTTCAACGATGCCACGTCGTGTTGGGTGTTGGTTAGAGATACCATTTCTGTATTAGATCCGGGATAAATTAATGTTATGGCTTTAATGTATTGGAGATTGATTGATTCTTAGCTATAATTGTAACTCAATAGTGAATTTAGATATGATTGTAGCTAGTGTGCAATTAGTATTCGACATTTATCGTCATTTTCTAATTTGAATTATAGGAATCGGAACAAAGACATGCATTCTATGTACCGTGTTCTGACGAAATGAAACAACAAAGGAATCCGCGACCTGAACAACTAGACTATTGGGTGGTCAGACGTTTATAAAAATATTCCCTTTTACGTTTTCATATTTTAATTCATATTTTAAGAAATATAATAAACATTATCCTAAGGAATTTTTAAATAAATTGTTAGACAGCTTAGAAGTGTGTGATGTCTGCTGTATTATTTCTTTATTGATTCAATACTGGATAATCTTTAAAATCGATTTTAAGTAGAAAGAAAATGTAAAGGGTAGTACGTTGTGGAAAGCACCTTTGTCTAACAGTTTGGCAAATATACTAATTACAATATTTTTTTTTTTCAGTACCCAGTAACCGGAGTCACCACCTGTAACAGCAAATTATTCCGAAAAAGAATTAAACAATTAACACACACAATAACTCAAGTGCTATATTAATTATTTTCAAAAACATGGCCAAGTGAAAAAATATTTGAAAATATTAAATACTAATCAAAAAGATTGGACGTTTACGGGCCTTTTTTCGTTCGTTGGCAGGTCGGCTTTTGACAATAGTATTTCAGGTCTGACAAAAAATCAAATCAAATCAATAAAATAGTTAAAAACGGCTAAACTCACGTTTAAACTTTCGTAAGACCTTATTGATAATGTCTCACTAAAGTTTTAATAAACAAATCAAATCATTTAATTATCGAAATGCGTTATGATACATTGGACAATGTTAAAATTTTAATTTCTTTACATTTGTCTATAAGAGATGCTCTCGAATCTAGATACTACATACCACGTATGACCCGTTTTTTAAAATAAACATTATTTTTGTGTCAGTTAAATGACCCCATAGCAGAACACTATGCAGAAATCATAATTACGAAACTGTGTAGAAAAAAAAATGAGAATCAATAAATGTGATTCTATATTACTTATGTTGATAAAATAAATTTGATGTGTAACTAAAATAAACAAAAGAATTTGATTTATTTGATTGTTAAAGTTTTTTAAAAGTTTTGTTGATAGCCTGTTAACCATATTCAAAAGTAATAAGCTTTCCATAAATAAAAAAATAACATCGCTACAGATATTTTCATCGAGGACGAATCCTAAAGCGACCTTTTTAATTGCAACCCTACATCGGGCGGGTGCATTTAGACCGTCGGGTGCTCGTGCCCTAATTAATTTGGAGAGATTCACAGATAACGGGCTAATTTCGTTAGCCGCTCACTTTGCTTTAAACACCGCCCGTTTGCGATGCCGTTAATCTTTCGCCTTTTAGTTTGGAATGCTATCTACTCCTGATGATCTTCTGGGCACCGATTACCGGTGATTCGCTTGTAATTTTGGACTCTTGACAAATCTCCACAGATGGAAAGTGTCTTGTTTCCATAATATGATAAGGTTAAGAATATACTTCATTACTTACGTTATAATTAATTTGTTAAGATTAGTTTTTAGGTAATCTGGTTTTTTATTTACCATGTGGTTACGGCATAAGAATTTGTAATAATAAATATATAATTGTCTTAAATAAATATACTCTCGTGGCGGCTCAGGAAAAAGTCTTCTTCTTTCATACGTTTATGGCCTCTCTTTTCAGAAGGGAAAAGTCTCTAAATGTAATTGGCTACCGACAGCTGGCGTGAACATCATCGCGAAGGTTATCAGACAAAACCCGGAAGACCAGTGACAGGCAGCAGCGTCTATGGTGAAACGTGTCTGATTCTGCGATGGTCCATCTTGCCAAACGCGCCGATTATGGCAAACTCTCCTACGGACTTAGTGGACTTTTACAGATCATTATGATGATGACGAAATTAAGTAAATTTTCATAAATATCTTCCTTTCACAAACTCTATTTTAGACCGTTTTCTTTTAGTGACTCTTTAAGTTTTATTTAAGTGATAAAATAGCGTACGCTAGTCATTATGTCAAATGTTAACAAAGGTTAGATACTTACTTCTTCTCTCTTTTCCCGGCGCCCGTATCCCGAAAACCTTTCGCAAACGGGTTGTTGTCTATCTTCAACTGCGTTATCTGGAAGCAAAGTATAATTTTATATCTTTGAAGGTGAGATTTAAAATATCACCAGTTAATTTTACTGTATTAGTGGCATCTAAAATCTTGAAATACAAATTTATTTATTGCGTTTTCAACGATATATTAAGGTGCTGTGAAATATCCCAGTTCAAGTCCGTAATGAAGTAGAATTTTAGGACTTTTGTTATATGGAACTCTGTACGCTATTTAAGTATAACAACATTACAGACGTTACAACCCTTAAAAACTGAGATAAAATTTTTTTTTAGCACGCAATTGTACTCACTTTATCAAATTAAAACAACACAGGAGTGGTTTTTAAAACGACATTTGTCTAGAAATGGATTGGAGTCTTACTGTTAAAATTTAGTGGGTGACATAGCAAAGTAAGTAATACGCTTGCCAAGCGAGTCATTTATGATAACTTTCGACTCACGGGAGAGACCTGAGTCTTGCAATGAACTCTTAAAGGTTGTGTAAATATCTTCACACATTTTCGGCCTACTTTTCATTGAAGCTTATTTGGATGATGGCTAACGATACAATATAATAAGTAATGAGTGTAAGTAAATAATGAATACATTCAGGAAATTTACCTTTTCATTCTGGTACGCTGTGACAGCGATGAACTCAGTCTCCTTGAAGACGTAAGTCCTGAAGGTGGAGTAGGGCAGCTTCAGGATGTCGTTGGCGCGTACCAGGTGAAATCTCGGCTGGTACTTATGCATCGAGTTCAGGATCGTCTGCGTAACACACTTTAGACAGCTTAGGAACTTGATCGTTTGATTTAAAACTTTATGTGATTGACATAAAAATTCTATAGTCGAAAGTTTAATATACAGATATTTAATTTATTTTATTAATTGGTTTCGTTATTTACTACGTTTTCTTGTTATATGATGATATAGAACTCAGTAATGTATTTAGGTTATAGAATCATTAAATACTGACGTATGTAATACACAAAAATGGTGGAAATATGATTTAAGGTATGAGGTATTCTCGGTATGAAAATGACTGCCCGCTTTTTTTTTCCAGTCGCCTCTTACGTCACCCATGGGAAGAAAGGGAGTGTCATGTTCTTAGAACGGTTCCACCAAGGCAATCGTTCCTTAAATTTACTATATTGAATGTTGTTTCAGAAAAGATATTTAACTTTGATTTATGTATTTCAGAAATGTTCCTATGATTTATATTATTTTAACCGGTAAGTAGAAACCGCCGTGGAGTTGCATTTGAAATTCTTATCCAGAATTTCGGTAGAGGTCGATAAAGTAGGTAGGTAAAGGTTGGTAAACTAAAAAATGATTGGGCTTCACTGTGGCAAGTGAAGCTGAAGTCTAATTTTTTTATGTACCTTGTTGCAGACACCAAAAAAGATTAACAAAATAAACATATATGAAACTTACACAAATGTTTGTATGAAGGGCGGCTTTATCGTTAATAAGCGATATCTTACAGGCACACCGATATATTTAAAAATAAAATAAATAAATAAATATCTACTCGCAATAGACAGAGGTTTAGTCTAGACAATTAAGTCCCTTTGACCCACCTTCCACCGAAGATATTTTCTAGATATTTTCTATTTTGTCTAGACTAGACCTCTGTACCCCTGTATTGGGAATTGCGTGAAGATATTTATTTATTACTTTGCCGTGCAATAAACTACATTCTATTCTATAGTCTGTATTACTTTAATCTGTAATCTCTTCCTAACTCTATTGGTGTCTATCCTGAGTATTACAGGTATATTTCACGCTTTGAGTCTTATTTAGCTGTTCTTACTAAGACTTCATATCTTAAGAACAGCTAAATAAAAAAACAGCTCAGAATCATCTGTATTTTTCCGTCTTTCTGACTGACTATCTATTTTTAGACTTCGCTAAGTCGTCACCACTTCTGATGAGTGCATTTTATTGTAAACAATTGAGCTAGTTGCAATGCCCCATGCAACGTGCCTTATTGGGAGCAATCGTAATTGGTCGCAATTCGTCGAATCGCCATTGTCGTATAGCCTCAATTTACAGAAACTAAGACGTTAAATTTTTGCATTTTCATGATCCCACAACAAACTAATTATTGTCACGTAAAAACAATCAAATAATTTCTAATTTATTATTAAGTTGAAGTCCCAGGTGCAACTTCATCACAATGAAAATTTTTGCACTCTTATACTTGTCGCTACTCATACAGTCGCACTCTTTCACTCTATTGTATTTAAGAACATAAAGAAGAAGAAAAGAACAGAAATAATCCACTGCTGACCATAGGTCTGAGCATTAGCATCTATTATCTCCTCGCAATATTGTGCAAGTCTTCATGCCGTTTGTAGCGGTCGTCCTATACTGCGTTTACGTGTCATTCGATAATTTTCTTCCAGTATTTCTGCGGTTGTCAGGTCTATAAGGTATATGGCTAGCTCATAGTCCCTTCAGCAATTGTCATTGCATGGACACAATTGAAACTCACTCATCTTATACAGGGCGTTAGAGCAACATCAAAGGTCTTTAAGATCTCGATCTATCGCTTGAGGATTTTTGATATTTTTTTTTAAACTAGATACTTGGCAATGTAAGAAAAACCACATTCGTTTGGTACCCCCCACCATTTACGGCCGTCAATTTCGCGTAAATGGCACCTATTTAGCCTTTCAAGTACGTCTTCTATTTGATCTATGTACTTTCTAGGCCGTACCCTTCTCTCTTGCCACTCATGTCCGCTTCGAAAGCTCTTTTTAAACCTTTTAGTACTTTCACAGTACGTGATGGTCTAAAGAGAAAATCTTTTCGTTAAATGTTTAAAGTTACATGTTTTAGATGTTTTTTTTTGCTTTTTATCTATTGCTTTTGATAATTATATACAATTTTGTGCCTAAGACATCGATATCAATTTAAAAAGTTCATATTCAGAAGTTGTGGATACTAAGACAACGACGAGCTCACCACCTGTCACGTTTTCCCAATGAAGTCTCGGTAACATGTGAATCAAAGGAAATTAACTGTCTAGACTTGTACAGATATTTGGAAATGTTTCACCACTCAGAAATAATTGAGATCACTAATAATTGAATATATCACACTGCATTTTTATTATTATCACATTATTTATGTAATAACCTTATACGTGTTTAGTAATATATTATTATTCTGTTATAACGATAACTTCAAAAGCTACAAAAGGTTGAATAGAAAAAAGGCTATCATTAGATTACAGTTCGAAAGAATTATCGGCAAAAAAGTCGCTCATTAATAATCAAGGTACTTTTGTGAGGAAGTCTAACAGGGTCGCGTTTGCTTGCGATCGTTCTCACCCCATGTGTTATTAAGGGTCATTATTGGATTCACCATTGAATGATACATGAGCTGATCACGATCTGTTGCGAAGGTGGCAGTTAAGGGAAATCAATTCATACCTGCAAATGCAACTGATTCTAGCCGAACCCTTATTTAATTATTTTCTTTGTTGCTGAATTTTTTACATTATAACGTAATTTCTGATACAGGGGTAGTCAGAGGTGCAGAAAATTTAGTTCTTCTGACCCACAATAGCTTAGCCGTTTTACTGTAAACACGCAATATTTTTTTTAATTATTTATTTCAGTGATTAAGAATAAATTTACTTTTTATTTTATACAAAATTTAAATAATACAAATGAGTCCTACTAGCTCTTATACTAGGGAGTCCTATATGTCAGGATCTAGTCCCTTCCAAAGCAATGATATAACTCTAAAAAATATACTCCACAATACATATATTTTTTTTTATTATGAGAGAGAGAAGAGACTGAGAAGCGATCGGTGTACAATGGAGCTGATGCTCCTCGCAAATAAGCGAATTCTGTTTGAATTAAATATGTGAACATAGTGCCATTGGACTTCTTACAATTTTACATTTTGTAAGTTTAATGTGTTTCGTGGAAAGCCATTACATACATACATAAATTTCTTTCCCAAAGCATAGGTCCACATATCTCTCACTACTACACCTTTGGTAAAATGTAAATAATAGTAAAAGACAATTAAAATTACTTTTTTTTTAATTTCAGTCACGACTAAAAAGCAAATATAAAAAAGAAACAAATCATGTCAAAATACGATATAAATAACTGGTAAAAAAAAAATTATATCCCGACGTTAAAAAATCATAACCTCTCATTACCCGCTAAAATATTTCTCAACGAGGCGCGCGTAAGCGAATGGTTTGCGCGTAATGACACGTTGCTGTGACCCCGCTCCGTCACCCAAATTATGATATTAGCCATTTTATTAAAGTCGTTTCCCTCAATAGACTACAAAAGTTTTTGTTTTTTTTTTCGTCAACTTTTAGTAGAAGAGTTATTTATATGTAGGCAAAATAGTTTAATATAGTTTTATTAGCATCATAATAACAGCGTATACAGGTTCATCGTAGAACATAGGCCCGGGAGTATGTGCCATAATCGCCACGCTTGCCTAACGAATTGGCGTTCGTAGTACCAGACAGTTCGCCCCACAGACGCTTTTTAATGGTTTGAACTGACAAATTGCCTATTGAATTTTAAATAATAAACAATAAATGAAAATCTTCACGCAATCCCCAATACAGGGGTAGACAGGGGTCAAATCTAGACAATTAAGTCCTTTGACCCACCTTCCACCGAAGATATTTTCGGGACAACGTGACAGGTGGTGAGCCCG
Source organism: Sericinus montela (assembly GCA_029286605.1). NCBI lineage: Eukaryota > Metazoa > Arthropoda > Insecta > Lepidoptera > Papilionidae > Sericinus > Sericinus montela. The sequence goes on from JAGSMR010000038.1 coordinate 869,252, forward strand.
TCGCCGTCTTTATGTCCAAGCCAACGATGAAATTCGTACATAAGTTTTTGAAAAACTCACTGCCACCTGGGGATCGAACTCGGGTCTCTCGACTCGAAATTCCGACCACCCAACAACTCGGCTATCGTGATTGAATTTTAAGACTTTTTTTATTTCCCTCTTACAACACCTACAAAAAGAAAGGAGGTGGAGTATACCTAGGCTGTAATCAACAGTCAATAATAATATAGTTTAATTTAGTCTAATATACAAGCAATTTGCTCATTCAAATACTTCTTATTAACGTTATTAGACACTCGATTGTAAGTTCATTTAAAAGCTATTTGTATAAGGTTTAGGCTTGACTCATCGCCATTATCATTTTACTGGTAACACGTGCAGTGTTACCAGTAAAATATCATATATGGCTTAAGCAACTTTTTTTTTAATTAATCGTCGATAGTCAATCGATCGCCTTGTTGTTTTGAACAAGGAGAAAATTTTATTATTGCCTTAATGCGGATATCTATATATACTACTATCTAATACTCTATTTACCTCAAGGGCACAAAAAGCTGGATAAATTAATACCTACGAAGCGTGTTTTCGTAATTTGGATTTCTGAAAACAATTTAACGGAGTTTGGGACAAATGGTGGTGAGTATGTCGCCGTTTTAGTGTCCAAATCATTAATACAAATCGTATAAAGGCTTCGAAAAAAGTCATAGGTACGTTACTTTGTTATGTAGGCGGTTGACACCTATAAATGAAACAACTGCACTTTACGGAAGCTAGTAATGCCTTAGACAAAGTCGCGCAGCTACACACGATACGTAGATACATATGTGCCATACTTCCTCCAGGAGATCGATCTTTGGTCTCGTGATTCGAATTCCGATCGGTTTCAAACTCGACTTGATCGTGGTCCTCATTTAAATATACCGACAGTCAGTCAGACATACATCGGATTGGAGCAGTTTCAGATGCATCGGCGTTAGAAGTTGCAGTCCACCACCGATCTGCTCAATTTTAATGCATTTTCCGAGATCTTCATTTCGCCGTTTGGATTTCCAAGGCTTTTTCAAGGTATTTTCGCCATGGTACTCACATTTCACACAGAATCATACAAGTTAAATAAAAATTATCGATTTAAATAGTAACATGTTAAAACAACAAAAGCAATTAACCGCTAAAAGCCATTTATACCTGATACACACTAACATACCGCCATTTCGTGGTCGAATGGCGTCAAGGTATCGCCAGATTTGAGGTCCCTGTTTTTTTAAAAACAGGGACCTCAAATCTAGAAAACCACTATTCTATCGCCTCGAGACTGTATGTCATTTTCGATTTCATAACACAAGTGGTTTAGCTACTTACTTTGGGACCAGAGCAACGCATGTGATGTTGTTCGAATTTATTTATTTATTATTTATATAAATAAAAAAAAACAATTTTAAGTTACGATAGCCGAGTTTTTGGGTAATCGGAATTCGAGTCATCAGACCCGAATTCGATATCTAGGAGGTAGGCTCCTACCAATGAGTTTTTTCAAAACTCATTTACGATGTTTATCGTTCGTTTGGACATAAAGACGGCGACACGCTCACCACCTGTCACGTTGTTCCTAAAAAGCTCTGAAACGAATGTCGAAAGGACTATATTGTATAGACTACTGTTACCAATACTACCTGTATTGGGAAAAGCGAGACAATAAAAAAATAAAAATCATTCCAATATTAGCTCCTAGTGATTGGTAGCTCTATCACACATACGCATGTAAAGTTATACCCAACTTGCAAACTAATGAAGATAAGCGTCAAGTGACTTCGCCATTGAAATTACGACCGCATACGGACGTAATCTAGATAGGCGAGTCCATTGTTGCCACTTGCCGCCGTAGACTCTTGTGTTGCAAAAATAATCCGCTTGTATGCAAAACCGCCATTAGAATTCCTCGCTGGAACTCTAGTGGGCCGCGTACCGCTTCTATATCAATATTCAATACAGTGGCTATTTATTTTAAATGAGTCGGGCCGTGGGTTTGTTCTGCTGGTGTAAATAAGTCCGTGTCCTGAGAAGCGACCGGCGCAATGGAAATACAAATGCGTTTCCATTGTACTCCTCATCATATGAGTATATGTATTTTATTCGATGTGCATTTGTTTATTCTTGAATGTCGATATCTTAAACTGACGACTACAACCGGATTAATTAATACTGGCTGGTATTTTTCTAATAGGCCGGTGAAAAGAGAACAGTCGGTGAAAAGATTAATAAAAAAGAAAAAACTTACTTAAGTAATCGATTTGAGATGGTTTTCTTTTAAATTTGGAACTGTGGTTCGTAAAATTATGTATATATCATTAAAACTTTCGTGAGATATTATTGATGAAATAGTTAAAAACGGAAAGTAGTATGAGTGAACCGATAGAGAGCTGCATATTCTTTTCATAACATTCGTGCTAAGCTGCACGAATATATGGAATAAACAGATATCTTATTTAAAACAAATTAGCATAGGCAATGGTGTTTCTGATATCTCTTTCAACTTCTCGGGAGGTAGAACGTGGGGAAAACAATCCTTTCCAACAGGAGATGGGCAATGTGGATAATTATGAAGTATTAATTATATTCAAATGAATTATAGCGTGTAATTTCTATTCTTTATTATCTGTATAATTATCACTAAAGGTGTCTTGAACTTAATCGAATTGTTTTGTCAATAACGTATCTATGCCAAGCGCCTTGCATCGAAAAGAGCATAAATATGTATTGTAATAAAACGAATAAACTTTATTGGCTAATTGCGTCTCCCTGCACGAATCTCACCACTCGTGCGATTAGCTCAAATTGCTTTTAATTTGATTAAATGACTTGATGACGCCAACTTCCGCCGGGATCCTGATTTAATGTGGTGGATTGCGTTTCGCGTTGATTCATTCCCATAAAAGAATTAAATTCGGTATTTTGAGGCATACGGGGCTTTAGTGTTTTCGATGGGACGACATTCGTAAATTGAAGTGACAGAATGTACTGACTGGGACCATCGAGGGATGACGTAATTGTTTTTTTTTTACCAAATCCGTAAAATTAGTTTCGTTTTTGTATTTTGCAATAACAGTTTTATTTTAGACTAAACGTTAGTGGCGCCTTCGTTAGGAACTTTTTGTCATTCATTTTAAATTTATTTAATAACAACTACTACCTATATTACATTATGTTACGCAAAAAAATCCTATATTACCTGTGGGATGTATTCTCTACTTATCAAATTATTTCGAGTTATGTTTTACTGTAAACATCAAACAAACAGAAAAAAGAGTGAGAAAGAAATTCTGTTTGAAATTGAAAACATCAGACATCTGAACTCTACGACGTCTTAAGTATTAAAGTAACTCCTTCGTAATAAGGTAACACTAAGTTACTTCTACTATTAATTTTAATTTATTTAACAGTAGTAAACAATCTTCCTTGGGGTTCCTTCTCCAAATCGAAACTTACAAAACATATCTACTCCAATTGCAGCATTGATATTTTAAACTACCTCTGCTGTGTTAGAACTACGTCCCCTAAGTTAAAATCACTTTAATTTAGACGTCTATGTTTCTTTTATATTCTGTTCTCTATGTTTAACTCTCATGCCGTATCGTTAAACAACTGACAGTCAAACAATACAATGAAAATATATTGGATTTTTTGGTCATACTAATAATAAAAAAGATTTAATCACACATCGCAAACCATGCAGATTTTATTTTGATTCAAAGTGCTCTCCACTGCAACATTCAATTGTTATTGGAAGGTTGGAGAAATGTCATTTAAGTGTAATTAAATAGAATTTAGTGTAATTAATAGACAAAAAGTATATACGTAAAGTTGAAGTCCTTTACGGTACCATAATTGTTATTTTTATGTAGATAGCTAATACTTAACGTAATAAAAGAAGCATCCGTACGATAAATGAATATTATGCGTAGTTTGAAATTAGATTCTCCTAAAAATTTATCAGACTACAAAACATAATCCCTTGCTTAACAATTTTGTTTTGACACAGATCACATCATCATGGTTCCATAGAGCACTCAATAACTATAAACAAGACTTTTTTATATTTCAGCTAACGAAGCGGCACAAGCAAGACGAGGTCATTCAGAAAACGATAACGTTAAAATGAAATTATAGTTGTATAGAGCCGGCTTTAACTGTGGCACTTTTATTCCCTCCGTCCAATTTCTTTATTTTACGGCTGGACATCAAATTAATATGTAAATCGGCCGCACGGTGGTCCGACGTATCGACGATTTCACATATCGATTAAAAATAATTGCTTAAGACGCATCGTACAGGATTACCTTCTCGTTGACAAATAGATAACGGACTGAAAATTAAATTAAATTAAGCGCTTACTACGGCATTGCTTAATCGATTTTTAACTAAAACTTTTCAATGAAAAATTTATTATCTACAATAACTTAATCTTTGCCATATGCTGTCGAGTTTAAAAATACAGATGTCGCATATCATAATTTTACTATTTAATAAATGAGTCATTTTATCTACCTATATATTACATTATATACATACATAACGTCCTGTAAAAATATGCACTGCAGGCCACAGCCTCTATGGTTAAGTATAATCGATCGCAAATTCGCCTGCTAAACATGTAGCGAATTTGCGATCGCAGTACCAGACACCTGCTTACACCTTATTACCCATTACAGTTCTGCATAATTTTGGTTTCATATTTCAGATTATTCCATAATGCCAGCGACAAAAATGTGTAGGAAATTCTACGCCGAAAAAACACGGCAATTTGAATTCATAAAAAAATATTTATATTTTCTGTGTATTATTTACTTAGTTGATAAATTTTCTATAATTGTAAGATATCAAAATTAGTATTATGAAACCTTGATTTTATTACAATTCTTCATTTAGTTAAAACTATAAAAGTATAATTTTAAGGTTTTAACATGGATAACCATTCGAAAGTTATACAAACTACAAGATCAAAAACAACATGCGATAAACTAGGTACAATTTATAAAACTATTTTCAAATCATTTAAAACGTTCTATAATTGTTCTAAAGGCATTAATAAATTCTCTCATACGAAAAAATAATTATGACATTAATGTTGAAAGCTCGTCCGACGATAGCCATGGGATTGGATTAATAGCGCCGGTTAATCTCTATTCAGAAAATTCAAGTGCTTATAAATGTCGGTAGATGGCGCCATGGGTCCAAACGATAAAATCGCTTCGACACAGTCACAGGTAATAAAAAAATTGTTCGGGTTTCTTTTTCATCAGATTAATTGAGATATTAGCTATCGCTTATATTGTTCATGGTGTTAATATGTATATTTCATGTGAGCAGTGTTATAACATTCCATTACCTACGATTCGTGTGGAACTGTTGCTGGTATAGTTGCACTGGTATTTTTTAATTATAGGTTTAATATTTTGAGTTTTATAATTCTATGTATCTATCGTAAATTCATTTGCGATACTTTCCGCAAGGTGGTATTAAAAGGTATTTGGCGCTATTCAACCCTAGATGTCGCTGTATGAGATTTACAAAATTATTCAGCAATTTCTTTTGGATGTATCGTTGTAACAGTTTATATGTATAATTATCTAGTGTGAAATATTTTGAAATTTGTTTAGTTTTACTTTACTTATTTTTGAATATTACAATTAATTAAAAAGTTAATAACTATCCTTACAAAATACTTTCATTATAACACACAGACTAACAAAAGTGCTCAACTCTGAAGAAAATGTAAAATGTTATATGCTTTTTACATGAGAAACGTGACATAATTAACGGCCCACGGCTCATTCGATTGCAGTTGCACGTTTCCGAACGCAGTGCGTCGCCGACGGGCGTCGCCCCATACATTCGCGCCAAATGGCTAATTCGCGCGGCAAACACACGCGCCATAACTCATATAAACTAACTTTAAAGAGAGAGCCGACTCAAGTATATCGCTCCCGCTCTAACGAACTAGAGAAACCCAACGCGACGTTGTTTTTCCTTTTACTTCCTTTGAAATCTTATTTTGAATTTTATTCCTATAGGGGCGTGGATGCTATGTTGCATATTTTGTTGTTCGTTTACTCGTACGGGCGCCGTCGCCGTCCCTGTCTCGCTTTTTGTGATTTTAATTCGCAGAACGACATCAGAACGTGATTCGAGTCTATAGAACTTTTTGTAAATATTCGGAATTCGCCAGAGCAAAGACGGGGTTTCGGCAAAGCAACGGGTGATTATGCAGTATCGATTGAATTCGAATGTCGTCGCTCAGATATAGCGAATGTTCCAGAGATGCGACGAAAAATTAGGTGTCTCCGTTACAAACACGGAGGTCGCAATACTTAAATATCCAATGGCAACACACAATGCTGTTCATACCTTACTTAGTAAGCTAAGGAGCAAGCAACATAATGTTATCTAATGTAATTCATTATAAAATTTCATGGTATGTACCCATCACGATAAATATATATAATATCTACAAACCTACGGTAATTTTGCAATAGTACTACTAGCCCTAACGGTCTGTAAAAGTCCACTGCAGTGCAGTACAGTACAGAGGCGTCTTAAAAACAAATCCTCCTTGATTTGCAATAATCGCCACGCGTGGCAAACGGATTGCCGATAGCAATACCAGACACCTTGCGCTTTCGACGCAGCTGCCCGTCACTAGTCTGTTTATTTTTCTTCTATAGTTTATATCAGTCTGGTATTTTCGCGATCTATCAGCCAGTAGTATTTTGAAGGCTTTTCTCATAGTCAGCTCTTACCACACCTACGAAAAGGAAAATGTGGCCAAGGGTTTCCTGTTATCATATTTTTACGCTATAACCAGAACACTTATTACTATTATCAACTTTAACATTACAATCTTCAAAGCCAATGAGCATCTCTTTCACCGTGCACCTAAGCAAATAACATTTGACTATATTACGTAAGTATGACTTTTTCCGTAAATTATTTAATTTATTCAATATTTACATGAAATATGATTCGTTTTTTAAGGTTTTCAGGTTTTACGTACGATTTATATCGTTGGCTTGGGACCAAAAATGTGTTTGGTGGTAGATGAGTCGAAAGGACTCAAATGTCTAGACCTCTGTCTACCCCTGTATTGGGAATGATGTGAAGATATTTTTTGTAAGTTTTTTAAAGATTTTAAATATTCTCTGTGATGGGATCGCATATTTCGCCTTTATTGGCATGTAATGTTAAATAACATAGATAAGACTCAAACTTTTGTTTTCATATTCGGTAAAAGAAATTCCGTTCTTTATTTGATTACAGAGCGATTTTGAATTGTCATTAGAAAGTTTCAGTCACGCCATATCTATTCTATTGCGACAACATGCCTATTATAATAACGTATAGTTCAGAAGTTTATTAGCTATAGTCGTTTTTTGATGAGGTATGATTGCTACAATCAGAAATTTTGTATAAACTTGACTGTTTGTGGTTTATTACGCGTTTATTTATAATGTCACTTCAAATATATACAATGTATGGTAGTAAGACAACTCTTGAACATAGTCATTGTATTTTTTTTTTTGGTACACCTTATAGACAAAGCTGTGACAATCCATTAAGAGAGCTACATCCCTCTATACCATACCTCATATATACATACATACATAACGACCTGTTAAAATCCACTGCTGGACACAAGCTTCTCCCACAGTAAGGATTTGCCATACTCGCCACGCTTTGCAAGTGGATTGGCGATTACTGTCGCATTACCAGACCACTCGCACCTCAGACGGTGCTGCCCATCATTGGGTCTGATTATTTTGATCTGACGTATTTAGCGAGATGGTTGACATAAGGATTTTGAATGCTGTTTCCCTTAGTCGCCTCTTACGACACCCACGGAAAGAAAGGAAGTGGCAATATTCTTACCACACGTTAATATCTCACATAAACGTAATACATCTATCTGCATCTAAACAGCATAAGCATTTAAGTCATGTTGGAGATTTTGTTATTAAATAAATTTAAAAAATCAACTGACACGGATAGTATTCGAACCCGCTACTTTTACCGTATCGTGGCTAATTATTCCGGGGACAAGGTTGAACATGCGTTGTAATAAGAGTGGTTACTGAAAAATGCACACTGATATTTGTTCCGCATTAAAATATTCATTTAGGTTCCTATTCATCAGTTGGTGACGGACTGACTAAACATAAATTATAGACCAGCATAAAAACCAATGAATTACTTTAAAAATTCTCTATGCTGCTTTATTTATGATGCATTAGCAGAATGGCGTTGTAAATAAAAGGCACGATGAGAAGCCCACGCCCCACAACCCAGCTCGCCAGCGAATCCACGAAAATCCTGCTAAATTGGCAGGCAAGTTAAGTCTATTTAATTCAAAATCAAAACCAGAATATAAAGTATGGTTTTAAAGGTGTGCTTCACTGTAAAAGTTTTTAAAATCAACACCCAGCTTCTCTTGGAAGTTGATCCGTTAACCTACTTCACTTAACTCGACTTAAGTGTAAAGGAATAAAAAAAACTCGAAGCGTTTACGTTAAACCAGATTATGTTAGTCAGAGGAGCCGCCGATGAACTAATATTTGTCTTGCCTGTTGACACGCAAACCGTCTTAGTTATGTGTCAACAAAAGGGTTCACTAATGCCCTTTTTACAACAAAAAGCTTGGACAAATATTGATATAAACACGCGCTGACAGCGCCAAAGATTGCAGCGGTTACCGGAGGCAATAATATTTTAAACTTCGATTGCATGTTACGCAATAAATTGCTCTTAAATAATAATATTATAATCGTAAACAGAACCGTTGTATGCTAGTGGTCCGGATATTGAGGGACCCCGGTTTAATCCGAGAACGGACGTTATAATCTCTCTCTAAAAAGATGACCTATGCACTGCAGTGGGCATTCAAAATCATGGATTAGGGAGTAATATATCTGAAAAATCGATATAGGGTAAAAGCCCACAAGTAAATAAAGAGAAACAAAAAAGAAATGGGCCGCTTACGCCGCGTATGAGGATTTGAAATAATGCCAATCGAAATGGCGATCACCATAGTATGTATACACACACATTAGACACTGCTGTCCATCAACCGATCTTAATAATGATGACATATACTATTAATTGAATAACTATAACCGATGTTATTTTCGAGATGATATTGTGAGCATTTTTAAGTTTAGGCATGAAATTTTCATGGTTTTTTTATATCGGGAAGAAATCTGGTGGCTGATTCTTACGCTAATGTCACACACACAAGGAAGAAAGACGTGCATAAGCAAAATTGTTTAAAAATTATAACAAGTATGCTAAAATTCTCTGTTCAGTAATCTAATCTACATGTAAATTAAGCACCGAATCGATTTGCTTAAAATAAAAGTCCGAAATAACGTTCATACCGAATTGGAAATTTAAAACAATTGATTCGCGATGACCACGGCGTGTGGACGCGCGGGAGCAGATCCATTAGCGATTAACGAGCGATCGGCGGGCGGGCACTAAATTAAAATAAATATTTGCCGGCAGCGCCTGCGCACAAAGCGTCGCCGCTTTCATGTCCGCCGACATAGGTGCCGCCCGCTCTTCGGTACTGTCACACGCACAAGTAACAAGAATGAAGATTACACGGCACCGTCTTATGATTTACATAAATTGCATCGATCTTTACGCTATGTTGTAATACATAAATCTTATCACGTAACATTCACAATCTTTACGCGTCTGTACATACAGGTTGAAATTGATTGCAGCATAAGATAATGAATCGACTATACCAGTATCTAACTGTACTTATAAACATCAGTATAAATTAACATGATATTAGAACGGAGTTTAGATTTACTGAAAGTGAAGAAAAGTTTAGATATTTGAACTCTATGTCATAATTATACGATTTAGTCATTGTCTGTTCAACTGGACAAGACCTCTCTCAAATATTCTTTGAGGTATTATATTATTATTATTATTCTACCTCAAAAGGAATATTTAATTTAAAGGAATAAAATACATAAATATAAAAATGTATTTTATCTATACACCATTTTATTAATTAGTTCTTCGTACAGGTTGTTTTCTCAAGATTAAAAACTGGTTTTGCTTGACCGTCCAAAAGAAAATTTCTTTTACTTAATTATATTACTGTATCAATAGTCAATGCATGCCACTAGTAGGTATACCTTCACCTAGTGGCCGCCATGTTTATTAATAGATAAAAACAGTTCACAGCATTATTTATTTATATGAGAATCGACTTCTGTAGCTCAGTGTACCGGGAAATAAATTACGTGCATGCATATCAATAATATCGCTTTACCTTCTTAAGCATGTGCCAAATGCATAAGGGATGCCCTTAAACATAAATCAAATCAGAATCGAACATCTGTAAAGAATACCTACCTATCGATAATATTATATTATTTATGTATCAAAATTTATAAAAGTATTTACATTTTTAAGTCACGATAGCCGAGTGGTTGGGTGATCGGAATTTTGAGTCAGGAGACCCGAGTATAATACCCAGGTGGCTAGCTTGTACCAATGGGTTTTTCAAAAACGCAGTCTTTAGAAAACCCATTTCCGAAAATTGTTTTTTAAGGATGGCGATGGGCTCACCGCCTGTCACGATGTTACGTAAATATCTTCGGTGGAGGGTGGGTCGAAGGGACTTAATTGTCTAGACTAGATCTCTGTCTATCCCTGTATTGGGAATGGCGTGCAGATGTATTTATAATATAAAGTTTTGTTCCTATCAATCGTAATTATTTAAGATAAATACATATTTAAATAATTTACACTCTTTCTCTCCGTTCTCAAAATATCCACTAAGCTCAAGATATCCTTTTATGCTAATTATTAGAATTATGAGAAGTAAGTTGATGACTAGAAGGTTGGTTGGTCGGTAAACATATTTTTCTGTTTATTGCAATGTTGTGGATTTGAAGTTCAGACATTAGAAAAAAATGTAAGGGTAATATTACCCTGGCGTGGTACACACAGAACTAGAAGACGTGGTATTTGCCAAATACCAAGCTCTCTGGTGTTATCTTGATGAGGCCTTTGTTCTCTTTCTCTACTGTTTACTTTTATAGGCGAATGATAATATTATAAAAAAATCTAAATCTAAAAACCATAAGAAAGACTTTTTAATTTATTTTATAAAAAATACCTTCCATTCTCCTTCAAGAAGAAGGTGTAACTCGTATACCACTACGAAGAAATGATATCAGATAGAATTGAAAGAGGTATTGTGAAACTTGTGATGTCCTCTCTGGTTACTCCGTCTAACATAACGCGTATAGATAAATATAAATAATAATTTATATCAGTTTTTGATTGATTATAATCATGCCTTTTAAAAAACTGATGGGATTTGATAACTATGACGAAAGCATAAAATGATTCTTAGCAAAATTATTCACCTTACATTCTAGGATCCTTAATAAATTAGCTAGTCCGGTAAACATACAACAGTTAGTAGTAGATACTTATGTTATATATAAAAAGAATAATAGTATTAATAAAGAATTAGAGTATTGAAGAACACAGCCGAGTGGTTGGGTGGTCAGAATTTCGAGTCAAGAGACCCGAGTTCGATCCTCAAGTGGCCGTAACCAATGGGTTTTTCTAAAAACCTATGTACAAATTATATCTAAAATTAATATTAGATTAATAATTTAATAAACATTTTATTCTATCCGTGCTTAAATAAAAGATAGAAAAGGAAGCCATAAGTAGTCACAGATGCCTAAAAAGAACACAAAACCGTTGAGTAAATAGAGGGCGCCCATTTAAAGCGTTTACGGCTTTTTTTTTCGTTAGCAATCAGAACGATAGCTGACATCCGATAGTTGAAGCCCCGTGTTATATACCTGATAGAGCTCACATGTGCTTAGCGCGTTAAATAGAGTAATGACGTAGGTTATCAATAATCTTTTTTCAGCGCAAAAAGGCAAAGGAACTTGCTGTCGGAGGTTTACAGTAACTTTCATCATCATTTTAGCTAGGAAGTCCACTTTTAAACAGTTCTCTCCTAAAAATTGCCACAGAGACGTGCTGAAACCCCTGCCGCTATTAAGCCCCTGTAACTCATTGATTACCTCGTTCTACTGCGAATGTTATTGATGCAGATTCAACACGCAGATGAAAATCGGTCTCAGCATTATTTTTCCTTAGCAGCTCATAGTCCTTATATATCTTTAACTTACTCAGATTAAAGACTCTCCCAGAATAAAGTTGGGTAGGTCTCGTCCCGGTTTGATAGTTTAGGGTAGGTAGGAATAGACTTGGGTAGGTCTTCCAGAATAAAGATTTATTATTATGCTAAAAGTCCCCAATGTACACGGCAAGATCTAGGGACTTTATGATTATTTATTTTAGCTTTTTTAACCATCAGATAAAGTTACCCATCGACTAAATTATAACTTGTATAAGTTTTTCTGTATGGTATATTTTTGATAGAAATTAAAACAACAAAAATACACGTACAAGTATTTTAACAAAAAGAAAAACTTTTACAGTGTAAAAATAAAGTTCCACCAAAGGACAGCAATCGCTGGCATAAAAAAAATAACAGGCCTGATTTATAAATACACAGTTATATTTAGAAAATTGTTCCACTATAATTGTTCTCTTTAATTATTCTATTTTTATATTAAGTCATTGGTTGTCCCATTTTAAATGTGCCACTTTTACTATAAGCAATTACTTAATCGGTAACTTTTATTTGACAGACGACCCTTACAAGATAAAACCATCGTGTGGTACCAGCGTAAGATGAATACCACCCCATCTTTTCTAATAGGTGTCGTAAGAGGGGACTGAGGTAAATGCGGCTACCGAAAGATGGCGTAATACCAATTTTGATAAATCCCACAACATAATTACGCAGGCCGGTGACTATGGTGCGAGGTGTCAAGTACTGTAATGGCCAACCTATGTCCTGTAACGGAATTTTGAAGACCGTAAAGTAAGCAAGTAAGGTGGAGTTAAACTCCATTTTCTACTAAAGTGAACCAACCCCTTTTACGTACTTTTAGAACAATAAGTACAGAGCAAAAGTCATCTATGGGTTCGATTAAATAGCTAAGAGTTTTGTACTGACTCAGACGGCTCCTACAAAGTGAAAAAGTCTATCACTTTTATGTGATATTTATAAACATATCTCAGGCGCAAAAAAAAAGTTATTTAATAATTTCATCTATACATAAATAGACCGGAATCACATCACGTATATCACGCTCTGATCCTAAAGTAACTAGCGAAAGCACATGTGTTATGGAATTGGAAACAACGAAGGTACTACAAACACCCAGATCCGAAACAATATAGAAAAAGTGGTATGTTCATTGACCCGTCCGGGAATCGGGACCACAGAGCCGGTGACACCATAGCAACCGATGTAAACGCCATTCATCCCGTGGTCGTCAAATCCACGCCTTGTGTCCGCTGAAGAGAATTTCAACGTTTAAAATGAACATCACAGTCGGTAACGGATCTTAAAGCCGCGCAACAAACAGAAGTGTTAATGTTTGCCCGCTGGAAGACAAACAGTCGTGTGTGCTTTACGATCCTTTTACCGCCGCTCGGTATGAAATCGATACGGCGACTGGGGACTGGAGGAAAATTTCACAACCGCATTGTGATTGCACGGGCGATATTGTTTATTTGTGGGATGCATAGATGCAGACGTACTGACGGTATGTGCGGCGGGTGTAAGCTGTTGACGTGCGTAGATAATAAAATACTATTGTGAACGTTTAGAGCATTTCCTCGTTTGTGTTGTTTAATTTGTGTTTATTTTTTAAATAGCACGTTGTTTTAATCTGTAGCTATCTGTGATTTGGTCGTTTGGGAGAGAGGCTTTAGTCTAGAACGCTACTCGATACATCCCGATATGTTATACGATGGTAAGTGGTAGATTGCAAGCAAGTCCTGATAGTAAGTGGCTTCTGCAACCTATGCCTCCTGGAAACCCCTTTAAAAATTTACATATGCAGTATCACAACCTAGGACTAAGATATAATGCTAACACTGGCTGTATATACTTATCAAACCAGAACAGGACAGTTTCTATCCGGCAACAAATGGGGAAGAATTTTGTACTGGCTCCTTCCTAGTAGAGAAGGAGCCTTCCACTCTTTAAGACTTGATTGAAAACCTCTTGATTAGATTCAGGGCAGCATCATAAGCAGTTGATACAGGTTAGTAGCCCAAATATGTCTAGCTTTGCCTTTGAATATCAGTAAACAAGTACTATAAAAGAGCCAAAAACTATAAAGATGTTATCATCATGTATCCGCCATCTGTCGGTAGCCAAGGGAAACACCATTCAAGGCTTTTCCCATAGTCACCTCTTACGACTCCAAAGAAAGGAAGTTGTATATGCTTCGAAAAGTCCGTAAAAGTCCGATAAAATATGGGACGCAAGGACTAAATTGTCTAGACCATTGATTAACCAGGCATTCGGAAATGCATGAAGACATAAATTTAATTCAATCAATAACTTAATTTATCCTCAAGAATAACCCATTCTTTATTGGCTGATTTGCATACAGCCAGTCCTGTTCTTAGCTGATGTGATAATTAAAAAAAAAACCTCATCGACATGTCATAACTAACGATCTGAATCTCAGTTACGAAAAACTATAATTACTACTTCACGGTTTGTTTCTAAAATCCGATGATCGAGTCTGACACGCATCGGAACCGGTCTACGTCGATAGAAATAAAAAAAATATATTTTAAAGGCCTCAACGATACCCATCAACTTCATTAATAGAGATATACATAGGTAAACTGCAATGAATGTTATAGAAAAAGGCATAAAACCTTTCATCTGCGCCGCAAGTTCTTTAAAGTCATCGTTGAAGAAGAAAATCACCGGGATATTATATTAACCGATATAAAAGGAACCGTGGAGGCGAGCTTTCAGCTCCCCGCAAAGGTTCTGTTGGTTTGGTCGTTTGATAGTTTCAAGCGAGTTCTAATTGCTCTTTGCGTCGTTGTCATTATGAATAGATTTTCTGATCTACATTTTAATGCACTTTAAATTATTGCGAAATGAGAAGTGCGCAAAATGTACGCGGTCTTTTGAGGACGATGACGTACGCCATAACAATTTAACATAGGTTCGTGCCTCTTCGAAAATTATTTATGCAATGGAAACGCTAAAAGGATCTACGAATTGTTCCGGAAGTAGGGTAACTTTTTAGTGTAGTGTTTTATGCTATGTACGTCGACAAGCAATCGTTCTATACCTAAAAAGGGTGTGGTGTTCTAACGTCGTGTGGTATTGACGTTAAAATATAGTAACCAATTTCTTCTCGTGCATATCGTAGAAGGTTACTAGAGTAAAGGGTAGGGACAGATGGTGGGACAAACATTAAGAAAAATAACGGGCAGGTAGTGCAAGTCGTTTTAAAAACGCAGCACCATCTGACAAATACACGAGTTCACGGTAGCCGGAGTGGTTGGGTGATCGAATTGTCCCGAAAATATCTTCGGTGGAAGGTTGGTCGTATATCCAAAATCAATATATCAATTTAATCAACTATCTAAACTTGTTTCAGGCCGGTGTGAAATGCACTACTGGTTAAATGAATTGGGATTCTAGTCAATTCATACACGCCACGCCATGTACGTGCTTAACTGCGTCGCGATCGCCATTACCGCGATTTTTACCTTTTTACGGACAGACGATCCGACGTGCAATGTTGCTAGCTGGATGTTTCTCACGTTGGTAAGTACTTAATAGAATGCGGCGATGGATGGAGAGTTAAGAATTTTGTTGTGATACAAATGTTGTTATATATATGATCGATGGAACAGGAGACCTTGTTTAAGGTAGTCACGACCCAAAATCCTTTTAAGTTTAGGGTTGCGGGTTCGAGTCCAGCTACGGGCAAACGTTTTGTGATGAATATGAATGTTAGTGATTGAGATTTGGATGACTATATGTAAATAAGAATAATTAATGATTTACCAAAATTCAAAGAAAATCTCCTAAATTTAAATAATATTTAAACTAAAACTTAACAAGAACAAAATGTCTTTCCAAACTTTAAACGACTTGGGACTTTAAACGAACCAATGTTCATTGGTTTCAAAGTGTACAAAAAAAGATATTGACTGTGGCTACTAAAGCCGTAAGCAAGAAGGTTTTAAGAGTATAACATAACATAACATGGACAAATCCCTTGGGTTGTCTATGGTACGACGGGGGTTGCGAGCTAGGGTGGAAGCAATAGGCTTACGACGTCCCAGTAATTGATTGGCCTCGATATTGATGGATTACTGCTGAAGGGTAGTACGACCTCGTTTTTTTTACCCTTGATCGTAATATCAAGCTTTTTCTTGGGAACCGATAGAGCATATTAATGATATTGAACTGAGTCCATATTAATATAACACGAAAATTGCGTGTTTTGCAGAGTTCAAACGTTCACTTAATAATATTCATGCCCATGCTAATATTATGATATGGTGAAATTGAAGGCCTTCGTGCTCAAGTAGCGGACTGCAGGATTTCAAGAGGTCTCCAGCACTGAGGTCTCGGGTTCGACTCCCGGACAGCTCAATGTAGAAAACCACTTTTTCTATAGTCACGATTGCGAAGTGGTTTCGTGATCGGAATTCGGGTCAATGGGTACCAATGGGTTTTTTTGATATTTATGTACGTTTGGATATAAAGGCGGCGTCAGGTTTACCACCTGTCAGACTGTCCCAAAAATGCCAAAGAGGGCATTTTTGGGACAACGTGACAACGCAAAAAGGTGGGTCGAAAGGACTTAATTGTCTAGACCTCTGTCTACCTCTTTATTGGGAATTGCGTGAAGTTTTATTTACATACTTTTTCTGGGGTCTCTAGACACAAGTGCTTTGGCTACTTACTCTATCTTTGCCTGATATCTATATTGAATAAAATAAAATGTTCCTAATTCGCCAAATTTTTTCGTCTCAGGGATTCTTTTAAATATTAGATCATTCGCTTACCTTCTAGTGTGTAGTGGATAACAAATCTAAATTCTATTTACAACATTGCACACCACAGCGTAGCTTCAATGGTTTTCTATTAGCCTTTTGTTTGTATTTAATATACTTAACATTGCCAAAAGGTATTTAATAAATCAAAATATGATAGGAGCTTCGATTACGTTTGACCAATTCGAGTTTTTATTTTGCTGTCAAGTGATAATAAGTAATGAATTAAGTATTATTATCTAATAGTCGAAATTCATTTAAGATGAAACCATTTCCGAAACAATAGCTCCATCAACACAAAAGGCATATGTCAAAATAGAGGCGCAATAAACAAACAGACGGAAACACCAGCTGTCTAACGACAATATAACTATTTATTACCTTAATTATAAAACACAAACGCTTGTTAGTTTTGTCGGGAACAAACCCGTAATCATAACGTAATTAAGTCGCTTTTACGCCAATTCTGAGAGGCCGGTTTTTTTCTAGTGGATCATCTTCATAACGAGGTCGTTTGTCGATGAATAATTGTACTTATTTCAATCCACCTTTGGTCTTAATTTGGTTGACGAATGAAATGAACAAATATTTGGGCTGGTGAGGTGTTTTTCCCCCATATAATTAGGCTGCAGACACCTTGATGGGATGACCGCTGGCGCCTAAGGCTGTCCCGGTATAAGGTGCCTCGATTTTTATTTGGTAAAGGTTAAAAATCAAACGAAATACTGACAGCGTTTATGATTCTAAACACATGTCAATTTGGTTTGTAATTTATGGTCTCCCATAATCGATTCTCATAATGTAGAAAACTATAGTTTAACTTACAATAGAAGCTTATAAAAGACAAACCTAACCTGAATTGAAAACGTTTTGAAGGCTAAAGACATAAAAAATTACTTATAAATGTATCCATATGTACATTTTAAGAAGATCACTGAAAAAACGGCGACTGGCTCACCACCTGTCACGTTGTCCCAATAATGTCTTCGGTGGGAGGTGGGTCGAAGGGACTTAATTGTCTAGACTAGACCTCTGTCTACCCCTGTACTGGGAATTGCGTGAAGATATTTTTTTATTTATTTATTTCACTGAAAACTATCGATACTAACTATGAAATTATTTCCTAACTTAACATATTCAAACAATTAATTATAAACAGTATTTTAAAACACTTGCTTGTTTTCTTGTCTTGCCAAGGAATAAATGCAGCTCCATTTCTCCCTGTGAGAATAGCCTCAGAAATTGCCCCGGGATTACAGGATTATAAAGAATAAGAAAAGTTTAGAATTATTCTAGAACTATGTACGAAATAAGTGTATTCATTATATATACGCGTATATTTTCTATCCCTTTGGGGGCAAACAAAATAATTTATTTGTGGAAACCGGAGATATTGAATAACACATTTAACGTATTAGGAGATATACAGCATACTAAACTTAAAAAAAATTATTGATTGGATTTCTAATTTTTAAATTCATTAAAGTTACAAAGTAATAATTAGTACAAATATTATTTGACGATAGAAAAATTACATAAATAAATCAATACCAATATGTACGATTTATAATTTAATAAAACTAACATGCGCTTCGTACATGGCAGCATAGAGTCATAATTCTATTTTTGAATTTAATATAAACTTTTTATTAGTGATTTACGCCAAATCCATCAAATGAAATCATTCGATTCGCGTCAATTGACGAGAGAGCTAGTCGATTACCTTATTTGTGGGCTAACGTATAAATCACAGCTAGGCAGGAGTTGTTGAAACATGTGTTAGATATTTGCCCATTAGTGAGATTGCTAATGAATTAGCCGAGCACCTCGTCAGTCGATGAGAATTCTAGCCGTAATTATTCCTATCCATTTATAGTAATTAACACGTTATAAATAAATAGGGTTGCCAAAACTTCATATTTTTTTCCCCGCAATGACTTATAAAACTAAATGAGTTATAAGTGTTATAATCCTCACTAATGTTTTGTTGTTTGTTTTTAAAACGATTTTATACATTTTTCACTATTGGAAAGCTACATGTAGCGAATAACAGAGCCTGTATTTAGTTTTATTAGAGATTCTTTCAAACAATTTCAATATTATAAACCAAGGTATCAAAAGTATTCCTATAAAAGTCATTATTTGTCCTGCTCTGTCGTTTTGTGACGTATTTGTTAGAAAATTTAAGAAAAAAGGAGAAACAAAGTTCTAGCCAGTAAATATCGGCAGTCAGCACACTTCAGCTAAGTATAGCATAGTTGTTAGAGTATTTACTAGAGAAATAAACATAAATAATTTTATTTACTATCTAATGATTTTAAGAGTTATTTAAATATATTAACGCAACACAAGCTGCGGGTAAATTCTAGTATTAAAAAAATGACAAATTGAAAGAGCCTGCGGCCATAGCCGCATCATGGTTATGCATTTACCTCTGAATTTTTTAATTAAATGACGACGACGTGACTTGAACACTGTGAGCGATTTTCATATTTTATAATTTTCGAACGATCATTGGCTGTTCCTCCTGGATCGCGTGGTCGTGTCTATTAATCTGATAAAGTTCACTGCAGGACATATCTATAGCCCTCTCCCATAAAGGACGCCTTGCCATAATCGCCACGCTTGGCAGGCGGATTGGCAATCTCAGTACCAGGCACCGCCGTCGTTGCTGCCCGTCATGCTTCAGTTGAAATTTTGTCTGCTCTTTTTCAACATGGTTATCGCGCCATGTGTCGATAGCCAGACATATTGAACACTATTTATATCGTTTCCCTTAGTCACCTCTTACGACACCCACCGTAACAAAGGGGGTGGTATATACTTACGCCGTTACCTCACGGCCATTCGTGTCTTTTACTAAGCCATATCATAGATATTAGTAGCAGTATTATGAAGAAATTAAGTACACACACTACAAACACACATACACTATAAATCAGTTAAAGGACTTAAATCCGATTAATCAGACACACTGATTGTAGATATCTGTCATTTGTGTCATTTAGAATAATTGATTTAAATCGATTTACTAGCTCCTGAGAACTATCCACGAATGGAAATTTTCCACCTAATGTTATTAGATACACTGAGGCTTCGTTTGCTAATCGATATATATGTTAGGTAACTATTATTTATTATCGCGTTAAAAAAACATCTTTAAGCTAGTTTAAGCTGCTTTTAGGTGGTGTTATATACATACATACATATATAAGGGTAAAAGTTCTTTGCTGGGCATAGGCCTCTCTGAAATGTCTGATAATGTCAATGGTTAAACCTACAGTTGGCGTTATACCATACGTTATAACCTTCTCGAAAAATACCTGATGCAAAATAAGCAGACTGCTGAAGATCCGCGAGGTCTAAGGTGCCAGGTGTCTGGTACTGCGATCGATGAAAGGTATCACAAACACCTAGAGCCGAGAAAATGTTGAAAAAGTGTTTTCTACATTGACCCTACCGGGAATCGAACCCGCAATCAAAACCGCTGTGTACGCCACTCGTCCACGGAGGTCCTAATATAATTTTATTGTCAGTACAGTCAGTTGTGCAGCTCTGTTACCTGAACAAAGTTCAAATCACGAAAATGTCAGTTTGAATTTATGACGCGATGATTGTGGTTTGCTTATAGATGTTAAATGGTCATGGTCAATTAAAGAAAAGTAAAATATAGACCAATAAAATGTTTAAAATTTAAAATAACGCCATGGGTCAAGAAACTCATAGCAGTTATAACAATATTTATGTAGTGTCACATAAATATTGTTATAACTGCTATGAGTTTCCAGTAACTAGAAATATTAAGAGCCCATTTGATGGATCGTTCAGGACACAGGCACTTAATAAAAGATGTTACTTTATAAATATGCTAACCTTTGTGATACCTTCTTTGTTTCCGATTACATAACATAAATGCTTTAACTACCTACTTTGGGATCAGAGCTTTGTATGTGATGTTGTCGCTATCTATGTATGAATTATTTATCTCTCATCTTTATATAGAGACTAGAACAAGAAAAATTAATTTCCGAAATTACATGGCTATGCCAATGACTATGGTATCTTCTGATGCAAAGTTAGCAGAACTTTTACTCGAAAATGGTAACATGGTTTACCATACATGGGAACTTATAAGATTAATGCTCACAACACGTAATTACGTGCTCAGTATCTTCTAAACAGAATATACTAATAGACAACTAGAATATGCTCGTGATTTTACCTCCGTTGAAAGATTGTCTCAGTCATAAGTACCAGTGTGCTCATACATTCAACGCAACATCTGATCTACTAACGAAAGAATATGAAGCGAGGAGATAAGGAGGAGAAGGAGGAGGAGATAATTTACTGCAACAACTGGTGTGGTAGTCAAAATTTGGTAAATGATTTCATTCCTTCATTCATAAGATCAGTAGTTTTATTTAAAAACTGAGCAGAAGCTTTTAGTATTGCTAAAGTATCTTACTCTTAAATTACTCTGCACGGCATTGGCATTACATCTAACCCTTCCTTGAATCGATTAAACTGAGTACGTGCCCCACTGGGGAAAGAAAGGTAAGGGGAAGATTATTATTTACGTCACTATTAAAAGTGGAAGGGGATAAATCAGATGATTAACGCAAGATGCCCCAGTGGCCCAGAAGCAGCGAAGCGTAACGAGAGAGGACAAGAAATACTTTGTTGGAGAAGGTGAACTATAGTGAATATGATAAACTATATCAAAAAAAAATCGGTTGATAATTGAAAAACCAGTATTTTTCTCTTTTTTTTTTCAGGAATTATAAATAAAGACAGACACGAAGATAAAGAAATAAATAGTCCAGCTGATGATATTACTGCAGCCCATAGTCATCTAAAGCAAAGGAGGAAAGTAGGTTTAAACATGCGTTAATACTGCTGAGAACTAAAATTAATATGGAATCATATCTTATCTTATTATTATCACAATATAACTGGAACACAGGAGGTGTTACACTGCTATTTGGTGGCAGATATGTATAATAGTGTGGTACTAAACCCGACGGCTCTTGGAAAGGGTATACGTTCAAAAAATAAAAACTCTGAGAGTTAGGATGTCTGCTTAGAATGTGTTAATATTGTCTCCATCTGTAACTTACAAATAAATAAACATCTTCACGCCACAGTCTTTTCGACTCACTTTCCACCGAAGACTTTTTTTTGGAACTCATCAGTTACTTCGTTTAATTATAAGAAACTTTTAGTCTGGAATCAGTTACTTCGTTTAATTATAAGACACTTTTAGAAAAGAAAGGTGTACATGATGAATTGCGAGACGATTATTACAAACCGTCACAGAGGAGAGTCCGTTAACTGAAGCAGTTAAGGTAAGCTAATGTTAGGTAAATATGTCAGTGACTATTAAAAGCTTTATTTATTTATTATTGAATTTAACATTTATTATTGAATTCAAAAGCATGGAAGTCAGTTCAGCGACTTGAGAAATTAAAAAAAAATATTACTGATCCCGTCTCATCCCGCCGGTTTCTGTAATTTTTTAAAATTATAATTTAAGCTACATGACGATCGCAGTTACGGTCACCTCACAAGTTAGACGCTGTTTGTCTGCTTGATTGCACTGGTCTGATATATTCTTATATACCTATATTTATTTTGTCTCGTATTCCCTTACCTATTAGTGTCCTGTTATTAGCACAACTACTGTGATTTTAAGGTTACTACCCTAGTCTCTTATCTTTAGAGATGATAACACAGATTGTTAGGTTTGTTCGTTAATAAGTTCATTTCAAAACTAAGGATAAAGGCGGCGGTAGTATCTTTTGCTGATACCATACGATTGAATTGTAGTTATTTTTAGGGTATAATTTTGCAAAGCTGAGACTGGCTTTAGCACTAATATAATATTTAATCGCATTCGGTATGAAATCAAATAATATTAAAATTTGTTAAAGATAAAACAGTGGTAGAGCCACGCATCAGCTTTTGTTGATGCATGAATGGGCCGGCTCGACCGGGGAAGTACCATGACCTCACAGAATACCGGCGTGAAGTAGAAGTCTAACAAACTTCTGCGTTTCGTCTGGTGATTGCAGGTAACCGGTGGCCCACACACCGGCTTTCCCCCAATTCTAGGGGAGGGGGGCACTCTAAGGGAGCTGCTAAGCCTCTGTGCGCCACCTTCTCGTTTGCCTCCCTTGTGTATAAAAAAAAATTATTTATCGAAATAAATACATGTATTCGTTAGTCGATAGTGATTTTTTAGTCTACCACCAACGAGGTTCATTTATAATACCTGTACAAAATTTAGAAACTACTATTTTTTGTTAGAAATCATAGAATATTTAGATAGTTAAACTTTACTACGCTCCCAATTCAGTTTTCATGTTTATTTGTTAATTGTTATCCACAACACACAGAATTACACGCTTGAGCGATCTCCCGTTTACGAAGGCATTCAGTTACCGGTAGGTAACCGTTAAAAAAAAAGTATAATAGACAAGGCTCCGCCATAAATAATAGAATCATTAACATCTGCCGCTATGATTTCGAGCATCAATTTTTTCGGCGCCCAAAAAAAGACGCTCAAACGATGCTTAAGAGGCCTAGTTAGGGGCGTCATCGGAACATGAGTTATTTTGACGGTTGTTTCGATACATTATTATTTTTAATTTCGTTGTCTAATGGCATAACGTTATAATGCCAATGGTTGCCAACTGTCTGGTGGATAAATAATTATAGTATCGGAGATCTTTTCAACGAAATAATGATCAATTAACATGTTGCCTTTAAAATTGTAAATTTTAATGGTATATAAGAACCTAAAAATCATTTGAGTGTTTATTTTTATTGTATTTGATACGAATAATTTTAAGCAAAGTAGAGAATTAAGAACTTACAGAGGATTTAAAAATTGTTCCTTATTTAAAAATAAAAAAACGACTTACGTAAAAAAAATTAAAATGTCTACTAACCAAATGGTCTGAGTGGGGGTCTCTTGGCGCACTAGGCACTGGATTGGGCCACAGCAACTTTGACAACATCCGTTGACTTTGGTTATAGATGAGCTCCTACGAAGGTGAGAAAAATGAACTTTAGTATGATAAGAATCAAGGCGAGTTAAGCCTGACGATTAAACGAATAAGGAACTGGCCAGAAAATCCCGATTGACCTTAAAGTACAGAAAAGAAGATAACAATTTGCAAAAAATTAAGGGTTCCCTGTAGAAAACATTACTATAGTTACGTATAAAGTCACCTCCGCCGCGTCTGTCTGTCTTAACGCGATAAACATAAAAAATCATTGACTAATTTTCATACGCTTTTTACTAATGGATGGAGTAATTCATAAAGAATGTTTGTAAATTGGTTGAATCTAAAAAATCTATGTTAGATTTTGATCTAACCTGCACGCTGCAATAGGCTGATACGTTACTATTTAAAAAAAAAGATGCAGACGGAGACTACCCGTTCGAATCCGGAGCGAGTACTCTAACAATAACTTCAATTAGTAATATATAAGTACCTATATAATACAAAAGTACATCAGGTTCTAAATTCAAACTGCCTTTATCCAGATGTAAGTAAGAGTAAGATGTATATACGCAAGCGACTGCTATCTCATTTACATGACCCAAAACTACAAGCAGTCAATTCCGTACGTAATATACGACGTTCATTTATCAACGTGGGTGGCGAATAATTACGATGTACCCAAAATTGTCTGCACACATCCAGTTAAGATGTCAACTCGGACAATATTTCTCAGTATCGATCGACGAATACTACACATTATTTATATTCGTATTGAAATAACTCGATTGAGTGAGATTATTATTGATAATAACACGTTTTTAGTTTTTAACATCTCAGCGTCCGCACCTCCGGCGATAGCCAGGTTAATGCGGCTGATACAGTTTATAAACATTTGGTACGATTACAGATAAAATAAATAAATATAAATATCTTCACGCAATTCCCAATATAGGGGTAGACAGAGTTCTAGTCTAGACAATTAAGTCCCTTCGACCCACCTTCCACCGAAGATATTTTTCGGGACAACGTGACAGGTGGTGAGCCCGTCGCCGGCTTTTGTCCAAGCCAATGATGTAACTCGTACATAAGTTTTTGAAAAACCCATTGGTACGAGCCTGACACCTGGGGATCGAACTCGGCTCTCTCGACTCGAAATTCCGACCACCCAACCACTCGGCTATCGTGACTGTATATCGAGATTTACGACGATTACAGATGGCATATAATAATGAAAACATTCTTATTTACATTTTTATTGCCGAGTGGTTGGGTGATCGGAATTTCGAGTCAAGAGACCCGAGTTCGAATTGCGTGAAGATATTAATTTATTATTTATTTAACAACAAACAAACAGCACAACATCACATACATTGCTTTGATTCCACAGTAAGTTGCTAAAGCACTTGTGTTATGAGAGAGGGAAAACGAAAGTACCACAAACACCCAGAATTAAGACAATATGGAAAAAGTAGTATTCTACATTGACCCGTCCGGGAATCGAACTCGACCACGGTACCTCCATGACACAAATACAAAAATCTAAAAGTTTTATAAAAATAAGTGTAGTAAATAGTTCTGCGTGATTGCTCAAATTAACGCTTCTAATGGGTAAACAATTATCAATTTCAGTTGAGCAGTTTCAATCACATGTAATTGTAATTTAAAGTTACCAAGTTTGAAATTTTGCGGCGTTACCTTGGCCGACCGAAAACGAAATAAAGAGATTCGCGATATGATAGGTTTGAAAGATGATCTTGTCACTAAAATGTGCTTTTTGATGTTTTGAGCATGTAGAAAAAATGAGTAAAGATCAAACGGTGAAGTAAATATACAGTGCGAAAGTTAATAATAAGTCGAAGAAGATCGAGATTAACTTTCGAACGCCATGTGAACAAATTGCTCGAAGGGGATACTCGTAACTACACGCGGTAATTATAGGTAAGAAACATTTGGCGATCTCTTCTCATTGCCCACCCCGTCAGGGATTATACGTGAAGCTTGATATACGGACACTTCTCATCAAAAAAGTAATAATATTCATAATTTAATATAGACTAAACGAAAATGTATAATAGACAGTCTTTTAACAAAGAAGTATGTTATTGTATATGTAAACATCAAGCAAATTGGACACCGGAGTACTTATTTTCATAATGCGCAAAAGCGTATTATAGCTTTTGAATAGCCGAGTGTTGACCACTCCTGGCGGTAAAAAGTATAACGAGACGGTAATAATAGGTTGAGCCAACTTCTCGCCCGCAAAACAAACATAGTCGACAGAGCAAGCGAGCGTTCAGAGAGTGCTAAATTACTTTAATAATGGCGACTGGCGCAGGCGTGGACAGCTTGGGGTATTTTCTGAAGTCTTGTTACCAATTTATTTTTAATTTATGATTTTGGCGATTTCTGAGTTATAATTTTACTGCCACAATACAATGCAAAATAGTTTCTTTAAAGGAAACTTGTTTTGGAAAATATGTTCAGTTAGTTATTCGTAATTTATGTTTTAATTTACAATAAACTTAAGTTATCGTACATTGTATTCATCGAAATTGCGGCTCGAAATGATATTCTACGACACATTTAAATCGAATTTATAGAATTGTTTTCTTATAGCGCGGTTGTCATCGAATATAATATATACCTCTAAGATTGTATGTGACGTTCCCTCTGGTTTTTATCGCTATAGAGGATGTAATAATGTATGTAACGATTATTGTAGACGATCTTTGTTTTTGTTTTTGTATTTAGAAGTGATTGTAGTGTTTGAGTAAGGCAAACAGGACCACCATCATCACTTACACTTGCAATTTGTTCATGCTCTAGCATATAGTTATCCTGCTTTCAGCGGGAGCGCTGAAGAATTTTCTGGAATATAACTACCACATTTACGATCAACGAAATTTTATGACCCGTCCAGTGATTTAATTTTTTATTCTGCGAACAAATAGCGTTTAATTTAACAGTTTAAAAATATACATATCGCTTTTAATTTCAAATTGTTGCAGCGATTCTTTGAGGTTTTTAGACTAAGTACCTTTATATACATTAAAAACATATGGAATCAATATTGAAGTGTATAACAAATAAGTTAATCTGCGGCGATCGCGAGTCAAGTGTGGCACGTAATACCGAGTGTAAAATTATACCAATAAATGATATTTATCTTGCAGAATACAGCTGTCAGAATTATGGCCGCAAGTTATATCTTTCTTAGACCGGTTTCGGATCCGACGCTGTTCATTAATAACCAGGGAAGTCTTATTATTATCGTCGTGATACTTCTCATTCATGTTGTCAAAATGGCACAGCCTCGTGAATGGAGTTATGTCAAGATGGTCTCTCCTTCTCTGCGTAGGAATCGTCTATGAAAACTCTTAGCCATTTCTGCGCAACTTGCAGTTCCATTGCGTTTCGATTTGAAAGATATAGAGAGTCAGTGTAATTATCCTCTATGAGGCTCTCTATCATAGTCCTCGCGCTTCTTTGTATGAAGTCTCAGGTGTCCGCGGACATTAGTAGCAATAATTAACAACTGAGTTATTAAAAACTTAATAGTATGTCTTAAATAAAACCGGTCTGGAATTGTGATATGCATAGGAATATTACATACACCTTCTCATTTTTTGTGGTTGACGTTAAAATGGCGAAAAACACATGAGATAACCATTTCGAAAACTATCAGAGTAAAATTGGGCAAAGCAATGAGGGACAGCAGAGAAACCTGATTATATCCATGCCTTTGGTTGCTGAAGATATACCTATATAATAACCCAAATTGTATTCTTAGTACAAGAGTAGTGTAACACATTTGGAATGGTTTATTTGTAGTTTTAAATTTAATAGATAAAATTAAATACATGTGATAATATTGACAGCAGTAATAATATCACAGAAGTAATCAGCCCACGATCTCTTGAGTCCATCCGTTCAAAGGTTGTAATTAGCGGGCAGTTGTACAAATATGAATGGGCCAGGCGCTGCGCCAGCGCAGGCGGCACGCCTCGGCGACGCCGGAGGGCGGGTTCGAGTTATGGCAGGACTTTCATTGATTTTATTATTAATGAAATACAGCTTAATCTATTTACAATAAATAAATAAGCGGTACCACTGTAAACTCAGTGGGTCTGTCGATGAGTCGAGACCTTTGTTCACTCGATAGCTGAGTGGTTGGACCATCGGAATTCTAGTCTAGAGACCCGAGTTCGATCCCCAAGGCTCGTACTAATGGGTTTTTTCAAAAACTGATGTACAATTTATATCGTTATCTTGACTCCGACATAAAAATGGCAACGTGCTATTGAATGAAAGAAATAAAAAATAGGGAATCCCTCAAAACAACAAAATGCCACTCTATTCGATATTCAAAAATTGTTTGTAACAGAGAAGTAAGGGAAAGTTCAGAAAGTATCCGTGATTATCTGTTGATAATACGCATGTTAAATATATTTGTTGGCGGCACTATAACTTTCTATCTAATATATCACTTCAATAGAAATTGCCAAAATTGCGACGTTTGGCAAGCGTATTGGCGATTTTAATTGATGCTTAAATTAAGTTTTTCGAGATGATTAGCTTTTTTAACCTAGTAATACACCTACGGGTATAAATCAGACTAAAATGGAACAGTAGTCATAGATCTATACGAACTCTTTTCGACCCATATTTCACCGGAGTTTTTTTGGGACTACGTGACAGGTTGTGAGCCTGTCGCAGCCTTATTGTTCAAGCTAATGATAGTATTGAAGAATTTATAAACTTATAAAATAGTTTTAAACTATATATTATTTATATAATCATAGCCATAACTAAAAGTTTCATATCATAGTTGTTATTAAAGAACATCATTATCTATACAGACGTCTACGGCAACAAGTCGCAATCAAATCCGAGGATTGATTCTAATTAAGCGCCATAAAACTGAAAACCGTTCCCAGCAGTCGTTACCTTTCACTGTGGTAAGATTCGTTGGATCCGACGACTATGAGAAAAAAAAAGGAAAGACGAAAAACTACCTTTTATACACGAGCCCACCATTCGATCGTAATAGATTAATGATATAGCCTGCGAGGTCTGGTCTTAAACGAAAAGCCTTAAAAGAGAGGTCGCAATGTGCACGCGGTGGCCGCGCGGTCGGTAATGACGCGGCGGCCGCCACCCGCGCGTGTGCGAGCGAGACGCCGCTCTACAAGTGAGCGGGACCGGAGAATAATCGATGGAGGCGCCGGTGGCGCGCCACGGGGCGGCGCCCGCGCAGGCCCCACGCGCACTGCGCGTCTTATTGAGAAATTCTCGAGATGATGCATAATTCTCCTTTTGGTCTCCTCTGTAGTTATTTTACTCCCTGTTAACAATATTACCATTTCGGTGACCAGACGCTCAGACCCATATATTATCGTGAACATCGTCCCTCCGTTGAAGGAATTATTGATTTATTTTAAGGCATTAATTCGACATTGATTACATGGGATGTAAGGAACTTATTTTTAAAATCGAAACATACCATTAGTATTACGATTACAATCTATCATAATTACAGAAGGGTTATTCTAATAGAAGTACGAATTGATTTATTACTTTATTTCAATATTATTTTACAACTTTACCACATTTTCAAAATTTCTATGGAGTTTTTTGAGACATATACCAATATAAATTTATTATGAACTAGAGCATTTGTAATACGTGCAACCCTTCGTGAAGGATTTGAACTCACGGTGGCCAGCGCTAGAGTTAAACACTGAAGCACCGTGCAACTCTCTGGTCTTGGTAGCTAAATAAACCTGTGTATGGAAATTCTGTGGAACTGTTGAAATTGAAATAAATGATAGGTGGTAACTTCTTGATCAAGAGTTTTAAGACAGAAAAACTTAAACGGACTAATCGTATCTTATAAGATATTAATCGTTTACATAAGTCACGATAGCCGAGTTGTTGGGTAGTCGGACTTTCGAGTCGAGAGACCCGAGTTCGATCCCCAGGTGGCAGTACCAATGAGTTTTTCAAAACATATGTACGAACTTCATCGTTGGCTTGGACATAAAGGCGGCGACGGGCTCACCACCTGTCACGTTGTCCCGAAAATATCTTCGGTGGAAGGTGGGTCAAAGGGACTTAATTGTCTAGACTTGACCTCTGTCTACCCCTGTATTGGGAATTGCGTGAAGATATAAAAAAAAAAAATCGTTTACAAATATCTACTTTCAACCTTTTATACTCATTACAGTGCAAATATCTAAAGCCCTCCAACAATTTATATGAATATAACGAGATATACTAAAATATACGTGATTGGATACTAAGACTACAATGGGCTCACCGCCTATCACGTTGTCCGTAATAGGCATCGGTGATAGACGGGTCGAGTGGACTTCATTGTCTAGACCTGTGCATACCCCAGTATTGGGAATATGCGTGAAGATTTAAAAAAAAATCAAACCGTAGGTCACCACGCTATACCTGGGCTTACGTAAAACTATAAAGCCAGATAAAAGCAATATTATATAAAACAAAATTCGTTCGAATCATTTCACCCCTCTCACCCCCGCTTCACTCTTGTAAGCCAGTTAAAACAGCAATCACTTCTTATCAGACAGGTATGCTAATAAGACATGCTAATTCCCAAAACCAACAAGCGACGAACAAAACGGCGGACGGTGGGCTTCGGAAAAAAGAATAACAACGAGATGAGTAGACGGGCGCCATGGGGCAATTACAAACTGCGGCTGATCGGAGGAATGAATAAAAGCTGTCCGGTTAACGCGCTATAAATATTACGCTATTTAATTAGCATGCTATATTTGTTATAAACGTTAATCTTTTTGTGATGCTGCAAATATTATGCATGTTAAAAATTCTATGTTTGGATGTATGGGTGTTCGTAACTCTATTATACATAGCCAGCTAAAGTTGAATGAAATGTGACACTCAAATAGTTAATAAATTAAAAGGGTATATACAGAGTTATAAGTTATACCTAACAAAACAGCAAATCCAGAGAAAAAAAAAGCCTTATAACCTAACTAAACTACCATTTGATCATCTATTTCACCTGTAAAATTTAAACACATATATTTCTTAAAGAAATCGAATTTTAAACAATTGTGTAAGAAAGCACTTACGCTACTATATTAATAAACTATAAAATATTTTTTTAAACTCAACCGAACAGGACCCCTCACATATTTGCGTTGCGTTACTACTCGTTATGAAATTAAAACAAATTATTATGATCTTGAAATAGCAGTGCAATATGCGCTAATTTGTTAGAAACGCAGAAATGGTAGCCGCGATGGCGGGAATTCGCATCTCTTTCTAGTCGCCGATTTTTTAGGAGGCCTACATCGTTCGCGGTGTATCTCGACTTCTGAGTAACAAAAAAAAAGCTGGTTGTAAGCCGCAATAGCGCGAGTTCCAATCCCATTGTTTTAGCATATACCAAAATTATGCGAAGAGACTATAAATGTGCAAAGTGCCGTGTATTTATGGCGTAATATACCATGTTAATTTTACCAATGGATGCTGAAAGAGGCGACTAAGGGAAAAGAACAAGACAAAGACCTTGGAAATGTTATGGAAAAGTTGTTTGCATCAACCCATTAGTGCAGAAGCAAGTCCACCGCTAGGCTCTAATAGATAAAAATTATTTTGAGTTTGTATCCCAGCTGGATTCCAGCTTTACGTCACGATAGCCGAGTGATTGGGTGGTCGGAATTTTGAGTCAAGAGACCCGAGTTCGATCCCCAGATGGGGTTTTCAAAAAACTTATGTACGAATTATATCGTTGGCTTGAACATAAAGACGGCTACGGGTTCTCTACCTTTCACGTTGTCCTGAAAATATCTTCGGTGGAAGGTGGGTCAAAGGGACTTAATTATCTAGACTAGACCTCTGTCTACCCCAGTATTGGGAATTGCGTGAAGATATGCATTTATTTATTATCCCAGCTGGGTTGCCTTAACTACTGGCTTTCGTAAGTAAGAATTTTATGTAAGAACCTCTTAATAAATTGAAGAGTTACGTTAAAGAAATGTAAGTAACGGAAAAAAACATTGTTTTTTACATAAAGATCAATGGGTAAATTTTTTAATATTTGCCCAAATTTAGTGAGAAGATAACTTAGCTTGAAGAAATCAGAAGGTCATTTTAGGTACATTTTAATACATTTAAGAACTAAATATATTAAATATAAACACAGACTGCTATTTATATGATATATATAACTTATAACGTATCAGAATGTCAGTCTAAAAAAAGAAAAGAACTTGTATAAAATTTTGGTAAATATGAAAAATATGTCAATGATTGTCAACTTCAAACTTAAAGTTAAACGTTTATTTAAACGTTAACCGGACGAAGTTCGCATCCGAACAAATGCAAATAGAATTCATGCAAGAACTTAAAGTTCTGTCTATGCCATTCTCCACATGACAGAGTCAAAATCAAAATGCCAGTTTTTTCAATATATCGAGTTTTAAAATTCGAACCGTAGCCGATGGATACAATTGTTATTTTGACAAATCGTGTTATTTTTACCCAAGAGTGTTTGTACTTTGTTTCCCGAAGATGCCATGGAAATGAAAAATATTTCCGTAAAGAACATAAAGAACATAATAAATATAAAAAGTAGTTGTATATATATTGCCAAAGTAACCAAAGGATTATAGCCGTTTTCGTTATATCATCTTCACGGATTTCACGTTTTCTGTTGATATCATCTTCACGGATTTTCCAATACTGGGGTAGCCTCTAGACAAAGTCTTTTCGACCATCTATTTACCGAAGATTACCGTAAGAGGTGGCGAGCCTATCGCCAACATAGCATTGCCTAGACCTCTGCCCACCCCAGTATGGGAAATTGTTTAAATCATCAAATATTTGTTATTTAACAATTTTAATAATAGAAGAATAAAGAGGAGACGGTGTGAGCCACTGGGAAGCATGGTCAGGTTTATCTAGTATTATACATAATTATGTAGAGTCAGAATTCTAATAGACATAAAAGTCAAGTAACAAATTGACCAAATGTGTGTAACACATGTAATTACAACGCGTGACACCGTTGGCGTGCAAATAAAATCGAAATTCGTCAAACATTAGGTGAAATTTAACGGGGCAGGCTAGTAAAGTACAATTTAATGGAGCCGTGGCATGAATGTATTGACTGGTGGCGGTGGTAATGTACCGGACACTAATCCAGTAATTCGAGCGGGGCGTGACCCTCTCGGTGCGCCCCGTGACGTCACGCCGGCCAATGGCGGCGCCGCTACGTAAGCTCATTGTCGCGCTCGACGCCTTATTGATACTATCGACAGATAGCTGGACCGACTGTAGCGAAGTGACCCGAATGTTTACACAGCACCCGAGAATTAGTTTGACCTAAATGTGATGAAACCATACCTATTAATTGTCCTTAAAGTTATAACTTGATAGGTTATGATATCGAGTATAGAGTAATAATTTTATTAAGGCAGAATAAAAGCCAAAGATTCGATTGTTTCACTCTCTCTCCTCGCAGTATTTTTGGCCTTTTTCCATCTTGTGGGGGGTTTTCGCCCACCGCATTTTTCTAAATCGGGTTTCTACTCGAGAATCTTTGCCTCCTATGGTTATAACAACCTACAATACAACTTATTAACTATGAAAGATTTTAGGCATGAAACCAAAATCTAAAGTGACTGAAGTAAAACAGTGTTTGTAACTTGTGTGTGTAACTGTTTTAATAAATATCTCTCTGATTTTGTATAGTGTTAAATAAGTCAACTGAGAGAAGTCCTAGGGAAATAGTGTATTTACATTGGGTATAAAAGCCATGCGTTACAATGACCTATTATAAAATATCCCTTTGGATAAGCATTGTCCGCCTCAATTGATTTTATAAGATCAAGTATACAGAAATATAAATATATTCTTTTCTAAATAATGAAAAAAAAAATAAGAAGAATTCGGAAGAATTATCTGGACAGCTATTTTCATCCAGCATATCTATTTTCAAAGTCTGTTCTAGTACAACCTTTTGATCTATGTTATAATGTAATAAATGTCTCAAGGTACTCACTTCGAATATTATGTGTAACAAAAACATAGGCCTAGCGGCCATTACGGATGTGACGTAATAACTTAAGCCCCAAGCTCACGGTGGCGTTGAAACTAATCCTATGCTTTTGTAAAAGCACCCTAACTCTGTCACCCTAGCTAGTAATATTTTATTAGTTTGCTTGTTGTAAAGCATGCTTCTTGTTACTGTAGAAATAAGATATAAATTTGAATGATTTTTGTTTTTGAAACGCAAGAAAATAGAAAAGTTTATGCTTGCTTGTAGGGGTTACAGTGAAATGTAATAATACAAATTCGTAACGTATGATTTACTTTACGGCACTGATATTTTGTTGCAAAGTGAACAATCGTGAGGCATACTTAACATGATCTATTTTAGAGATGATATTTGATTAGTGGTCTACATCATTGCCAACGAGGACCCGATGTCTTCGAAGTTGCGGGTTCCGATCCCGCTAGGGACAAACATTTGTGTGAAGAATATGAATGCATGCACTCGAGTCATGGGTGTTTTCATGAATACTCGTATATGAATATAAATATATCTAAGTAAGAATAATGTGTCGTAAGCTTGCATATTGAGACGGCGACAGGGTCACTCTCTTCACGTTCCCAAATAGACATCAGTGAAAGTAGGTTGTAAAGAGCTAATTATCTATAACTCTGCCTACCTTAATTATCTATATCTCTAAAATGGCCTAAAGATATGAAAAATCATTGCCAACCGTGGAATCTAAAGTAGTATGAAACAGATTACTTGAAATAGGTTACCTCAACAATATGACAAGTTGATATTTATTTTTCTTTAAAAAATAACTATATCGTAACATTTATCATCTGCAGTATCATAGTGGTGCTTGTGCAAGGTCAAATAGCGAAGTGCAGCGCACCACCATACAATTGAAATTTATTGGTTGTACAAATAAAAGAGAAAAGCTCCATTAAAAGGATTAAGCTGTCTTAACCTTTGACCGCCCTAGTTTAGCGAATCCGAACGTAAATTTGTTAATTTCTTTATCGTTAGGAACAAAATCTCATACATGGCCCTGATCCTGAAGTAATCAAAAAAATATCTTCACGCAATTCCCAATACAGGGGTAGACAGAGGTCAAGTCTAGAAAATTAAGTCCCTTTGACCCACCTTCCACCGAAGATATATTCGGGACAACGTGACAGGTGGTGAGCCCGTCGCCGTCTTTATGTCCAAGCCAACGATGAAATTCGTACATAAGTTTTTGAAAAACTCATTGGTACTGCCACCTGGGGATCGAACTCGGGTCTCTCGACTCGAAATTCCGACCACCCAACAACTCGGCTATCGTGATTTTTCTGAAGTAATTAGCTAAAGCTATTAAAAAGTTGTCGAGCCCATGGCCCTAGAGCTGGCACCTAGAAAATTAATGTGATGTGAAAAAAGTTGTATACTGTAGATCAAGACTACTTAAGTCACACTACATACAATTCTTTCCACACACACACATTATCTATCTATAAAGGCACAGTCCTTCCAGAGCAAACGTTACGTTTTAAATGTGAACCAAGTCGCGTTATCTGTCGGCCATTGCTCGTAAATGTCCATCGGTAAGCGCTAATCTTGAGCTCAGGGCGGTCGCGGGTGCGCCTCAATTAACTTCAAGAGCGTGTTCAAAGCTCGACAATTAAATAGATAAAGCCACGCTTCTGGTGGTCCCGTAGTTTCTGACGGATAATTTGTTTATCATCGTGCCTACGCATATTTAAACCTATTTGCTGACTGATCGGCTCAGCTCTGAATGTTAACGCTTTGATGGTTACTTCCACGGTTACTTTTGAAGCATGACAGAAATTGGTTAGTTAAAATAAAATCTAGAATCTTCTAACCAACTTGACAAGTCTCTCATATAGTCATTGAAAAACGAATAAGTTCCAAAATAGCGCACGGAATTAAAGCGGTTATCGGAATCACTGAAATTTTTTAAAGTAATTTAGAACGTAAAGTAATTCATAATTTATGAAACAGTCAGTGATAAATAGAATATTATTTCCAAATAATAAATTAATTAAAGGAGCAGTTCTGCTCCTTTAATTAATTTATTATTTGGAACAACAGATCGTCTTTCAATGATTATAAAACACACTAGACTGGTCACATTTGTACAAAAATATTGAGAATGAAAATTATATTATTTTCATCATCATCATCATGTAAATTATACTACGTAGTTACGGTTTCATCATAATCTCACACCAGACCTGGTCTATAATAGACCACCACAGGAAATAGCAGTACTATGATACCTTACACGACAGCTGCTGTTGCCCGCCTCCGATTTGCTAAATTTTGGTCTGATATTTTTGAAATGGTTATCCCCCAATCAGTCGGAAGCCTATTGTGTTTTCAAGGCTTTAAGCTTTCTCTTAGTTGCCTCTTACAATACCCACGAGATCGTACAATTATAAATTTGTTACGTTGTACTTCATGTGAAAGCATTTTAGACATGTTTTATAGTACCGAAGCATTTATTTTTTCATTTTACTTTTAATAAATTGACTAAACAAGAAACAAATTGAATTTCAACAATTATTAATTATTGAAAACAATATTGGTCTTAAAGGCTGAGCAGAAATTTTACACGCCTTACTTTAATTCAAATAATTTGAATGAATTAAATTTTACACATAAATTTTGAAATCTATCGTTAAAATGAGTTAGTAAATTAACAATTGCACATGTCAAATAATTCTGATCAAAATGAGCAATAACGCTGAAACGACGAGAGTAGTTAAGCAGCGCTGCCTCCCGGAGACACGAGTACGGAACGACACATCTGCATCGCCGCGCAATGACCGCGATAAACAAAATAACGACAAATAAAACGCGCTCATTCGTCGAGCGGCGCGTTTGAACCTCACAAAGGAGGCCGATTTGTTTGGCATAAAGAGCTCTTTAGAGGTCCGTCTATATCGGCCTCATGAGAATTTATTTTCGCAGTTATTATTGCAATTCAATTAATGGACTACAATGTTCGGTCAGGTTTCGCCGCTTTAATGCACACGGATCTCCGTTTGGGGAGATTTCATTTCGTTTAACGTCGTTTCGATGCATATTGTCGTAAAGACGTTTAATTTATATTTTGCGCGAATTACGCGGCGCGAATTATGATTGGAGTTTTTATTTTCGAGTCACTGGTGTAAAGAGTGTTGGATGAACTCGAAATCGATGCGTAATTGCGGATCATAAAATTAAATATCCGCTTTAAACGCAGTAGTACTAATCAAAAACGTCATTTGAGATAAAAGGATCATGCCGAGATGAGATAATATTAAATTTTTATGCGAACTGATTTAGGAAAAGAGTAGAACATTTGTCTAAGCTTTTTAAACTGGTAGCGCATTTTAAAAATTCCACAGTGATTCACCAAAATTATGAAGATAACAGGATTTAAGGTCTATAAATACAGTTTTTTTTTCAAAACTTCGACATGTAACGTATGTGTGTGTGTTAACTGGTAGATAGAATACAAGGAATAAATCAATAGTAATTTAGAATATTGGTAGGAAAAAAGTGTAAAATAAAAAAAAAGGTTTTTCGGTATACTACGCTTTGATCATCTTCCAGTGTGAATGCCATCACCACAAATGTTATGAGATTCATTGATACGAAATTCCGGATTAGGATATTGATTTAGAAATAACATTATACACGTTTCGGTGACTATTGTAAATAGGGAATAATTTCTATTCTTTCAGTTATGGATCTGATCCAATACAAGGCGCCTAGATGTCTCTTAGACGAAAACCTGTCACAATGTGCCTAATTTAGACACCGCCTTTATGCGAAATTATTTGAAACTTTTTATATCATATTCGATTACGGTTTTGGATTTGTTCATTTCGGATATTCGATTTCCAATAGCTATCATAATAAATATAAATATCTTCACGCAATTCCCAATACAGGGGTAGACAGAGGTCAAGTCTAGACAATTAAGTCCCTTTGACCCACCTTCCACCGAAGATATTTTCGGGACAACGTGACAGGTGGTGAGCCTGTCGCCGTCTTTATGTCCAAGCCAACGATGAAAATCGTACATAAGTTTTTTGAAAAACTCATTGGTACTGCCACCTGGGGATCGAACTCGGGTCTCTCGATTCGAAATTCCGACCACCCAACAACTCGGCTATCGTGACTTTTTTATATATATAATAGCTATCATATTTTATCAATTCGATTATAATTAAAAATCACATGAGACCTTATTATTATTTATTCGATTCGATTAGTATCATATATTATTATTCATATAAACAAGTTTACAAAACAATTTTTACAAATATATATACATTGGTACATAGATTGATGTTGACGTAAGAATTTACGATCCCCTTCAATCCCGAGGGTGTCGTAAGAGGTGACTAAAGAATAATCACTAGACCAAAAATAAGGCGACAACTGATGAGAAGTAGCATCAAAGGTGCGAAAAGTTCAGTATTAAAAACAATTCACCTGCCAAACACGTCGTTTATAGAAATTCTTCCATACATAAGAGGTTTCTTCCTGTCTTGCAGTGTATCTTTACAGATTTTTAAGTAAGTAACTAAGACCAATCAGCCTCGTAATAAATTCTAAAAACACACTATAACAAACGAAAGATAATCCCGATTCGAAATTTTTTACTCTATATCTTTAGAAAATAAAAATTATTAAACTGACCTACCGATAATAGATAACAGTTGAATGAACAACTATAAGCAGTTACGGTACCACACAGTTGACTAGTAAAGGGTATAGCCAAAGAAAAGGCGTAACACTCCTTTCAATTTAGGAGTTTTCGGTCGCATCAAACGGCTACCGGTAGTCGCCGCAAATAACCAGACTATAAAGACTCCGTTATAATCGGTACTTTACTTAAAAAACACTCAGCATTTCGGGTTATCTCTTCATCCATATCCACTAGAATATTGTGGCGGAGAATCACTTGAAAATTAAGGAGCTGATTTGATATCTGTTTAAAACAAAACAATATCTGTATGTGTTAAGAGTAAAAAGTTCAAGGAAAAAGCAGAAAGTTTATTTGTTATTATATATCAAATAGTTTTAAGAAATTACAGAGATCATCGACAGACACATCATATCGTAGATAATTAGAAAGATCACATCGTCTTAAAATTTTGAAGTCTGTATGAACTTATTAGATTTTATTAGTGTGTACAGTGAACTTTCAGTAGTTTTAACTGTGGGAACTTTAAATATTTTCGAAGAAAAACTCGAAAGTGATAAATAGCAAGAATTAAAATATACTACTATAGTTATTTTATATATAGTTTTAAACACGTGAAAAGGTAAAACTGCGTATTTAAGCTTGACGAGGTGAGAATTAAGATGTAGTAGCGGACTAGCAGTATATAAAAACAAACCATAAAGCAAATAAATAATTATATTTTTAACGGTGACAATGTGTTTTTACAATCTAGTAAAAAATTTCTTTACACCATTCCCAATAGACAGCAGAAATCTAGACAATAAATTTTTTTTAATTTTTCATTTACATATGTATTTTTTTAATGTTAGAAAAGAACCTCTATTGTCGATGTGTATTTCTTTAACGGCCACAAACATCAAAAAGCACAAGCTATAAAGTAAAATATGGACCATATGCCAAATATAACAAGATGTAATAACTTCAGAGTAATAAACATTACTCTGTAGACCCCTCCCTTTAAGCGTTGCGAATAAAATGTTCACCGGCCTTACAAGTATCGCCTATAAATTAATAAAATAAAACGCGTTGGATTAATTGAAGACAATGTCGGTATGTATGTACTTGTGTACAATCTTTAAGATTCCTTCGAACGAGACTCGCGTGTTTGAATGACTGCGTACCATAAACTTGAGAATGAAGAAGTGGCAGATGTGGTAGTTATTTAGGATGTGGCAATTTCCAAGTTAAAAACAATAAATAGAATAACAAAATAAAAACGTATACGATATACGTAATTACACGTTTCTATATGGTATTTGTAATAAAATATTTGTAGTTGATTGTACCCATAACTAAAAAAATTTAACTATCGAATAGGAAATTTGATTGTATATAAAATAAATAATAATTACCAGTGCTTTATTTTTGCTTATTTTATCCAACAATATTTTTTTATATATATATATCTCTGTTCTGACTAATTAATATCAAACGATTTCTATCAATTACTTTTAAACTGAAAAGAAAGAAAAACTGTAGAGGCACGAATTTATAAAAGCAGTATACCTTATCCAAGTTAAGTCTGTTTCACATCACTGTGCCTGTGCTCAAGGTAGCTGGGCACATTAGTCGGTGGTCGGGTGACAAAACAAATGAGTGTTTTAGCGCTATCTCAGCCCGCTTTCATCTTGCCGACGCAGTAGCCGGTAGATACCGACCTCTCAGTATTATCTTCTGTATTTGTATTACGCTCTTGTCGGACATTAAAGAGCATTTGACATACACTGCGGTAGACTATAACTTTGATCGCATTAAAATTGGAAATTCTCAGTCGATACGTGAGATACGCATGTCCTCTATATAATCTAGGGTTTATTTGCTTTCAGTGCAGTAAGATATTGTATAAAAAGGATGACGAATAGTGTTTTTACTTTAATTATTAAGGATGTGAGAGATAAGATTCACATATGAAGAGCAATAAGCCATTCTTTCTCTCATCTATTACAGTTATAAACAATAAAAAGAAAGTACTTATAAATATAGTCGAAAATTTGATTTTATAAAACAAAATCATAATCTTTAATAAATTCTAATGAATAAACACGAAAAAATTCCATAGAGAAAAAATGAGTTCCA
Organism: Sericinus montela; assembly: GCA_029286605.1. Lineage (NCBI taxonomy): Eukaryota > Metazoa > Arthropoda > Insecta > Lepidoptera > Papilionidae > Sericinus > Sericinus montela. Next base: position 910,137 of record JAGSMR010000038.1, read on the forward strand.
TAGGAAAGAAAAAAAAAATGTAAAACAGCGTCTTAACACAACTTAAGAAACATAATTGGGATTAACAATTTGTAGTTTTCAACGACATTAAATAAAATTGCAACCTACTAGTTAAGCAAATTACTGAAATTTAACTCCAATAAATATCCCTTATATAGAATAATATCATCAATTACCGGTTTTGTTTTGAAAACTTCAAGACTAGCGCTTCATTCCTGCAGTAACAACTTTTTTCGCTCCAAGAGCATGTGCAAATAGCAGTATGGTATTCATTTAATTAACATGAGATTTAAAATGCTGAAACAAGCGTTGTTTTAGCTTTAATTAACATTATAACCTATTTGGTACGTTAAATAAATTTTCAATTGCAACGCCTACTCCATGGACTTATTTGTGCCAAAAGACCCGACCACCAATAGCCTCTCTGATACGGCGATAAGGTGTTTAAATTCAAGTTTTTATTGAGCTTTATCAACGTGTTAAAGCTTATACACGCACACGGGTCTACTGTTTAATTGTATTACATTCTATTTGTATACACACCCACACAGTGATGTTAATTGACAGAGTTACATTTGCGGTTTAATAAAGACGATGAAACAACTTTGTGCTTTAATTCATTGCGCTAAGATTGTTGATGGCGTGATAAATTTTTATTTAAGCGCTCTTTTCATGAATTATGAAATGGGTTCTTGAGGTTTCAAGAAATTATTGAACTCGGAATATTTGGCGATGCGATATCAGTTTAATGCATTATGAGTTGCGAAGAATTGCAGTCGTATAGACTGTTAATTTCGCTTGCAATTTAGATAGCTAAAAATGATAACTTTGTTTATCAAACTTAAGACTTAATTTCAGATTTTAACTTGTTTTCGAGCTCGTATTCACAATGATACTTAATAAGAAATTCTTAGGTTGGCGTTATTTTGTTTTGAGTAACGGCCAGAATTTGTGATAAATAAAATGTGAAGTGGCAGCAAATCGATCGAACTTAAGTCAACAGTTATTTGGTTAACGACTACAAAGGTTCATTGCTGGAAATTGGTTTATTTCGTGAAAATCCCATGCATCGCAAGCGGATATCAAAAAATATAAGCCGTCACTAATTTGATAAAATTTGGCCTAGTATTTGTCTGCTGTCATTATCATTTTGTTGTTGTTAGATCCACAGGGACATGCACGTACCAATGTGTTTTTTCAAAAACTTATGTACTAATTTAATCGTTGGCTTGGACATATAGACGGCGACGTGCTCACCGCCTGTCACGTTGTCTCAAAAAAATGTCTTCAGTGGAAGATGGATGGAAATGACTTAATTGTCTAGACCTCTGTCTACCCCTGTATTGGGAATGACGTGAAGACAATTTATTTTTAAACACTCCTTCAATTGTATGTCCAATGAAACACAATCGCGCGTACTATAAGCGTCTAATCGATATAAAAACAATCCGGATGCACTCAGAGATCCGAAGACGAGGCGACAGAAAGACAGGTAGCCCAATAACCGTACTGATGAAACTGACCGAGATAATATTAACAGCACCGGTTAGTATTAAGCCGAGTAGCATTCCGTGTTTCGGTGACATTGTAAAGTGGAAGAAGATATGAGGGGCCGTTTGACAGCGCCAAGGTGGTCTAAATTAAAGTTTTTCGTCTTTTAAAAGTTTATTTTTAATTTTTTTTTTCACTCCAATGTTACTTTTATTTCAAATAAGTTTGCACTGATATTGATATGCAGTAAATAATAAATAAAGTAGAAAGTGATACTTTGAAGATCTTGTTTGATACTTTGTTTTTAAATAGAAACTGCAGCAAACTAGATCATATAGTAACAATACTGAATGGTACATAGTGAATCTATTAAGTTTGTTTTACTTATTTGACGTTCGCTTATATTAGCCTCCATGGACGCTTTTATTTTTCTTGGCTGTAGGCTACTCCTTGAGATATCAATGTAAATTGAAAAACGGGACTTGTTATAAATAAATGTTTTTTTTTTGCAAATGTCTATTATTTATTGTAACAAATATAATTGTGAAGTATATAGGGATTGCTATACAAAAACAAGTAAAGCTAAGGTAACCTGACTCTACGGCCATCTTACGGTCTTTACTATCAATCATTATAAACTGTTATAATGGGTGTGTGTTTTTTAATCTTCGCGCTTTCCCAATACAGGGGTAGCCAGAGTTCTAAACCACTGATTTCTTTCGACCCGAATTTCTCTAGAGCCTATTTACGGCACAACGTGACGGGTGATGAGCCTGTAGCCGTCTTTAAGCCCAAGCCAACGATTTAAATCGTACATAAGACTGGCAGAGAATGCCTCAGGCATTAAGTCCACCTATACATTAAAGGTATGAAGTTTTAAAAAATATATAAAAAAATATGTTATGGAAAAAGTAATTGGTACGAGAACGATCGAACTCGGGTCTCTCTCACCCAACTACTCGGCTATTGTGGCTCAATCAAATAATCACATATTTATCATTATCATGAAAGTATGTACATATTCATTTATTGACATGAATTGATTTTTGTGTAAATGATTACTCACTAACTTTCCTTTCATACAATATTTGAAAAACCCTTACATATATTTTTAAAATCACGTGTGTATAACTCGAGATCAGTATTCAATAGTGTTTCATTAAATTTTTTCCACAGAGGAACACGATAGTTAAAAAAAATGTTATTTAATTCCGAGCAAAGTAAACATGGGCTTTCAGCTGGGTAGAATGAACAGCACGGGGCAGGCTCCAGACGATGTCGCCCGCCCTCGGTCCGATATAATTTGTCACTCCGGGCGCCGCCCAGAAACGCCCGACCAACCTTTTGTGATGCGCGAATGTTGCTAACAAAATATCTCCGTGTTTGTCTCTTTTTCTTTTTACTATAAAAGTCCGTTCTAGACAATTGTTTTTAAAGTGAAAATTTTTTTCTGAAGTTTATTCAAGTCAAATATTTTCAATCGGCAACTTTAAGTAAATTACTTACAAAGTCACGGTCAGGTTGATTTTATTATGATTTCCTAAAAAAAGTAGTTTTACGTAACTTCAAAGGAAGCCAAAAATATTTAACTAGTACTACTTAATTTTTAAGTAGGTAGTAATAAATAAAAAAACAATAATTATATATCTTCACGCCATTCCCAATGCAGGGGCAGACAGTGTTCTAGACAATTAATTACCTTCGACCCACCTCTCACCGAAGATATTTTGTGGTGAGCCCGTCGCCGCCACTATGTCCAAGTGAACGATATGAATCGTACAAAAGTTTTTGAAAAAAAAAAAAACCATTGGGACGAGCCTGCCACCTGGGGATCGAACTCGGCTATCGTGACTCGAAAATAAATCTATTACTATACCGAGTTTACTAATATGATTTTGAGGCTAAAATAAAGGCAACAGTAAGATGACCGCATGAGATGATCGTAGGCTAAATATACCGTTAAGACACATAAAAATAAATGAGAAAAAACCTTATTTTATATGGTGATTACAACCGTATCCTATTAACGCCGCAAAGCAAGTTAATCTCAGCGGGTTAATAAGCCCGTATACGGATTTCTAACCAAAGACATCAGTGTGTGTGAGTCTGATTGGCCATTACTGTCATTATTATCCGAGGGCGCCATTGTGACTCTTTAAGTAAAAGTAAACTTTCAACTGAGCATGGCTATTATGGCGAAAAATATAATACCATAGATACGACTCACACAAGTGGATATAATATTTTGCACATATATAGTAAACGTAAATATAAATCAAAAACTTCCCGTAACGTAAATGGTTATAATAAATATTTACAAAGGAAGAAAATATTCCTGTTATTTCACTTTCGAAAGCATTCGCGTTTGTCCCTTACACCTCAAAGTGTCTCTTGCAAAGGTACCAGGAATATCAAGAACGTTTGCCGGGAGATGTGGAAAATGTTAAATTGCCGTTTTCACGACTGACAACACAGGTGTGAGGGAGCGTCGTGACGCTATATAATAAAAATATTGAAGGAAACGAGATGAATTCCTCACACGAACCCTCACTTGTAACCAAAGAGCACAACTATCACCCGTTTCAAACCGAAAAGATCGTTACGAACAATGTAATAGAATACTAAATCGCGTGAGCGTCATATTATGATATTTTTAACGCGCGAACAATGAAATGAAATAATGGTAGTATGTTCGTGTAATGGCAATACATTGTACAACTTCTAGTTTGCGAAATTGAAAACGTTGCTCGTCGACAGAGATTTGATTTACGGTGTGGTAGGACTAAATTGAAATTCCATGAAATTTTTATAAAAATATGTCGCGTGCCGCATTGAAGATGTAGAAAATATTTTTATACCTTCTTCACTTCTAGAGCTAAAAGGCATTTGATCTCTTCGCATGCCTAGTATTTTTTAGAACACATACTATAGGTTTTGACTTTGACTAGACTTTAGGTATTGACTTTATCTCCAAAGTTATACAAGTTTAAACTAAGTTGAATTTTATAACTAAATACTATTCAATAAAATATCACGGATATCTCATATTTTCGATTTTTTTAATTAATCGTTTTTAATTCATAAAACACCACAGAGGAATATATTAAAACAGAACATGTCAAACGAGGTGATAAAAAATAAACAAAGAACAGTTAATGTGTAACGTCACATCGATGCGATCGCGGCGCGTCAGCTCTGACAGTTTTACGGTTTCCACATGCAAAGTGACCGACACCGAAATGCTCGTCATATTTCGAATTTAATGACGAATCATGTTTTCATATAATAATAGGTCAGCATTAAGACAAGTGCTAGAATTTATTAATATATTACGAAGGTAATTAATTTAGCTAAAGAATATCACAAAATATTCGCCGTACAATCAAGAAACAACGTTTTTCACAGCTCGAATGGATTGGCTCGATCGAGTTAGTACCACTAACACGTGGTATAAGAGAGTGCAGTAGAGAGCCATCTTGTACTGTCGCGTGTTTATTTCGACTTCTTTTCATTTTTTCTCATCTTTCGGAGATGATTCTTAAGAGTTGGCAATGCACCTTTACAGCTTCCACAGGATTCTAAATGTAGAGTGACTATATGTCCATAGCTATACATGGGCATTGTTATTCACTTTACTAACAGAGGACCTCATTTACCATAACATAAAAATCATAAGTATAAGTCAAATCTTCATAAGAATTGTAAAAAAAATATCGTCACGCAATTCCCAATACAGGGGTAGACAGAGGTCGAGTCTAGACAATTAAGTCCCTTCGACCCACCTCCCACCGAAGATTTTTTCGGGACATCGTGACAGGTGGTGAGCCCGTCGCCGCCTTTCTGTCCAAGCCAACGATATAATTGGTAAGTAAGTTTTTGAAAAAATTGGTACGAGCCTGCCACTTTATCGATCTCGGATCTCTCGAAATATCGACCACTCAACCACTCGGCTATCGTGACTTTTCTTTCATGACGATTGTCATCGTATTATTACTATTAACTTAAGATAGTTATAAATATGTCGAAGCAAACGATAACAATAAGAATAGAAATAAAATTCATAGATCGAAAAGCAACAGCACCTATAGAGATCAGTGAAATAAAACAAAATACGAAACGAAAATGGTATAGCATATACGATAGAAATTCAGCCCTGTCGAATTGGTTATAAATGTCCCGGTTAAGTTGGTCGCGACGGCTCCGCGAATGGGGCTCCAATGGCGTGAACTCAGCCATTCGGATGGAAACAACATGTTCGTCGAAAATTTCCATGTCTATCTGGCGGACTATCTCACGCCATACAACCGTTTGTCAGATACAAAACGCCCCTGTCGCGCTGGCCGTAAATAGATGAGAAATGAAAAGCGGCCAATCTTGTCACTTAAGTACAAAAAGAACATATTTAAACTACACATAATTGTAGATTAGATAGGTAACGCGTACATCATGTTTAGTTGGGTGTTCGTAGGTGCGAAAGTCGACACTTGGCTAATTAAAGTTGCGTGACCAACTAATGGTTTGCTTATTCTTTGTTCTTTCATATCTAACGCGCTATCTTATATAGACGCCTTCTCACACGTACTTTTACAGGCTAACGAAAAAAAAACAGAATCAACCAAGCGAAAATATAACAAAAAAACAAATTACCAATCTTGATATTATTTGCAAAGAAAGTGTAGGAATAATAAATTTCAATGAAAAATTATAACTGTAATCAATTGTTATAATTTTTAACAAATTACTCGGTGTGAAAAAGGAAATTCTTCAGAAGAAATAATGATGTTAATATGTTCAGAGCTGACGTTCCCAACACCTAAATTACACCCGTGTGCGTGCCATTTAAACGTAGCCCATAAAAGGAACAACACATGAGACCATTAGTTTAGCACCCCCCCAAATAACAGTTGATTTACCCCCCTTTCCCAACGCCCACATGTGTAGGGGTATGTTGGTATTAACAACCATTTCACGTTGACCCATAAGTTACGACGAAGTAAAAGTTAAAGAGGCTTGTGGGTTTGAAGTTGAGGAGGGCGCGGAGGATCGCATGTTATTGGTGCTTCGGTACATGCGTGTCTTCGGCCCATCCCGGCGGCTTCTGCCTAATGCCACTTGTATCGGACATTTTATTGTCACACGGTCGTAGCATTTCGTGAGTTGTGATGCTTGAATTTTAGAAAGTATGTTGCCGGTGACGTTTTTATTGGCCCTAAAGGCGGGATAGAACTAAACTTGGAGTGTTTCTAAATTTGCGGTGTAATTTCGGGTGGTATTTTAGAGTTGTTTCCCTTTTACAACGCTGGCTATAAAGGTGAGTGGAAAAAGATATCGGAAAAGCCTTTCTATCATTTAATAATCGCTTTTTTATATCAATTAATACTACTTAACTATTAAAATCAACTAATCTGATGATGCATATTAAGCTCACGTTGTTTCTGAAAAAAATTCTGAAAGTGTATCGCCTACAGAACCTAAACGTGACATTTATTAAGACAACTTGAGGTTTCTAAGAAATTTAATACAACGCCGGCGACTAAATGAGCTCTGCGCCGCAACCGCAAGGAATTTAATAGACACGTCAAAACAGAAACTTCTTTGACGAACGCAATAAAACTAAGATCGTTATAGGACTTGAGGAACTGAAAATATTTGGAATATTTCCTTGTCTTTATTTTTAAGGCCGGCGAAACAGAAGGAAGGGCGTCAAGTTGTCGTATGAATAAATTTTGGCGTTCCGATAAAACGCGGTGGGGTGAAACTTGTGGAAGTGTTGTTCTCTCAATTTTCCCGCCAATTTTCGGTCTTCAAAATGGCCGCTGCTCAGGCACGCGCTGACACGCAAGTATGGAACACGCGATATATTTAGGTGATCCCGGATTTTTTATAAATGATACCAGCTAAAAGACAATTTGAATTAAGGTGTTTTTATGAGCCATGTAAATTTGGGCCTTCACGTTGAGAGCTATGTACCGAATTAATGGGGATATAAAAATAAGTTTGTAAAAATAGAGAACATTACACCTCGGTGTTGGTGGTTACTTAGATGACCAATGGCAAGTTGATGTAAGTCCGTGAACCCAAAGAATTGTGAAGGGTAAAAGAGCAGAGGAGGAGGGAGTAGAGCAATGAAAAATAAAAAAAAACACAATAATTTACTTAATATCTTTTGCATATCTTTTGCCACACGACCGATAAGCTAAGATAAGCATTTACTGATTGCAAGGTACCTTCGAATTATTCGAAATTTCAAAACCTTCATTGCTCATTAATTAAATATATTAATTGAAAAAACAAACACAAAAAACAGCAGTATTGATAGCCGAGTGGTTAGGTGATCCCCAGGTGGTAGGCTCGTACCAATGGGTTTTTCAAAACTTATATTACGATTTATATCGTTGGCTTGGACACAAATACGGCGACAGACTCGTCAAATGTCACGTTGACCCAAACCCACAGAAGACATCTTGTCTTCTGTGAAAGGTGAGTCGAAGGGACTTAATTGTCTAAACCACTGTCCACCCCTGTATCGGAAATCGCGTGAAGATTGATTAATTGAAACGTTTTTATCAAAACAATTCGATTTACCACTACAAACAGTAAACAGGCTTGTCGGGGCCCACAAACATGTGTCAAGTGCGATCGTCAAATATTTAACGGCGCATCGGGACAGTGCCAGTATCGTTTGACACTTTCCGCAATATGAGAAGGGCCGATGGCAAATATTACCAAACAAATAGATTAGTCGCACTGGGACGGTACCATTGTTTATCGAAAAGAACATCGCAATAATAAAACTAATTCGAGTTATGATAAGCGCTATCTAACATTTTTTGTGTACACTGTAGTAGTTTGAGTGTTAGTTTGTTTAAGAATAATTCACGGCGTTCATTCAAACTTTTAGTTGAAATTAGATAGCTTATTTTAGATTAACACTTAAGTAACTTTTTATCTGAAAAAGTTAGTTATTCTTGTCAACGTTATGCGAACTTCGTCTGTATAGACATTACTAGCCAAAGCTAAAACAATGTGTAATGATATTGATGACAGTTAATTATACATTGTTAGAACAATTCATTTAACAAAAAGATATAATGTTCTAGAATTTTCTCAATGCACTAGAGTATTAAACTTCTTGCTTAACATTAAAAGCAAATAACATGCTCGAAATGTTGAGGACTAAACTTCTCTTCGTATATACATATTTATATTCCGGAATAATTTCTAGTTTTAATGTTAGGGGATGTGAAGAGGTACAACAAATTCATTTGATCCCATGTGGAAGCGTTGCAAATATTTACTCGCTGGACTCCCCTGGGAAAGAGAGCACTCGTACCGCATTTTTACCAAGAATAAGTCCACGAAAAATTTTCTGTACAACTTAGTCACGAAATTACTGGCATTTTATTTTATTTACGTCTATGTGCTCATGAAATTTTGTATATTTTTTATATTTAATACGAATAATCGTAATCGAATTTCTATAAAGAAAAGATTATAAACTATCAAACTACGTAACAGAAAAGTGTAAAAATAATGTTAAAGTGAAGTATTTTCGTACGTGTTTGTCTCCCTTTATCTTTGTGTGGTTGTCGTAAAAGAAAAACGTTGAAAACATCAATGGCACGATAACCACTCCAAAAAATATCACACAAAAATGAAGTAAATCGATAACGAGCTGCGTTTAAGGAGCGAAGTATCTGGCATAGCAATCGCCAATCCTCTTCAAAAGTGTAAAGGTGAACCTCTCTTTGTACTTTTACTGATCATGAAATAATTTTGAAAATGCTTTACGGAAATAATATACTAGTAGTGCATTGCAGTTTTCCTTTTTTTAAATAGATTTTTTTGGACAAAACTGTTACCAAGATGTAAGCTCCCCCATTCCACTCGAACTTAGTATTGGTCAAAATCAAAAGCCATACTGTTATTAATACTTATTATTTAATATAGTCTCTTAACACAGACGTTACGTTGCGGAAATTATTATAAAGATGTTATCATAGACTTATTTTGCACGAGTCCGCATGGTAAAATAAATGGCACAAGTTACCTGGTCCGAAGAGAAGAAGTGCACTTTTATAATAATATATAATATCTTTATCAGTACTTATACCCGAGTGGTAGAGTGGTCGGACTTCGAGTCAAGAGACCTGCGTTCGATCCCCGAGGCTCGTACCAATACTACCAATGGGCTCTTTTCAAAAACTTATGTACGATTTACATCGTTGGCTTGGACATAAAGACAACGGACGGAATCAACATCCGTCGCGTTGTCCAAAAAAGTGTCGTTGAAAGGTGACCCACCTTTCATTTTTTTATTAGGACATAATAAGATTTAACTGTTTAGACCTCTATCTACCCCAGTATAGGAAATGGCGTGAAGACATTTATTATTATTAATTTATCATTATTTATTTGGGTCACACACTCGTCAGGATTTAAAATGTGCAAAGTTTTAAGGTGCGACGTGCCTGTGTATATTTTCACCTAAAGTTTCTTAGCTAATGTTTCACGTACTGGCTCTTGGCCTTCATAATAACTGTAGCGGCTAAGTCTAGACACATTTCAGGTCAGTCTGAGTGCTTAAGCAATGTTCACGCGGTGGGAAGTTGTTGTTAAGCATTCACGTTTATTTGAACTCTGTCTCTGCGCGTGTTAAGAAAAAAAAAAAGGTTGCTTTCTTTCTTAAATATAAAGTAAGATTATTTGGATAGAGAAACTTCGCTTGGAGAGTTTTTTTCGTCATTATAATAATTATAACCGCCTGTTAAAGTCCACTGCTGGACAAACAGGCCTCTACCATACCAGAGTGTATGTCACAATCGCCACACTTGGTAAGCGAATTGGCTATTGCGGTACCAGACATCTCGCACCTTAGACGCTACTAGCTATTACCGTTAATAAATTTTGTTATAGTATTTTTTCGAGAACATTATCACGCTATCTCTCCAAGGGCTCGGCTCGGCCTAGAGGATTTTCAGGCTTACCCTTAGTCGCCTCTTACAGCACCCACACAAAGAGAGGAATGGTATATTCTTACACCGAAGCCACACAGCTCTTTTTTATTAATTTTTCTCATTTATTTATTCAAAACTTAAAGATATCAGTTTATCCAACATACCACTTTAACACTGTATGGTTTACCCGTGAGAGAAGGGCTCTAGCAGACCCAACCATTACAGAGCGGTATGCTTTATTTTTATATTCCAGAGATTATGCATATCTCGTTACATTTGGAACAAAAAACCCTATAATTACGAAAAATTGGCAAATTCGTTGTGGTAGTAGTTATATCATAAAAATTAATATTTAAACAGTATTTCTAGTTTTGTTTGTAAACAAAATGTTTATCGTACAAAATTAAAAATTACACCAAGCGGATTTTGAAATGTGTAATTTAAAAAGTTTCCGAAATCTGCATTAAATATTCATACAGCAGTATAAAAGGATATTTTTAATTAAGATTTTTATGTCATTAACATTATGCTATCTTAATGTTTTTTTTTTTAATCTTTCGATAAAGTAGTTCACGCTAATTTTTCTGTCCATTTTTATCTTTGTTTTAATTTTAAATACTCTGACTCAGTTCAATGCACGTACTTGAGAGTGATTCTTTTTTTTTCATCACACTGCTTACGCGTTTCGCGTCAACGTATCGATGACAATCTATATTAATGGTATGTGGTCGTGTGAACTGTCAAACTGTCAATTTCTATGGCTTTATTGGTTTTTTGTAAATCTGTTCGATTTCGAATACTAAAATTAAGTTGTTTCGACCCATCTTTCGCCGAAGATATTTTTGGGACAACGTGACAAGTGGTGAGCCCGTCGTCGTCTTAATGTCCAAGCCAACGATATAATTCGTACATAAGTTTTTGAAAAAACCCATTGGTACGAGCCTACCACCTGGGGATCGAACTCGAGTCTCTTGACTCGTATTTCCGACCACTCACTCTTCCAACCACTCGGCTATCGTGAATTTTCGGCTCGGCTTACTAGATTTACTTACAAGTCATAATTGGTACAGCGGTATACTTAAAATCTTCATGCCATTCTAAATATCGGGGTAGACAAAGGTCGAGACAATTAAGTACTTTCGACCCAGCTTCAACCGACGACGTTTTTGGGACAGCGTGACATGTGGTGATCCCGTCGCCGTATTTACGTCCAAGCCAACGATATGACTGACGAGCTTTGGGGATTGAACTCGGGTCTCTTGACTCTAATTTCGATCACCCAACCACTTGGCTATCGTGAAAAAAACACCTAAACATTAATAATCCCAACGTGGCTTAATATTCTTGACATCCTCTAAACATCATTCTCGAGGCTTGATACGGGCATTTTGGCGCCAAGCAACAATTACGATGTAACAAAAAAAGGCTTCAGCGTAACAATGTAGCAGTCAAGAGCGTAAACAGGATTATAATTTACACCTCAATCGTTAACAACTGTGAGTTGGCTTACGTAATTGACAAAAAAATCTTTTTTAAGAATATTAAAGTTTGTTAGGATCGACATTGTGTTCGTGTAATACGGACACAAAGAAAAGGTACCGTTTGAAAACTTACCGTAAAAGCCTATAAAAACCAGTGTTAGAGATAGACCTCTCTATATGGAGGATTAGCCTTAATCGCCTAGACAGGTGTTATTAGTCGATCCCATTGTTTTAATTCCCTATTTGTACTGAAAGATTGCGGTAGAAATGATTTAGTCCCCATTGCCACGTTTGTTAAAATTAAGGCATGATTGAACTTATAAAAATAAATATTTATTGTGCTTGACTATTTTAAGGTTACTATGATAAATAATACTTTATTTATAATTTGGAACCTCGTATTAAGTCAACCCTTAGCAAAGTTATGAGCTTTCTTTGTTTAACCTACCTTTCTGAGTAAAGTCCTCAAAATTCGAGAATGTATGTACACGACGGACAAATTTGATGCTCTTTTAATTATTTAATAATGGACCTTAGGAAATCCAATTATATTTTTTTTTCGAATACCTATTTATTTTGACTTTAACAATCTTGAAGAGAGTGGGTTGTTCCCCCCGTGACCACGGATGCTGTCATCCGATACGTCGGGAATTGAAATAGTTTGTAAAAACTAATTAAAAATGCGATAAAATCCGAAAATCGTTCCACTTAAAAATGAGTGATATTCGCGTAAATACAAGAAATCTAAGAAAAGTTAACAAAGGGAGAATTATTGCCATTAAACATTCTCCAACGATAAAATTAACCGGATGTTAACCGCATCAATCTACAATTAAACCATTGCAACCCCATAGAAGGCTTAAGACGAAGATGGCCCACTGTTGCTTAGCAGTGTGATTTTATCACCCTCCGCTTGCCAAAGAACAATTTACGAGGGGCTCACCGATCAGCAGGGACGCCTCGGTGCCTTCCAAAGGACATCACCTTTTGATCAATAACTGTATATAAATTACGAAGCATATGCCCTTTGCTGCTCAAGCAAGCGCACCGGTTTGCCGGCCTTTGTGTCCCTGTGTTTATAGGCATTTATTTATCGGGGAACCCGTGCGAAAATTATTATGCAAGCAACTTTCGAACTGTTCTCAATTAGATTTGACCTCATCGATGAAATTACTCTGTGGCATCAACGAGAGCATCGACGAATCCGTAATTCAAGGTACAGATGCAGGAGCTAGGAAATAATAAACCGACTCAGAGGTTTTTTTTTCGGTGTCGATACACAGCTGTTACGGCTCCCGCAATTCGCCCACAATACGCTACTTGAAATGAATTAGACGCTCGAAAAACTTCGCAGAGATTAGCCCTTTACAATTAAAACAGACGGCCCTTTTTGCTATCTACTATTAATATGCCCCCGTAGGAGAATGGAATTATTATCGTTCAAGATGTTTTTATTAACAACGCCTGCCAGCTTGCTATTATTCGTGATTGAAGAAAGATTTCATGCTTGTCGCAGTCGTTTACAATTAATGTAGATGTAAGAGTATCTCACATAAATAATGTAAGAATACCTAGACCATGTATCAGATGTTATCGTGGAGGACACAGCATTGCCTGTCAAGAGACTGATTCCTAGTCGAGTATGTCTATTGCTTACTTAATGTCTTGCTCGACGTTTCTGGTCGCCGCATACCAAACCTGGGATCCATATTATGCAGTTAACTGTCTCTTTGATGTGCGTAGGTGTTTATAAATTAGACCGGTTTTCACGGAAGTACCCTATGGTCGGTGGAACGAATTACTTTGCGACCGTCGTTCGCTTAAACGAGACTTTCAAACTGCATAATATATTTATTGTTAAGTATAAATATATACGTAACATATATTATATATATAGCAACTGAGATGATCATTCGATTTTTTATTTATTTAAGAAATTCATATATCTCTTCTCGACGACCTCTTTGGACTTGGTGAGTGGTGTACACGCCGGTTTACATGGTATCGCCAGCTCTGAGGTTACAGGTTTGATTCCCGGTCGGGTCAATGTAGAAAAACACTTTTTCCACATTTTCCCGGGTCTGGATGTTCGTGGTACCTTCGTTCTTTCTGATTAATTAATACGTAACACAAGTGCTTTAGCTATTTACTTTGGGATCAGTATTTATGTGTAGTTTGTTTGTAAAAATAGTTTCAAATAATTTATAAAATATTGCACACATTCTATAAAAAATATTAATATAACAGAACCTTGAGGAAAAGTATTAAAATGCTTAGTAAAGTCATGCTTAGAAAGAGTCACGATAGTGATTGGAATTCGATCAGGAGATGCGAGTCCGATCTTCACGAAGACGATTTATAGTAGTGTGGATTTTCCAAACTTATTACGATTCTTATAATCGGGTTAAATACATAAACGGCGGCATATCACTGGTTACGTTGTCAAAATAAGCTCCTGTGAAGTGTAAGTCGAAACGACTTAATTGTCTAATTCTCTGACTACCCTAGCATTAGGAAATGCGTGAAGATTAAAAAGAAAAATAGAATATGGTATATAACAGCATATTTCCCACGCAAACATCGATAGCTGCTTCGCATTATAAGGCATCCATAAGGTTGACTCTGTCTTAGATCGCCGCTTTTAAATTTTATGTTTATAGAGCCCGGCAATAAAACACTGATAAAAGGGAGGCCACTAATAATTATTAAACGCTTTTGGCGACCGTCAAAGAATCGGAGATGTCGTTATAATTGACGACACGCCAATTCTTACCCGTTAGCGTCACTATAAAACGCCGTAACCTGTCCTAAACCGAGAGTATTGTAAATAATTGATTGCCGCCAATATATCCTCGGTCGGCCGTTTGATTCACGACTTTAGCCTGTGACTTTTTAAAGTTTTATTACCGCCTAGATACAGCTTTATTGCGAAACGAAGAAAAGATAATTGTACATTCGCGCAAAAAGCGACTATCCTTAACGAAGCATTAAGATTTAAGTAGTCGCTCTGAAGTAAAATAAAATATCTTCTCTTGCTTTCCGATCTTGAATAGTCATCATACACTGCGTTTGCCTATACGAGGTTTTATTTAAGAACCATTCTTCCCCAACGGTTGTCAGTTCTAAAAGATATGCGACTGATCTACTGGTAATTCAGTGTGCTGGTTCTGCTGCCGATGCCTTTGTTATTATGCAGTGAACTGCCGACCACAGCCTTTCAATAGGCCACTGAGTAACTCTCAGCTTCCTTATTCGGTCTACAGTGAAAATTACCAGTTACCAGACTAAATTTAAGCAGACCGGTGACAGACAGAAGCGTCTAGTCTTAATTGTCGGGACTACGATCACCAATCTGCTTGCCAAGCATGACGATTATTGTCAATCCTCCTTAAGCGGGAATACTTATGCTCTTTTAAAGGTCGGATTACACAACAGAGTACAATAATTTAATAATTTTCTCGATATAACCAGTCATGGTCGCGTTCCATATACATGTGTGGATATATTTTACCTTGAGGCACAAAAAGTTCCTTTATCACCACATAACTAAGGGCTCATGGGGGTAGTTAACTAATTATAGATGTCACGCTTGGTGTAGTTGCTTATTCCATGGCAAATTAACACCGAAACTATTTTTACGACACACATGGGACGAGATAGAGTCTGGTGAGTCATGCGCACTGCCAAATTAAACCAGTCTATTAAAGTCAAGCCTATTTTATCAAGTGGATAGATTCGACACGTTTACGAGCATTTGCCGTTAGTCAAACATTTGAATTATGTAGAAATTTAAGCTAAGTTGCTCGTTATTATTATATAAAATAATGTTTTTATTTGTTTATTAATTATAAGTAATTATTTGTATAATTCTAACTGCGATCGCCAATCGGCTTGCATCCGCCGCAAGAGTAGTCATTGGGGCAAACCCTCCCATACGAGGAGGTCCTGCAGTGGACTTCACAGGATAATATAATGATGAGTAATCAGAAGATAATGTAATAGAGAAGAGAATGTTAAAAATTGTTGTTATCGATCGATGGAAGACTACTATTTGTCGTTGTATTGTTAGAGTAAGTATCAAATAGAAATAATTATAAGTTTTGTAGAAAGCATGTACAATAAAAGTATATATAACATACTTTGACGAGGAGGAAAATAAACGGTGTGCTTTTTAAGCTTTTGCATTTTAAATTAATATTCCTGTAAATCCGTGTTTTGTTTTTAATATTTTTGTGCCATGGAACAGAAATTTACTATAACTACTACTGCTTACTATAAAAAACTCATATTTCATTAATTCATCAATTTTTACTATTAATTAAAAATAAATTACATTAAAAAATTGTTAACATGTTACATATTTATTTGTAAACATAAATCTAAATCTTGATTATAAAATTGGTATATAAAATTAAAGATAAAGAACTTGAATAATTTAAAGTATTTAACTTCGACTTAATATTTTGACACTTAATTTGTTTATTATTTAGGGATTTGTTGCGAAATTTGATAACCCACTTACTGGTTACGGATACTGCGACCCCATCCGGTATCGAACGGGCCCATAATACCTACCCAACGACAAGTTGTAAGTAGCGAAAACAGTTGACACAGTTCGTTTGGAAGTGTTAATTGAATGTATAAATTTACTACGTGCGAGTTTAATAACACGCCTTTTGTTTATATTAAGAACTGGAATTTACCGTTTTAAAAATTACAAACGCTGAGATAGCTAGTTCTGCTGACTATGGTTTTGATGGCGCGATGACTTTTGTATTGTTAATAATTGAACTACAGTAAAATCTATTCTTCTATAATTTTTAAGGCGCTAAGACCGTTTTGTTTGAAAAGGAGAATTTGTTTAAAATAATATGATATATAAACATATAATACATCTTTTCTTGTTCAAGGTACCAAGATTTAGGAGTTCAAAGATAATCTCTCACGAAGTTAATATACTGATATATAGAAGACTTCTGTGTCTGTATAAATCTTTTCATTCTGCTGCTATATAATATCATAGGTACTATGTGTGGTATGAAAACGCATCTTAAATCCTTACACCTTCCTGTGTATCTATTTTATAGGTGAACTACACTAAATGACTATGCTTTAAAGTTGTTGTACGACAAATTAGTAATTATACTACTATACTACCTACTACATATATAGACATATATACTAAACCAGAGTTATTTAAAGTTAAGCAACATAACATTCTCCACAATAGATACAATATTCTACCTAAAAAAGAATAGGAATACATCTTCATTATCATACTGTAAAGTTGGACCTTTTATTGATATGACGCAAAAAAATACTAGTTTATTTTTTGCAGTCCCTCGTAGCGTAAGTTATTATTACACCTTAATTTAAACAGCAGTGTTAATAACTGGAACTGACATATCTGTACGTCACACCTGCCAAATCATTTCACACTCGTAGTTCTACGAAGGTTTCGGCTAGTTGAAGCGTTCGCATATTATATTTGATCATTGTTATGACTCGTTTTCTGTTTCATTTGAATGTACTGAAACGAAATTGCTACTTGGATTTTATTAATAATAAATAAATAACTACTCATATAGACAGGGACAACAGCACATACATTGCTCTGATCCCAATGTAATAAGCTAAAGCACTTGAGGTATGGGAATTGGAAACAACGAAGGCACCACAAACACGCGGACCCGAGAAAATTCAGAAAAAGTGGCTTCTCTACATTGACCTGACCGAGAATCGAACCCGGTCACGAAATGGCGACACCTTGACAACCGATGTTTATGCCACTCATCCACTGAGGTCGTCATATATTTTACATAAAGGGTATAGTTAGAATCATCCATGTTATATACATACTTGTTCCTCTACTTGGTAGTTGTTGCCTACAAATTCGACCCCACAGCAAACTTTTCATTACGTAAAATAGATTCATTTCCGAGATAAAATGAACCTATCTCCTTCCCTTAGGTACAAGCTACTTTCATAACAAAATTCATCTATTTAACGGTTAAGCCATTAAGATGAATAGACAGAATTACATTGACACTTGTAAAAAACAAAATAAAAAATATCTTCACGCAATTCCCAATACAGGGGTAGACAGAGGTCAAGTCTAGACAATTAAGTCCCTTTGACCCACCTTCCACCGAAGATATTTTCGGGACAACGTGACAGGTGGTGAGCCCGTCGCCGCCTTTATATTGACACTTGTAGATAGATATATAGTATAATAATTTTATGCATTGCTTTCTCCGAAACTAATGATTACCGCGGACAGTAAGTGACTGCTTCAGCAAAACGATACTTTATTATTAATACAATAAACTAATTTTAACCGTTTAAAATAATAGTAGCCGTGTGGTTGGGTGGTCGGAATTTCGAATCAAGTGACCCAGATAGAACCCTAGGCAGGCTCGTACTAATGGTTTTTTTTTTTTAAAACTTATGTACGAATTATATCGTTGGCTTGGACATAAAGACGGCGACGGGCTTACCACCTGTCACGTTGTCCCGAAAATATCTTCAGTGGAAGGTGTGTCGAAGGGACTTAAATGTCTAGACTAGACCTTTGTATACCACTGTATTGGGAACTGCGTGAAGATAAGTAAATATTTTGATGAACTATAGACTATTTTGTTTTTATTAGTCAGTGAATTAACGACTGTTATTTTCATAAATAAAAAACAAAAGAAGCTCGCACGCGTTAAAAAATTCTATTCCCCATTATTATTCTTTAACGAAGTATTATTATAACCAAAACAACAAAACTAATCGATGTTAACAACCGTCGATAATATCTCTTATGAAAAATTGTCGGTCATTCGAAAATCGGCATGTCGTGTCGGACGGAATGGCGCTTCACAAAAAAACAACAAAACAAATATTAAAGCCGCTATCTCTGTTCCTATCTACTTACCTGTTACTTGTTACTGTAACAGGCATCTGATGTCTCTTGGACAGAGTGATATTATAGGCAAAAGATATGTTATATTAAAAAAAAAATTGTCCCGGAAATATCTTCGGTGGAAGGTGGGTCGAAGGGACTTAATTGTCTAGACTAGACGTTTGTCTACTCCTGTATTGGGAATTGCATAATATATTTATTATTTATTATTATTTAAAAAAATCTGGTACTTCTATGATTTTATTAAATCATTTAAGATTAATTTAGGCTGTTATTTGTATTATTTGTGCTAGACATAGATATTCGTCTCTGTTGAAGGCAAACAAAAAATAATAGTTATTTAAACGAAAACAGAAACAAAAGTTTTTTTTATAACTAAGCAGATTCGCAATTTAGCGTATATTTTTAAAGTAATTATTTCTGCAATATCCATTAACTCGTTTCAAAATTCAAAGGCTGTCGAGCTTCCAAGTTCTTCCAAGGTGTCGTAGGAGACGACTAAGGTAATACCGACAGACAACGGGATAAAGTTTTGGAAAAGTACCAGATCTGAATAAAACAAAACGATGTTGAGATAAGGTGTGTGGTACAATAACGGTTAATTCGCGATAAGTGCATATCCGATAGTTATTACAATGGAACTTTATTTTTCGTTACTTTCCGGAAGAAATGGGTTAGTGTCTTACTTTCCCAAACGACTCCTTGGATAAGAAGTCTACCACCTTATACATTAATAATAAGTAGCAAACTAAAGACAGAACTGGAAGCGTTTTCAATTTTAAAATATGCATCGCTTCGTATCGAGTCAGCTGTTCACAAAAATTCTACGCATACCACGCTGAGACCGTCCTTATTTTAATTACCCGAGTCCCTCGTCAAAGACAAAAGACCTGACACGGGAAAAAAACGACAACAAAAAAAACGAAAAAAAAAACAACCGCTCATCGCTGGAATTAAAAAAACAATAGTCTTATCTATGATTGGATCGCGGTCGTGTAAATGCACTCAAGTGTATTATGTTACCTTGAAGAGCCGGCTTTCGTTTTCGGTAGCGTTTTTTGAAAATGAAACTGGAATTAATTTTGTTTTTAACTTGCAACACTGTGGTCCCGTGCGCTTCTCGTAATAATTCTTATCACTGGCCATTAGAATTAGATTAAAGGGAACACCGCCGGGTTGTGGAAAGTGAAGAAATCTCGAATTTCTAGTTGTGTTACCTAAAGCATTTCATTGGACTCGAATCGTATGTTTGAATCTTCTTTATATTAATGAAGCACTATGGTTTGACCCATAAAACTGCTACTGGTTTCACTTAAATTATGCTTTTAAGATAAGCTTTTAAGATTATTATTCGAGGCATCATATAAATCTTCTATCATAATTAACATTATTATTAACGACATCAGTGTAATTTGTTTTCGATACTTTGAAGGTATTTTCGCTCACACATATTATATCAGTTGCTTATTTATCTTAGACAAAAATCATAAAAAAGGACATGTGCTAAACAAGAAACTACGTAGTTACACTATAACAGAACAAATCCTTAAATATCGACAAAAGGACTTCAAAACATTTTTTTCATAATTGAACCGGTGAAAAGATAATCTATTGAGAGCTCGTAAACGGTGAGATGGTTGCCCAAAGTAAATAACCGTAATAACCGTGGCGGGCACAATGCACCCCCGCTGCTCGCCGACAGGGGTTCGAAGCCGTGGACCTCTTTTTAATTACAATATCAGCCACATTATAAACTTTTTGCTTTGCAACAAAAAATTACTTATATGGCGACTGCTACTCTTTCGCTGTCATCATTATCTGTGCTTATCGAATATTATCGACAAAATTATCCAAACGCTCTTTGTTATAAATAGCCAAACTAATTTTTACGTTCTTCATGATATCAATAATGTCTAACAATTAATGTTTCAAATTAAAGATGTTTTTTTGTGATTAAGGGGGATAATATTAATGATTATAATAAAGATTCAATGAAGCTTTGATGAAAATTCTAATTTATTTACATCATTTACGGCGGATATTTATGTTCAACAGTGATTATCAAATGGTTATGTTGAAAGAAATGAAAATTTTAAAGGCAAATTTTTAAAGATATAATGAAACGTATCTGCATCACAACAGAAATACATTTGTTCAAATAATTTATAAGCACTTGAGATTTTTTTCATATAACTTTAAATTAAAATCTTAATAAATTAATTTTAATATATGATGGTGCAAAGTTAAAGTGTTTGTGATCGAGCTTGTACAAAATCATAAGGTTATCGGAAATATAATTCAACTTTTCCTGGCGGACAACCTAAAGAATGATTTGAAATAAAGAAAGTTAGGTAGAAATATTAACATGCTGTGTGCCATCAGTACAAAAAATTAAATTTATTAATTCAACAATAAAAAAGCAAGTACTCACGAATCCGTGTTTGTCGCTGATGTTGTTGGTCAGCTTGAGTTTGTGGAAGGATACCACTTTCTGCATCCACTGCTCCCCGGTGGAAGGCGAATCTGGATGTATGTACATCCTCTTCGGCATCTCAGGATCCGCCTTGCCGGCAACCATCCACCGGCTCCGGAAATAGAAGTCATGCTTAGACAATGTCATAGTGAAAATTGAAAAAAAGATATTAACCAATTACCAGATACAATTAGTAGACATTATGATAAAGAAAAACTAAGTATATATTTATATTTAATAGAAATAGCTTTAGCAAATGTCATGGTAATAAAATTTAAACGAGAAACAATATTAACCAAGGGACAGGTCTATTTACTAATTTTAATTTGAAATATATTTAAGGATTAAAAAGTAAACTAGGATGAAGCGTCAAGAACTATTTATTTAGTAAGCAAAGCTTCAAAATTAATATATTTATTGTGAAGAAATAAAACACCTGATCTAAAGGTTATACATATTATGGTCGTATTAGAGAAACATTAGCCTAATAAGCCAGTATGGATGCAAACTTAGATTCTCAATATGTGTATATTTTATAACGCAATGTAAAATTCTGTTATACAACAACATTGATAGTATTCGGTTCTTTTTTGAAATTATAATGAACTAACCGACCGTTAGTGTGAATGATACTTAAATTTATAACTCGGACACTAAATCAAAGTTTGAGTAACAATATTATAGTAGTTTGAGTAACAGTATTTTTAATTCATTATCCCGCCACCTTTCCACGGAACTAAATTAAAAGGAACAAAATAAAGTAAATTCAAATTATGAAATTACGCATGTTATTTCAATAAAATTATTACACAGCAGCATCATAAGCTCAAAATATGAAGCATCTTAATGATACAAAGTTTATTGGCCCTAAAATTATACTTCAGAAGTTCTTTTAATTACTTTTCTTTTTTTTCTATTTAATTCACTTAGATTATAATTCGGCTTGAAAATTTATTAAATTCTTTTACAATAATTTAAAACGAAACCGGATTAATTCGATATACTGTCACCATGCCATTATTGAATCAGCTGTTTTTAATAATTAAAACAATAAGAAGGTGTCAGTTGCTTGGACAAACTTTTAACATTCAGTGAGAAGTTATTCGACAGTTCCTAACCGAACCTTTTCCAACCGTATCTATAATAGGAGAGACATTATTTATTGAAATTAATTATTAATCAAGAAATATTGTAATTAAAAGAACACGGGACGCAGACAGGTGTGCGCATAAATAAGTTAAGTTATGACGATATAAATAAGAATGTTTATGCCAACGTTAAAGCGTGAACATATTTATTTAATTACTGAATCGGAACGTACCGACCGAGTACAGGAGCGGTTAAAACTGCATGCATAGTAACAATTAGGCGCCGTCAGCTAGTTATTAAGCGTCATAATTGCTAAAACACACACGAAAAATCATGCAATGGCGGTGAAAAAGCAATCCAACATAATATTACCAAGATTAACAATGCATAACAAGAACGATGTGAATGAAAAGAGATCTGCGTTGAGCGGAACATAATTGATACAACAAACATATAAATGCGTTCGTATAACGATAACAAATCCAGAATACAGTAACTAGTACAAAGAGATAAGATTCAAACTCGAATGATTTCTAAATATCACCGTGGTAGATAAATTTGCTGAATTATCCAGTATTTTAAATGTATTTTTTTTAGATATTATGAACATACCCTGCTAACGTTTCGTAACGGCTCCAGAATTAAAGCCACGCAGATCCCAATCGCCTTCACATAAACATACGCATGCTTCTTGCCTCAATTTGTTTTTAATGTGACGATTTAAATTAAAATAAGTGGAACTAACGCGGCCAGAGAACTCTTCATAACTATCGTTACTACGGAGCTCTTATTTTAATTTAATTCCATCAGTCATTTGTTTATACCTGTTGTGGAATTTGTATCTGCAATCGTCGGCAGCTACGATGTCCATTAGCAAAATGTATTTTGCTTTTTTATCAAGACCAGAAACGCGAACTTTGTAGGCAGGAAACATACGTCTGCAAGCAACAGGAGAGAAAAACATAGGTAGGGAGACTGCGACAACGTACCGGCCGCAGCGTCGATTGTGAGATATGCCGCTTGACAAGTTTCACTTTTAACGAGTATTTCCTTCCGAGAACTAACACTTTAGCTTGTGATCACGTATCTAAGTTGATTAATATAGACTGGCTTTATCGAAAATTTTGTTCAAGTGTTAAATTGATCTAAATCAACCATAAAAAGAAAATTTTGTACGTATGAATCAGTAAAGTCGGTAACTCAGTACATCGGACTAGATGTTTAACAGTATTCGTTTTTAATAAAGAAAAAACTTTGTTTCCGTCACTGACTTCTAAAAACGGCAACGCAGACCCATTGTGCAGGTCTACGTTGGCGAAACATCGTGACAGACGTACGTGAGCGTATTTAGTGACACATGGAACGAATTCGTGCGCGAAACTCAAACACTAAGAAGCCAAGCAAAAACAGCGTAAGTATACAAACGACGAACACGGTTGACCGAAGCGAATTTAGAAATCTCCGATCGTGTAATTGCCGAAATAATTTATGTACGAATGATTTGTAATAATTAATTATCATATAAACGGCGCTAGTCGGTGAGTGTCTTTGTCGGCGGCTGTATCGATTCGCGTCTGACTCACGGCGAGATCTTCTGCCGGAATGCTCGGATCGTATTAATTAACGGATATTAAATCGAAGTTTATCGGTCGCATCTCGGTGTTGCCAAACCAGCGTCGGCGGTCTTGACCGATGTCGGACGTCAGATGGACGTAAAGCGTTGTTAAACTTATCGCGCCATGTCATCAGGAATTACCGAGCAAGATAGAACGCCATCGATCTACTCTCATCTCAAAGCTTAGCCTCGAACGAATGTTCCATTTGTTCCTCTTCTAAATCAGCCTGTCGATTTCGGTTAATTTACTTTAATATTGAGGTATCGCGTTGGCATTTCTCACCTTAGGTTGCGATGCTCGGTTTTTACGTTACCGCTGCGGTGTTTGAGACAAAGATATTTTAATGATATTACCCAATGGATGCGTGTTGAATCCTTAATCGTCGCCTGATTCCAGTTGTTGGATTGTCGTACAATGTCGTTGCCCTTAAATTGAGCGTGTATCTTACAAATTGTTTTGAGTGCAATTAAATGAGCATCGATGATTAGTCCGATGGGAACTAGCGCGTAGCGTGGGTGGCTTCACAAGCTAAAATGAAAGTGACGGACCTATTTGTGCACCTTGTGCGCCTCCAATCGACGATGCGGTCACGTTATGAGCTACGGAGCGACAATCTGGCGGTGGTTCGCCAGATTCTCGCTTTTACAATGATCGGTGATAGGGTTAGAGGAAGTGAGTCCCAGCAGGCAATGGATGAATGCTCTACCTGTTGTGAAACTTATATCGGTAGTCGTCAGCTGCGACGATGTCGAGTAGAAGGATGTATTTCGCTTTCGCGTCCAGTCCGGAGACGCGAAACTTCATTTGTGGGAACATTTGTCTGTAAATTGGAAGTATTGCAGTGTCCATTACGCGTTCGGATACCTTTTCTAAAAAGCGCTAATTTTATCAAGGAGCACAGAATAAAAAAAAACAATACAATTTGTTTATATAATTGTGTGTTAAACCATTCGATTATATTACTTCAATAAATATTTAAATTTTTACCAAAAGTAGGAATTATGTAAAAATCCTTTGGTTTTAACACAAAATCATACAAAAGAAATTTACTGGCGCTTCCGAGTTCGTTAACCAATCGAACACGTGCATGTGTGTGACATGTAGACAAAAAATAAGTCATAACCTATATCTAAAAAGATAAGCATTTTAAACAATTACCAACCGCAAAATTACGTTTTATAGACATAAATAATAGGACATAATTTCCTGCACAGGAATGATGTATAGAACAAGAAAACGTTTTTTGCCAAATAATAACTGTTAGTCCCACAGATTTATCATTCTTCATTGATATACACACTTACAAGACAGATGAGTAAACTCCTGCAGTAGTCACCGAAATGTATGAGTGATATTGTTAGTGTAAAATATATTGTTCAAGATTTTATGAATTATTTGAAAATGCTGACTATCCTAAATTTCGAACATACTTGTAATGTGCATCTGTGAAAAATTCTTAGTTATAGATAATAATGTATTAAGAAAAATTTACAATGTGTTTTTTTTTTCAAATAATCTAGTTTTAAATCCACATCAAAAATTTTTGCTTATAAATGGCATTGTTTCCACCGAAATTGAGCCTTAAACATAATTCAGTCAAGATTATTATATATGTTTGTAAAAAAAAAAACAGAACTGGAGAATATTCGTAGTCTCAAGAAATTTTACAAAACTTATTTTGATTAATTCGGTTAATTTTGTGAATTTTCCGACTCCTATTAAAGTATTCAGAAGTATTCAGGCCAACGACTCAAATAGTACAAGTCACGAAATGTACTTTTAGGTGACCATTTACTTCTTTATCTTTGAATATATTTTTAATTTTTAACCTATACTTTTTGCGCTCGAACCGTCAGGAGACAGTTTTTACAGGAGATCGAGTTGGGCAGTTTCGAAGGCAAATCTAACCTTTTGGCTTTGTCTAAGGTGAGAATAAATAAAAAGCACGTAGCGCGTGTCAATTAAAGAAAAATTTTCCTCCAAGAGCGGCCGTTGTGAGCGCAGTTTAAGGCTCATTAGACCGGTGATTTATCGATATTACGTGATGGACACATGTAGTGATTTGCCGACAAGCTGATGGATGTCGTGCCGAGTGACGTGCCCTTACGCATACTAAATCCAAGCTTGAGACCAGCTCTTTATGTTCCATCGTATTGCTATTCCGCGAAGCGGCCTCTGAACGAAGCGAGATGCGCTTTTGCGATGTTTAGCAAAACATCCGCGAGTGTTCGTGTCTACCAAATTCAAAGGAACACATCGATTCCGTAATTCTACTTTATTTAATAAACGAATTTCATATTTTGACAAGCCGACAGCAGAGTTGGAAGCTAAGGGTTGCGGTTTCGATTCTCGCTAGGGGCAAACATTTGTACTATGAATATAAATGTTTGTACAATATTTATCTATGTAAAGATATAATACCGTTAGCTTGGACATTAAAACCTGTCACCTGTCACATAGTCCGATATAAGCTTCGGTGAAAGGTGAATCGAAAGGACTTCATTGTCTGGGCTTCTGTCAACCCTTGTATGGGAAATTGAGGGAAGATCTTATTTAATTAATTTTTAAGCTTTCTCTCCGAGTGGGAGTTAAGACTTAACGAAAGTGCGCGGTTTATTTGTGAAGTTCGGTAGTTCGTTTGCTTGCCTGCAGTGAACTACGTAAGTAAATATATGTAATTTACATCGCCATTTATGGAACACGTACTTTAATTAATGGAACGGCGGAAATTTCATCAAATTCGGTACAGAAGTTAGAAAAATAAACGTTATATCCAAAAGATAAGGCTACGTATGTTTTTATTTATTTATTTATAAGTCGATTTCTAATTATGTACCTTGTTACATCGACTTATATTAGGCAAGGAGAGAGTCGTCGTTTTCAAACAGTATCGACACCATGTGGAGTTTTCTAAACAAGACAATTTCATAGGAAGAGGCGATCTTTGGACAGCTGAGGGCCAATTATAGACTGTTAATTTATGTAAGTACTGTTCTTATCATACTTTTAGTAATTAATATGTTAATGATAGTGTCTCACCTGCTTACCAACTTCACAGCTCATAGTCAACGAATATCGTGTAATAAAAATTATATATTGTTGACATTTTACAATCACGAATTATAAACTTATAGAATTCTGCTCATCAAATATAACACACGGAGGCTTACAAAACAATCTCTCTTAATTTGCAATTCAATGTGTAACATCGTCACCCGAAATTAGATTATTCGGTAGCCGAATTAACGACTAACAGAGCATTTCAGAATGATAAAA
The DNA here is from genome assembly GCA_029286605.1 of Sericinus montela. Taxonomy (NCBI): domain Eukaryota; kingdom Metazoa; phylum Arthropoda; class Insecta; order Lepidoptera; family Papilionidae; genus Sericinus; species Sericinus montela. Next base: position 937,427 of record JAGSMR010000038.1, read on the forward strand.
TATATTTTGTTCCTCATTAGCAATTTTTAAATCGGTTTATCGTTCGAATAACGGAAGCTAGAATCGAGAGGCTAGTTATTTAAATAGCTTTATTATAAATGCTATTGAGGTTTTAATTACCTTTCGTCACCTGTTCTGATAAGATAGAGAATTTAAAAAGGTTCCAACTTATCTGCCTATATATTTTATGGCATGCTTCATTGCATAATGGTGAATGAACTTTTGAAAACTTTGTTATTTCATTCATAATCACTAAAGTTATTAAAATTGAAAGCATTTTTATCATTTATTAATATTATATGGTATTATATGGAATACGCGTATGTCTTTAAGGAGAGTTCCGATAACTTTGGGGAACTAGGACATTTCTATTAAAATAAATAACATGTTGGAAAAAGGAATAAATTCTTTTTGTGAAGTGAGCAGTATTTACTACACTGATAATACACATAGATAGGTTTGTGGGTGTATGTGTTTGTTTCTTTATTGCACTGAAACAGGTTAATGTATTTAAGTTAATATAACAACTGAGAATAAATAAATAAATAGATACACTTTTGTTATGGAATCTAGAACGAAAATATAACGACGGTACCACAAACACCGAGACTAGAGATTACGCAGAGTAAGTGGTTTTCTCCATTGACCAAACCAGGAATCGAACCTTGAAAACTCAGAGCTGATGAAACCTGGTACGTACGTCACTCGTCTACGAAGGTCGTCAAAGGAAAATAAATGAAAAGATTTTTCATCTCGAAAATATTGGCTGTTGCTAACGCACGGAAAGTGAAACCGTGGAGCACAGCTACAATGACGCTTATCATTTCAGTGCGATGGAAATGATGGAGTGAATAAAAAATAAGCTATATTTCACATTAGCTCAATTTCTTTTCTATTCCTTCGACGTCCAGCACAACGAGCTCTACTGGAATCGATCAAGAATGGTTTTAGTAAAGGTTTCTGTGCCGGCGTAGCTTAGCTTTAGCCACTCAGCAAAAAGCAAGCTCGATTGGAAATTGTTAATGCATCCACCGTATACTACTGAACTTGCTCTCTCTGTTTTCAACCTGTTTTGGCTTCCTCAAAATTCTTTTGGCAGTTTCAGGTTATCATTAAGAGAGGCGCCGGCCAACCCTACTTATAATAATTTTGATCAGAAATCACAAAAATTCCACTGCAACTTAGATTATGCTGTTCTACCTATAAATAGTTACTGTAAGTTACTGAATAAAATTTAAAATATATATCATAATCAAAAGTACATAAACTGTGAAAACAAAACAATTTCTAAATTTGTAGATAAGACATAAAAATATTTTCCCCGCCGTATTAAAAGATGTGTGTATGTTGTGTGTGCTACTTTTAACCTTAAAAAACTTTCACTGAACCTGATGCACGCCGTTAAATGGTTGAATGAAAATCAAAAGATCTTATAATAGAATAATATATCATTTACGTTACACTTTACTTTTCACCCAGTCAAAGAAAAACTTTGTAAACAATTTGTAAAATGTGTAATATTATAAATGGTTTATCACTACTTTTTAAACTAAAAGTAAAAAAAAACTATTTTAGACAACCCTTAAGATACCTTACGTGTACAAAATACAAATTTTCCCTCCGCAAACCGCATAATATCGGCAATGTGTAACTGAATACTAACCTTTGCATATAAAAACTTACAACCAAAGCTTTCCAAAATAACATGACCTTTGACACGTAAGTTGCAATCCCCACTGTGTTGTATTCCGCTTTATCAGTATAAGCAACGGGGGTCAGGCTACGCTGGCCGTATCAATCAAATATAGACATCCGTCTAGAGGAAAAAGTCATATGGTGATGGTTCTAAAGTAATTGGTCATTTCGCTGACAGAACAGATGAGATAAAACTCGAGTTAATCACATATCTAAAACAGTGCCTCGCTCCACACCTCAAAGCGTCTCCTTGTTAACTCTAGAAATAATTACAACATTCATTCCGACAGATAACAAAACAAACAAGTGTTTTGTTATTAGCAACTGAATGATTGGCCGTTCATTATTTCTTATCGGGATTCCATTTCAGCGATTTGCGACATTCGTCATGTGTTTACTGCTTTAGTAATTTAATAGACGACCTCCGTGGACGAGAGGCGTGCACGCCGGTTTTCAAAGTGTCGCTGGCTCCGTAGTCTCGGGTTCGATTCTCGGCCGAGTCAATGTAGATAACCACATATTCTACATTATCTCTAGTCTGGGCGTTTGTGGTACCTTCGTTCTATATTCGAGATTCCATAAGACTAGTACTTAGTTGTTTCAGTTTCAAACACAAGCTTTAGCAACTTACTTTGGGATCAGAGCACTGTGTGTGATATTTGACATGTACATTTAGATTACCACTGAAATTATTTTAAATGTAACTGTGTTACGTACATTATACTTATGTGACCAAGTTTCACATCAAAATCAAATGGGGCCTTAGTCTCTACTGACTCATACCAAATAATATAATACTGAACAATAACACAAGTGTATTCATGCTTAAACTTCTTAGTCGCTGGAATACTTCGTACATTATCAGTAATTTAAAATTTAAATTTATAATTACAGTAACCACAACAGAACAGTAAAGAAAAGTGTTTGACCATTAGTCACAAACGTCCTAAGACTTTCTTTTTTAACTCGAATGAGGCAATTATTAGAGAAATATGCATAATTTTTATTTCTAGGACCATGCAATATGCGGTCTCATACATTCTGTAACTTATTAAAACTAACAGACTGTTAATTTATTGAAATCTGGACTATAAGAATGAAAATCCGGTATCTGTCAAAAAATGTAAACTCAAAGTTTTTGTAATATAATTTTTTTTTTTTTCTTGGTCATTGTTATGGTATGATAAATGTACTTATTTTTAATTTTAAAAATAAGTACATTTAGCATACCATAACACAGGTGAACAGTGTATTATATATAGGTTTATTTTTTCCGATGTTTATCAAACAGCCTTATTGTGTCAAGCTAATGTAAAAAAAATTATGCAGAAATGTAGGCTTCCGGGGTTAGAAAACGCACAAGCACTTTATAGTACTTACTAACATTTTTTACTTTAGTTTTAAAAACTACTAACAAATTTTCCTTATCGATACAACATCACATACATTGCTCTGATCCTAAAGTAGGTTAAGCACTTTTGTTATGGAATCAGAAACAACAAAGGTACCCCGACCCGAGAAAATGTAGAAAAGTATTTTCTACATTGACCAGATCAGGAATAGAACCCAGGACCACAGAGCTGGCGACACCATACAAACCGGTGTGTACGACACTCGTTCATAGACTTTGTCAAAACCCCAAGAAAAACAAATTGTTGTACTAGAGAGAGATCGTTGCAGGGATACAATAAGCGCTTTATAATAGTAAGTGGGAAATAACACCTCTGCAAACTTCATAAACTTGACGCCATATTCAAAATTTCGATATTATTGGATTGATCGAAATAAAAAAATGGTAAGCCCGAAAATGTTTTCTTTATTATCGTCTAAATCCACCAGTGTATGGGGTCATCGTGAAAAATTTGCTTTATTAATGCCGTGGCGACAGAAAGGGGGGATCAAGGAGGTATTCGCAAAGGGGTGGGGAGAGCGCATCTGCTCACACGTTGACGCATTCTTGCGGCTTCGGCCGAGTGTCGGCCGGTGCCACCGTTAAGCTTTAATTAACCCTTTAATACTAAAAAGATGCATTATGTGACTTAATGGTTATGTTATAATATTAATTAGTATGTTAATAGGATAAAAAATTCAATTGATCATGAGAGTGTAATCGCATAAGACACGTGTATTTTAAAACCTACAGAAACTGTAAGTAATATGTCTAAATTAACAATAATTTTAAGTTTCATTTGATAATTTATAGACAAAAAATAAACAGGACAAAATTGTCTTAAACACTTTAAATCGATATCACAGTTATCATTTCGCAGGAATATAATTAATAATTGAATGTTCTAATTACAGAAACACTTCAATTTGGCAAACAATAAAATACCGTGAATTCCTATTATCAAAGTAAGTTAAACACCATGAATCCATAAGCATTGCTTTTTTAAAGTATAAAATAACTTTTTATAAACTTAAATATTTATAAAGTTATTTACGCTTATTTTACCACAATATTTATTATTACAAATACCAAATTAAATATAAATAAAATCTCTTTTAGCGTAACCTGTTCTCTGATTAAACTAAAGTTACACCGGCTGGTAGGGCTGGGCGCCAGTCATCGACGCAGCTCGCCTTTCACGCGAATCAGCCGACACTGCATCACTATAGCGCGCTTCACGTTAGGGATGTGACAGTTTGGTTTGTATAACAATATAATTTTTGTAATACCATAATCACTTCTATAATGGTTGGTTCCATTATAAACGCCATTTATAAACATGTTTAATCAGCATAATCGTATTACTTTAAACGGACTGATCTTGCCTTGATCATGACATCAATGAATAAATTATTATTGATGATTTGACTTGATAATTCAATCACAATTACCGAATACCGTATGTTTCAGGTTTATCTAGATAGGTGTTCTCTAAGAAAATACGTTTACCTGTGTGAAAATATTTGAATCATTGTTTATTAGCTTAGTAAGCTTGACTAGTGCCCAAGTGCTATTCTCATTATAATAAATCATGATTATTTTGGTCCCGCACCAAAAAACTATACATTGGTGTACATAATAATTACGCCAATTCTTCCACTGTGTGAAATTTTGGCCTTCATAGCGTTTATTTATACCAGATTACCATTCCAGGACCTTACTTTACGAACAAAAAATATGCGTTGCTTAATATAATTTATAAGTTGCTTGGCTACATAGAGTAACTATCAAGAGGAATGGGCCAAGTAAAACATGGACTCTATTAATTTATTTCTATATCACATTAAGTTACTTTAATTAATTTTCCCGTTATCATTAGTAATTGTAGCGGGCTTACCAGTATTCTGGATAAAATCAGTCTTTAGCGCGTCGACTCTATTGTTAGATATCTTACCGTGTTATAGTTGTAACGGTATTCGATCGATAATGACGTACTTGCGGGCACGTCACTACTGCGTTAGTTTTCGTGTCGCGAATCACTAGTGTGTACATTGCTTTATAAGGTTGACAGACAAGGGAATTGTGGCGCATTTCATTCGGCTTACGAATATACGAACGCATGAGTGATTGCATTACTTAATAATTAGCTAATAACAGCTTAGTGGCAGTCCTTTTCGCACTAATCATACAAAATTGGATAATTTATCCAAACTGTTACATCAAACCATATAGCTATAAGCTTTCAGTTGGGGTAAGACGAATTAAAACCTTGCTTTTTTTGAAGTGGTTGGAAGTGTTATGGGAAGCAGTAACCTCTTAGTATTCCGCGGATTGTTTGTTCCTACTGGATTCCCATTAATAAATGTATAGACAGATACTTAAAAGTTATTATATATTCAAATTACTGTTATTATAAATAAAAACTATTTTTGCATTTTAAATATTTTTTCTTGCATTGGGAGTTGTGGGAAATTATTTTATAATGACATCTCTATGTATAGACCCCATAGTATAATAAATAAATAGAGCCGTTTCCTAACATAGTGCACTGTGCAACTTTACCGCGCATTTTCTGTCACAATGCGGGTTATCTTTAAGAATAGAACGATTCATTCTTAAGATTTTGATAATAACTACAAAAATAGTTTGGCTACAACATACTGTGATGTTGGTAACAACGTAATAAAGAAATCAAAAAAAAAGTGGAGCAGTGAGATTGTAATTTATCATAGTGTAGGTAAAATAAAATAAATAAATATCTTCAAGCATTTCCCAATACAGGGGTAGACAGAGGTCTAGTCTAGACAATTAATGCCCTTCGACCACCTTCCACCAAAGATATTTTCGGGACAACGTGACAGGTGGTGAGCCCGTCGCCGTCTTTATGTCCAAGCTAACGACATAATTCGTACATAAGTTTTTGAAAAACCCATGGGTACGAGTCTGCCACTTGCGGTTCGAACTCGGGTTTCTCGACTTGAAATTCAGACTACCCAACCACTCGGCTAACGTGTACACGAATAATTTTTCATAAACGATTCTATCTATAAATATGAATTCAAATGAAACAAGTAAAATGTATGTTTGTAATATAATCATTAGCCTAATACCTAAAATACTCAAAAGTGAAACAAGCACTGTGTCACTAACGTAGGTTGAATACACTGCATCATAGACTATTCTGGAAGAACTCCGTTGGGGGTGTTTCATACATATTATATTTATTTAAGTAATACGTACGATGAAGCAGTAATTGAAGATGTTTATTAAATAAAATATAACATTTTATGATTGACATGGTATAAAGATTCGTCATTGGTCATGTTGAATTATAATTGTATTAAAAATTTCGGGAGATAACATTAAAGTTCATTGAAATTCATTGTCTGAAAAAATTTCTGAATAAAAAAGGTAAAGGAAAACTTATTGAAAAATAATTTAAAAACTTCGTCCCTAAGTTGTTAACCCAAATTGTAGCCAAGGCAAAATATATTTTTTGTTGTATACGTTTTTGTTTAATTGAAATCCAAGTTGCTTTATGTCTCGGTTTCTAATTCTATCAAAACCTGATTTATATATTACTAGTTTCAGCTGGCGACTACGTCCGAGCCCTGTCTCGATATTCCGCCCCATAATAAGGTTAAAGTAAGTTATGTCCCAGTAATAAGCAGCCTCCCTTTATCTTCCTAGTCCCAGACACTTAAGACATTTCGACACACCTTGCACCGAAGGCATTATTGGGACAACGTGACAAGTGGTGAGCCCGTCGCCGTCTTTATGTCCAAGCTAACGACATAATTCGAACATAAGTTTTTGAAAACCCATTGGTACGAGTCTGCCACTTGCGGTTCGAACTCGGGTTTCTCGACTTGAAATTCAGACTACCCAACCACTCGGCTATCGTGACTAACGTGTACACGAATAATTTTCCATAAACGATTCTATCTATAAATATGAATTCAAATGAAACAAGTAAAATGTATGTTTGTAATATAATCATTAGCCTAATACCTAAAATACTCAAAAGTGAAACAAGCACTGTGTCACTAACGTAGATTGAATACACTGCATCATAGACTATTCTGGAAGCGCTCCGTTGGGGGTGTTTCATATATTTTATATTTATTTAAGTAATACGTAGGATGAAGCGGTAATTGAAGACGTTTATTAAATAAAATATCACATTTTATGATTGACATGGTATAAAGATTCGTCATTGGTCATGTTGAATTATAGACTCCAATACAATGACATTATAATTGTATTAAAAATTTCGGGAGATAACATTAAACTTAATTCATTGTTTGAAAAAATTTCTGAATAAAAAAGGTAACGGAAAACTTATTGAAAAATAATTTAAAAACTTCGTCCCTAAGTTGTTAACCCAAATTGTAGCCAAGGCAAAATATATTTTTTGTTGTATACGCTTTTGTTTAATTGAAATCCAAGTTGCTTTATGTCTCGGTTTCTAATTCTATCAAAACCTGATTTATATATTACTAGTTTCAGCTGGCGACTACTTCCGAGCCCTGTCTCGATATTCCGCCCCATAATAAGGTTAAAGTAAGTTATATCCCAGTAATAAGCAGCCTCCCTTTATCTCCCTAGTCCCAGACAATTAAGACATTTCGACACCACTTGAGGATCGAACTCGAAACCAATGGGTTTTTCTAAAAACTTATGTACGAATTAAATCGTTGGCTTGGACATAAAGACGGCGACGGGCTCACCACCTGCCACGTTGTCCCGAAAATATCTTCGGTGGAAGGTGGGTCGAAGGGACTTAAATGTCTAGACTAGTCCTCTGTCTACCCCTGTATTGGGAAATGCGTGAAGATATTTATTTATTTATTATTTTATTTACTCATTTCCAAACTGTGTAGAAAGAATTCGAGACAATTTTAATCCTTTTTCGAAACACTTCACAAAGATTTTCCTATAATATTTTTACACTTTCCTATGATATTTTTAATATACAATAATAGTTTAAAAACATAAAAAATTTCTTCGTGGTTAATTCCCAATACAGGGGTAGACAGAGGTCTAGTCTAGACAATTAATTCCTGTAGGCCCACCTGCCACCAAAAATATTTACGAAACAACGTAATTAGAATATAATTCGTACATAAGTTTTTAAAAACCCATTAGTTCGAGCCTGTCACTTGGGCATCGAACTCCGATCTCTTGACTTGAAATTCCGACCACCCAACCACTCGGGTATCGTGACAATAATAGTTGTTAGTAAAATTGTTTAAACTTTGTCTCTTCCTACATACCTTTGTATTTATACGTGGACAGAATCTCGAGGGGCGCATGCTAGTTCCACCCGCGTAATATAGTGCCAAGATCGACTATAAAGATAAACGAATACCGCTACCAAACACCATCAAAGTGATTAATAAAAATAATTACCAACGACTCTTTCTAAAATGAATAGTGTGGCATATAGTACCCATAGATAAGTTAATGTTACGTGGAAAAAGGTGATAATTATTTTTCCGGTTCTAAATTATTATAATTTATCTGCATTAAACATAGACGGCGATAGGCTTACCGCCTGTCACGTAAACGTCGCTGAAAATTGTGTCGAAAGGACTTTACTGTCTAAGGCTCTACCTCTTCCTGTAGGAAATTGCGTGTAGATAGAAATAATTAGACTTTGACTCTTGACTACTTCCCAGTGACATACAAAACTGTACATTCTTACAAAAACCGTGAAATTTAGTCTAGATTTTGGGAAAGATATTAAGGATAAAAATTTAGCAACAAAGTAGATCAAGTAAGTTCGAGCCCTATTTTTCATCCTTTTTTTTTAATTTGAATATATAAAACGTTCAAAGCTAATTTGAAAAAAAAACACTGCAACATAACTGCATTAACTGCAAACATTAAATAATTTTTTCAAAATAGCATAAGGTACAGACCTATTTTGTATAATTTACACAAGCCGCCCATTTTAAAGATCTGATTTGAGACAAAAGTCGGTTCCGTTTGTGTAAAAGATTGTAAAATAAAAAAAGGCAATAAATAACGATTAACAAAAAGCGATGTCATCTCGTTTCTCTTATCGAAGGAGCCAGAATAACGCGCTCCGTCGACAGTAGCACGCGTAATCAACAGAGAAAGTAGTGGAGTAGTGTATGTAAACAATTTTTTAGGCTCACTGGTGAATAAAATGTTCTCTTAATACGATAAAGGAGGATTCGCCATAATCGCCACGCTTGGCAAACGGATTAGTGATGTACCAGCCAGACCACGCACTTTAGACGCTGCTGCCCGTCAAAAGTTTGCTTAATTTCACGCAATTCCCAATACAGGGGTTGGCAGAGGTTTAGCCTAGACAATCAAGTCCCTTCGACTCACCTTCCACCGAAGATATTATCGGGACAACGTGACAGGTGGTGAGCCCGTCTCCGTCTTTATGTATATGCCAACGAGATAACTCGTACATAAGTTTTTTGAAAAACAGTTTTTGTTGCTTAATTATCTAAATCTCTGACAACTCCAATATTGACAAATTAGTGAAGATAAAAAAATAAGCTAAGGATTTTACATAATATTTAAGCTAATATTTGATATAATAGGAAAACATTAATTTAGATTGAACGCATTGTGAAGTTATGTGAACAACCAATCACGCCTTTTATCGTTGTAGAAGATACTACTTCTACACACTGTAGAAGTAAAATCTTCAGAAAACTACGACCTCATTCTTTCACAGGCAAAAACCTCAACATTATGTCTCTCTTTATGGTGTTTTTTCGTTTTATATATTTTAAAATCACAACGGTGCTAAAGAGAAATTCACTTCAAGAAATATAGCTTGTTATTTTTTTGTTTTAATGAGATGGCATAAGCCTCTCCACACTCGCCCTTAGCTGATGTAGATAAGGCTCAACGTGATATAACCTTGCTCTCGGCGGCGCCACCTCATCAGGGGTGGGCTCGCTACAAACCTTTCTTCACACCGCATTATGCCCGTTACAAAGGTGTCCTGTCCTAATCGCTTTAATGCAACATTATACATAATATTCTTTATTGACACATTCTATTTATGTTAAATTTAAATAGACACTTTTTGTATTAAATGCTTTGTATATTAGAACTTCGGACAGTGCTGTTTATATATTTTTTTTATTAATAAACTCCTTTGGAAATGATTTGTTCTACTTTGTTGCATCCTATATCATAAATATATATATAAATAAATAAATATCTTTACGCAATTCCCAATTCCCAATACAGGGGTAGACAGAGGTCTAGTCTAGACAATTAAGTCCCTTTGACCCACCTTCCACCGAAGATATATTCGGGACAACGTGACAGGTGGTGAGCCCGTCGCTGCCTTTTATGTCCAAGCCAACGATGAAATTCGTACATAAGTTTTTGAAAAACTCATTGGTACTGCCACCTGGGGATCGAACTCGGGTCTCTCGACTCGAAATTCCGACCACCCAACAACTCGGCTATCGTGACTTTTGTTGCATCCTAATTAACATATAGTATACAATTATGTAAATGGAAATTGAAGTAAGCACCTGCCTGCTTTCTGACAAAATGACAAACGACAGACAAAAATATCAGTAACTTTTTGGATACTTAAAATATAAAATAATACGTAAAGATAAAACTTTACAGGCTGTTGTGTTTTCACAAATTAGTGGAAGCCGTGTGAGATTTGGTATAGTTTAAGTTTATGTGGAGGAAGAGTACACAAAACTAAAATTAATAACTGTTTAAAATATATTAAAAGCAATAAAATAATCACGGTCACAGTCACAGGCAGTCACGGTCGAATTCGAAGACACAGTAGCTGAATGGTTGTGTGATCGGAATTCGATTAAAGAGATCCGAGTTCGATCCCCGAGGCTCGTACCTATGGGTTTTTCCAAAACTTACGTAAGATTCATATCATAAAACGTATTGATAATAATCTGTTGTCAATGAGTATATAAAATATTCCATCTAGCATGCAGTCAAACAGTAGTAAATAGCATAAATTGTCGGTTAATGACATCAAAATGTTTCCACTAAATAATTAAATTACGGCCGACCACTGAACAGGTCACAAGAATGTTTCAGTGTTTGTTATGACAAACTTTAAATTTCAAATTTAGATTACATGCTATCTTAATGTAATTCCCAATACAGGGGTAGACAGAGGTCTGGTCTAGACAATTAAGTCCCTTTGACCCACCTTCCACCGAAGATATATTCGGGACAACGTGACAGGTGGTGAACCCGTCGCCGTCTTTATGTCCAAGCCAACGATATAATTCGTACATAAGTTTCTGAAGAACCATTGGATCCGAGCCTGCCACCTGAGGATCGAGCTCGGGTCTCTCGACTCGAAATTCCAACCACCCAACAACTCGGCTATCGTGACATGACATCAAATTTAGATAGAATCGTTATTTATTGATAAGTATTATGTATCCTACGAATTTAGTCCAGATCACATTTAAACGTTTCGTCTACTCCTCGAGAACAAAGTAGAAAAAGACTTTAAAAACACAGCGACTATTTGCAGCTCAATGGCATTTTAATTTGTGAATAAACCAGGCGCGGACCTGTAGGCCTTCAATTACGCTCAATTGTATCCTGCCGTTCGACTAGAAATCTAGACATCGGCCGTTAAAATGACGCTAATGCAGATTTTTTTTCATAAGTAATTATTACTCTCAGTACTTCAGATTTTTAACTTTTTTTGGTATTGTAAAGTGCAGATAATCTACCAATTAGTAATAATTATGAGTCGATTGATAACTTCAAATGGGGTTATTTTTGTTCTTTGGACGTTAAGTAAATAAATCTTTGGGAACACTTAATATATGACTTCTTGTCCATAAATGTTGTATAATGAATTTTAGGTAAATCTATGATTTCCAATGAGAAAGACATATTAATTGCGAATGATTGGACATATGTCTAGAGCTAAATCTTCTTATAATTACTAATCGTAGTTACAGAAATCAAAAGTAAAGGTCTTACAAATATGAGATGTATAAAATTCATTGATATCTCGAAAACTACACTAACGATTAGGTCAATACTTCCGTTTTGGATAGTGTTTTTACGTTACAAGTTTATTTAAATAGTAGTAAATTTATATAAATAAATAAATATCTTTACGCAATTCCCAATTCCCAATACAGGGGTAGACAGAGGTCTGGTCTAGACAATTAAGTCCCTTTGACCCACCTTCCACCGAAGATATATTCGGGACAACGTGACAGGTGGTGAACCCGTCGCCGTCTTTATGTCCAAGCCAACGATATAATTCGTACATAAGTTTTGAAAAACTCATTGGTACTGCCACCTGGGGATCGAACTCGGGTCTCTCGACTCGAAATTCCGACCACCCAACAACTCGGCTATCGTGACATGACATCAAATTTAGATTACATGCTATCTTAATGTAATTCCCAATACAGGGGTAGACAGAGGTCTAGTTTAGACAATTAAGTTTTTCCGACCCAAATTTCATGGAAGCTTATTTTGGGCAATTGTGACAGGTGGTGAGCCGATCGCTGTTTTGTAACTTTGTTCCAACGATAAAAGTCGTACGTAGGTTGCGAAGAAACTCATTGGTACAAACCCTCCTTCTGGGGATCAAACTCGAGTCTCGTAATTCGAATTCCGATCACTGAACCACTCGGCTAGCGAGTCCAGCCCGGAAGAGTTGACACCGCGGAGGCAAGCTTGAATTGTTGAGCCTTATCTACATCTACTAAGGTCGACTGTTGAGAGGCTTATATTATATCTCATTAAAACAAAAATCATTATTAATTAAAAATAACTTACAGCCCCATGAATTTCTCTCCGAGCGAAGTTTCATCACACAGGTACATATTTTTATTCGAGTAAAAGTTCGGAAAGGGTTTTTTAAACAGGTTAATAAAATAATAAAATAAACATCAAATATCACACTTGGAACAATACAAGAAACAATTGGCATTACATTTTTATAGATTTATTATCTGTGGATAAACTCAACAGCTAATTTTTTCTTTAAAAGAAAAGTATGTAGAGTGGCCAGTATTTTTATTAAACTGCGTTCAAACTGCAATCAATAACTTAGCATTGTCATCAGTCATCTCGGATGATTATTAAAAAATTAAAAGCGGGGCGTTTGATCGAGCGTACCGGCAGCCTGTCGTTCGTCGGACAAGTGTCGATTAGCGGGAAAAAACTCGACACCGACACGATGTTGATGTCATGTCACATGTCACATGTCACAACGTAGCTCGAGATGCTTACATATATTATATTTAGGAATAGATCATTCGATAAGAAATGAATAATGTTTGGAACCGTTTTGTTTGTAACGCGATTGTGGAATGAAATATCAAATTACGGCCGACCACAGGTCACAAGAATGTTTCAGTGTTTGAGAGGCGTTTGTTATGACAAACTTTAAATTTCAAATTTAGATTACATGCTATCTTAATGTAATTCCCAATACAGGGGTAGACAGAGGTCTGGTCTAGACAATTAAGTCCCTTCGACCCACCTTTTTATCTAAGATATTTTCGGGACAATGTGACAGGTGGTGAACCCGTCGCCGTCTTTATGTCCAAGCCAACGATATAATTCGTACATAAGTTTTTGAAGAACCATTGGATCCGAGCCTGCCACCTGAGGATCGAGCTCGGGTCTCTCGACTCGAAATTCCAACCACCCAACAACTCGGCTATCGTGACATGACATCAAATTTAGATAGAATCGTTATTTATTGATAAGTATTATGTATCCTACGAATTTAGTCCAGATCACATTTAAACGTTTCGTCTACTCCTCGAGAACAAAGTAGAAAAAGACTTTAAAAACACAGCGACAATTTGCAGCTCAATGGCATTTTAATTTGTGAATAAACCAGGCGCGGACCTGTAGGCCTTCAATTACACTCAATTGTATCCTGCCGTTCGACTAGAAATCTAGACATCGGCCGTTAAAATGACGCTAATGCAGATTTTTTTTTCATAAGTAATTATTACTCTCAGTACTTCAGATTTTTAACTTTTTTTGGTATTGTAAAGTGCAGATAATCTACCAATTAGTAATAATTATGAGTCGATTGATAACTTCAAATGGGGGTTATTTTTTTGTTCTTTGGACGTTAAGTAAATAAATCTTTGGGAACACTTAATATATGACTTCTTGTCCATAAATGTTGTATAATGAATTTTAGGTAAATCTATGATTTCCAATGAGAAAGACATATTAATTGCGAATGATTGGACATATGTCTAGAGCTAAATCTTCTTATAATTACTAATCGTAGTTACAGAAATCAAAAGTAAAGGTCTTACAAATATGAGATGTATAAAATTCATTGATATCTCGAAAACTACACTAACGATTAGGTCAATACTTCCGTTTTGGATAGTGTTTTACGTTACAAGTTTATTTAAATAGTAGTAAATTTATATAAATCGCCTAAGCATTTCGTTTATTTATGAAAAAAAAAAAATTACTGTCAGAGGTCTAGACAATTTAGTTTTTCCGACCCAAATTTCATGGAAGCTTATTTTGGGCAATTGTGACAGGTGGTGAGCCGATCGCTGTTTTTGTAACTTTGTTCCAACGATAAAAGTCGTACGTAGGTTGCGAAGAAACTCATTGGTACAAACCCTCCTTCTGGGGATCAAACTCGAGTCTCGTAATTCGAATTCCGATCACTGAACCACTCGGCTAGCGAGTCCAGCCCGGAAGAGTTGACACCGCGGAGGGCAAGCTTGAATTGTTGAGCCTTATCTACATCTACTAAGGTCGACTGTTGAGAGGCTTATATTATATCTCATTAAAACAAAAAATCATTATTAATTAAAAATAACTTACAGCCCCATGAATTTCTCTCCGAGCGAAGTTTCATCACACAGGTACATATTTTTATTCGAGTAAAAGTTCGGAAAGGGTTTTTTAAACAGGTTAATAAAATAAACATCAAATATCACACTTGGAACAATACAAGAAACAATTGGCATTACATTTTTTTATAGATTTATTATCTGTGGATAAACTCAACAGCTAATTTTTTTCTTTAAAAGAAAAGTATGTAGAGTGGCCAGTATTTTTATTAAACTGCGTTCAAACTGCAATCAATAACTTAGCATTGTCATCAGTCATCTCGGATGATTATTAAAAAAAAATTAAAAAGCGGGGCGTTTGATCGAGCGTACCGGCAGCCTGTCGTTCGTCGGACAAGTGTCGATTAGCGGGAAAAAAACTCGACACCGACACGATGTTGATGTCATGTCACATGTCACATGTCACAACGTAGCTCGAGATGCTTACATATATTATATTTAGGAATAGATCATTCGATAAGAAATGAATAATGTTTGGAACCGTTTTGTTTGTAACGCGATTGTGGAATGAAATATCAAATTTAAGAAACATTCTAATAAAGTACGAAGTGTTAAACGTGACATTTTTTGTAGATTATGTGTATATTATTATATGTATGTTATATTATATTCCAGACCTAACAATAAAAAGTGTTTTATATTGCATCATATTTTTTATTACAATTCTAACCTAACGACTTGACACCGTAGTAACTCGTGAGCCCCGTGGTACAAATCACTCATTACCTTCCTACAATGACCATGTTTGAACTCATGCATGTCAGACCAATTGAAGCATGTCATTTCTAATTCTTACATCCGCACTGTCCCCTATTCGACTTTCTCAGTAGGTATATATCTATGCACAATTGATATTACTTATATTGTTATTTATATTACAAGTTGGAAACTAACGTAAAGGCTAAATACGCGGACGAACAAATTACTGTTATCAAGATACTTGTAATTTTAACAATTTAAATTCACAGGGGAGCCGATCGGAGTCAACTTAAGCTCAAGTGAAAGGTATTCAAATAGAAATCTACTTTAGATGTAAGCCAATTAAACAGCGATTAATTACAAGTGGAAAGCAAACAATTAGCCAAAATACGGTGATACACATTCAGGCAGCTGCCGCTCCATATACGTGAGTTGCTTTCTTATTAGGGCATGTGAATCTCGGAGCTACGTGATCGACTTAAAAAACATCGACACATGAGCAATTATCGAATGCTTAAATCGATTTCACATAATGTTAGAACCACGCAATATGCGGCCTATTACATTGTTGCGTTTAAAAATAGTAATGCTGTATTGTGGTTGGCTGGCGTGACTTCAAGTTCTTTCTCAGGCACAACAAATAACAATTATCATTGTGTCGATTTTCGAATTCGGTTATACAGTGGTTTATATGCAGTATTTCTATGTTTCAATACTTTGGTACCGGCGGAAATATATACGATCCCTGCTTCTTGTAATAGTCGAAACTACTGATTTACAGTGATATAATCATCTTGTAAAAAATATATCAAAATGAAACAGGATGATGACGGGCAGTACATTATTCTGTCATCACCTCAAATTCGTAGTAGGAATAGGGATAGGTATGTATAGGAATAGGGTTAAGAAATATAATTATTTTTAAAAAATATTTTTGTCATGTGGTAGCCGCGTAAGAATATATGTATTTCACCCCTTTCTTCTCTTGGTTGTCATGCATAGATTATGCTGGAATGAGTAGGCAAAATAAAAAATATTACTAAATACATGAATCAAGAAGTAATAAGAATTAAAATATTATTCATTTAGATAAAATCCTCCAATACTAAAAATTTTAATTCTAAAATAAAAAAAAAATCTACAAAATAAAACTGACAGGCACTGCCAAAATATGTGTCGCCGTGCGCCGAAAATTAAAAAAAAATAACGATAACAAAATGGCGGCGCACGGCCGGTACAACGGTGGCGAAATGTCGAGAATGCATCCACGTGGAGTGGCCCCACGAATTCAGGGCCAAACGCAGAGGCTCCCGTTCCCCGTGCTTTATTTTCGTTGTCTCCCATTTGTTATACATAATACATGTTGAGCTCCTATCGCGGCATCGCAACCGTCAGAGAATTTAGAGACGGCGCCACCGTACCCAGCCGCCCGATACAGGTTGTAACTTTTTTAAATTTAAATAATAAGAAATGTTTCCTCATAGTTAAAATTTCATGGACTCAGAAGGGAATCGCTCAGATACGTCGAGTGAAAGTTTTTTAGCGGATTTCGATGACTTCCATTTCCAATATGTATTTATCCTTGAAATACATATGTAAATTTTTATTGGAAAATTTATAATTTGCACATAAATATGATTTTTATTCTCTTTATTTTGGATAAGAATAATATAATAATGGCCTCTCAAAATCAGCCTGTATACAGCTCAGTCGATTCCCAAATCGGGCCGAGTTCAGTGGAATGCGACGCGACATGAACTTATGAGTTACAACCACCTGACTTTTTTTGTTAAGGCTGAAGATGTTGCGGTCGAAATAATTAACCTTAAAGCCCTAAGAAACAGTAGTAAATGAATGATATTTAGTGAAATCTTAATAACTGCTCATAATATTTTTTATCAAGTAGCATAACTCCTATTTTATAAATGTGTAGGAATGGATGCCTTGCGGTGTTTGTAAGAATTTACGGCAAACATTTTTAAAAAACTAATATCTACTGTAGAAGCGTCCAAGGTGCTTGTGCTTTAATCGCCAATTCCTTGCCAAGAGTGTCGATTATGGTAAATTCTCCTTACGAGAGAAGGCTATGCGCTTAACTTACAGGCCGTTAAATAAACAAGTAAAGAATGACCGTATGAATTCCATTCAATAGGGATGGGAAAAAATATAAGTCATCAAATGTTAATTTCCTGCAAGCAAATTTATTGGAAGAATGTCTTCTCCACGAGATATACAGGAGAACTGCAGTGTTGTGGAGGTAGATCTAAACCGGTGGCTCTGGATAGTGCGTTGTGGAGATATTTGGAGTAGGCCTATAAGTGCAAACGACGTAAGATTAATGATAACTTAACATTATCATTAATCTTACGTCGTTTAGTTTTGCATTATACAAAAAAATACCTTTTTTGATTGCTTAAATAGAAACTCGTAGGGTAAAGGATTATTTTGTTTTACGAAACATAGACTCATCGCAATAGCAACAATAGAGCCATAAATTTTAATAAAAAAACACAATTAAATCATTCTATTTGCGTACTAACTAGAATTAGGCCTTGAAGTATCGCGTCATTTACGACTAATTTGTTTAAAATCCCGGTTCCGTTTCTCGAAATTTGTAACGAATCATTCCACGTATTGTGCCGAGATGGTGAACTGTGAGGTGGCTCCTTGCATGTCAAGTGACCAAGTTATGTGTGAGAAAAACCCCGAAAAAAAGGTTATTGTGTATGCTGAACGCGCGCCAACATCGTGCACAGCGCGCGGTAATGAAAATTAGCGGGCTATTAGAAGTGAAATACTTTTGTTATTATAGGAGAGCTTTTGTTATTATATTTTGTTATTACAGAAGAGCTACAATAGCCGTGTGGTTAAATGATCGGAATACGAATCAGGAGACTCGAGTTCGATCCTCGGCAGGAAGGCTCGTAGTAATGGATTTAAATGAATATCTAAAAGAGTTGAACGATTTTTATCGTTACTACATCGAGTTGAATTGAGGTTTGTACCTTACCGTAGGAAGACCTTAAATTATACCTTAGCGTATTGATTAAAAATTATATTTAAATATATTAGAAAAAACTTTATATCAAGTACAAGTTTTTATACTTTTTTTATTCATCTGCGTTTTGACATACCCTGCATGTCATGACCGTCGGCAATCATCATTTGGACTAACGAGTATTCTACAAAGCTATTGTACCTACTTTCCCCGTCAACTTCAATGTAGACAAATCGAAGTGTGAATCGGCATTTACAATTGGCACGTCAATCAGTATTATTTTGTATTTAACTGCACGCGATCTGAAATGATTGATTTATAGAAGAAACGCACAAAAAGGCAATCACTAAGCAAATTAAAAAAAATATCTTCACACAATTCCCAATACAGGGGTAGACAAAGGCCGAGTTTAGACAATTAAGTCCCTTTGACCCACCTTCCACCGAAGATATTTTTGGGAGAACGTGACAGGTGGTGAGCCCGTCGCCGTCTTTATGCAATTCAATGCAACAATATATTTTTTATATCTTCATGCATTTTTCACTAAGCGAATTAAACGACTATTTTAACATTTTATACATGTTTATTTATTTATTTATTTATCTTCAAGCACAATCCCTGACGGGGTAGCTAGAGAGAACAGATCGCCAAGTGTCACGATACCTACATACTTCTTTCGCTTCTTTCAGATTCATCATCTTCTTCATACATGCACATCTAGGTATCCGAGTACTATTTTATACATGTAGTTAGCAAAATTTAAATAGAACCTGTCCTATTCGTTCTCCCTCAAGTTCCATAACGGAAAGTACTCCTCAAGTAAACAATGTTATAAAATAAATGTCCACAGCATTTATTTTATAACATTGTTTAATTTACGGATCCACCTTTCAAGCAACACCAAAGTTACTATACTGCTATTGGGCCACGGTAAAACACTAAAGCAGAGGAGACTAAAAGTTCTAAAATTATGAAAAAAAATTAATTTAAAAAATTTAATAAAGTATCAAAATCACTAGTCACAAGCATTTCATACAAAGGTGACAAAACAAACACCTTAGCATTGTCTTATCTCGAATCTGTATAAAATGTTCATGTCTTGATGTTTTCCGTCTATACGCCAGTGGGTTGTACATAACTGATTACCTAATCAAAGAGCAAAACTCCTATCAATCCGTGTCCGGGTCGGCTTGATTGTTCTAAGACCTATTCACGTCACGATCTCGTATGTTCCTCCATCGACGCCTCGTACGTCTTGCCCGATTTCGGTCAACATTAATCTGTTACAAACGCACAGAACGCGATACGAATTCTTAAATAGCACAACATAAGATTTCTTCTTCCTTGTTAACATTTACAATTGTTATTAGTTCTTGGAGTCGCAACGTCTACTCGTCGGAGTTCTTGCGATCTACGCAAGGACAAGGGAAACATACGATTTCAATAAGTTACTGTTTACAGATGCAAAGTGGATTCGTTTAGTTCCAAGAATTTATTGAGTTTTTTTAATGATGACAACATTAAGTTAATGTATCTATTTTATTTTATTTTGCTGTCCATTGACTGCACATCGATGGTATTTAGAGATTTAATATAAAGAGAAATTAACGGAAACATTACCATTTCTTTAGATAAAATCGGCTTAAAATCAGCTTATATAGTTATTACTTCCATCGACTTTATATTCCAATTGCGATATATTAATGACAAGAAGACTTCACACTTTTAGTTATAATTTTGTGTATTTAGATTATCTTTAAACCAAAATAAAATATTGATCAGATGAGCTAAATATGTGATTACGGTATATTTTGCAACACTTCAACAAGTCTCCTTAATTTTTAGTTTTACTTTTTTAATTTATTTATAATCGAATAAAAACAAGCAAAATTAAAACTTTATGACATTAGCTTTAACTTTTGTGACTAATCAATTTTGAACATTTTACAAGAAATTCTTCCTTTGATTGCTTTAAAAAATATAAAGTGAGTTTGATGTGCACTCTTGACGAACCTACAGCTTACCATTGGTTTATCTGCTCGTAAAATAAAACGCATCATCACTAAATTAGTAGTTCTGTTTTGTAGAGAAGAGAGACAGAGGAGAAAATTTTCCTTCTATATTTATTTTTAGCTTTCATTTATACTATTACGCACACTTCTGTTAGTTTATGTTCTTATATATTAGACAATATTCCATTTTTTTTTTACAGAAAGAAGAAATCCTGACAGCTAATATTTAAATCGTTTAGATCTCTCAACGAGGCTTCTCGAGACATCTCTTTTATAATTGGATAACCAACATTTGTATTCAACAGAGACAAATTTGCATTGGCTTCTTCATGCGCGGTGATTCATACGGAGTAACAGGAAGCTAGTATGACAAGTGGACCATTACAAATATGGGCTAGAAGCAAACACTATGGAGAAGCGGATCACGTAAGGTCACATTGAGTTGAGCTACATACAATATTGTACTGTAGATGCATTGCTTCATGATATTATATGTATGCTGTCGTATATACGGACAGTCGTAGGAATTAATTGTAGTTTTGTCTTCTCTTTATATTAAAAAAAACGACACACACACACACACACACACAATGATAACTACGTTATAATCCACTTTATTGAATTTAAAGAAATAGTTGGGCGTGAGAATATTTTTCCCTTTCTTTCGGTGGGTGTCGTAAGGGACGACTAAGGATAAATCCTGGAAAATGCAATTGACTACTGACTGATGGCGATTATTGCAAGCCTTCCCCTATCGTTGAGGCCATTATCTGTATGTATGGATTTAGATGTCCTTAAACAAAAGCAACGAAATTAACTCTTGTGAAATAAATTGGAGTGGCAGTCAGATCAATCGACGGCACAAAGATAGAAAACATCTTATTGATCGTTTGTTCTGCAACGGAAGTGTTTGAATTGGCGTAAGTGAAACTTTGAGAGGCGTTGCAGCACAGACTAGACATACGGAGAGGCTCTTGATCACGTTCCAGCGGACGGATGTAACGCCTTGTGTGCTTTTAACTTCGCTTCATAATCTGTTCATCTGATATGCAGAAGGTACTAAAAGTACGTATACTGTACCACATTTGGCTAAAGTTACTGTTGTTGCAATTGTAAAAAAATACTTTTGAATGTTGACCTATAAATAATTTGATAACATTTTAAAAAAAGTATTCATTCCAAAAGAATGACTATATTTTTACAATTTTACAATATATATAAAATAAAGTATGAGTGACTGAGTGACTGAGTGATACATTGTCCACATGTTGGAAACCGTAATAAGCTGTCGACTAAAAGAAGACTTCTTAATCTAAGTCACCAACAAATGGTTTTGTTAGTATTAGTAACAAACAACCCGCTTCGGCTTCTTCAGACTAGCAAAATGCTAACAAAAAAACAATCATGAGTACACCCATTATTAAATAAAAAACTGAATAGACTGTTTAGAAAAACTTAAAACAAACACCGAATACAATAAAAAAAACAATGGACTGTATGACCGAAATCAATGGACCGCACATGAGACTGTAGCTTCAAAACAAGTTATCAACGATATAAATCATACATTTTACAGCATTTTAAGTGGGCATTATCTTAACTGATTAACTCAGAACAAAGATTCTTTACTTTGATCTTCAAAGTATCCTTTCAGACTGCCCCTGAGGTCAGCTGATAGGGAGGCTAATAGGCGACCATTGATAAGCAAAATTACGTGGCATAAGAAATAATTATCTCTGGAATTTCACTACTCAAGACTTCTAGAAAGAAGCGATAGTTGAACGTTCTTTTGAAATGTATTTCAAACTTAAACAATATTAAAGTATCCTGGGGGCCACCGCTCTCATAGGTTTATCTAGACGTAGCTGTCAAGACCTTTGCGCCGCCCACAGTGTCTAACTGTGGAGCTTATTTTGGAACACAGTGACCTGTCGACGTCTTTATGTCCAAGCGATATAAATTGTACATAACACATTAGTCGAACCCGGTCTCTTGACTCCGATTCACTCAGCTATTGTGATGCTGTCATGTCTAACAAACAATAAGGAACACTGAACCACGCTTCTACTACAAGGTTTCAAGGTAAGACTAAGGAATCTACAATGAACCGAAATTTTATAGTTGCTCTGGAGAAATGTCCATCCATTTTGTCGATTAAAACAGAAAACAAGAAGAGATTTATTAGTATATAGTATTTTAATGCTATCCTATCAGCTATCATGTAATGGCATGCATTTTTTCGAGAAAAGAAAGTGACAGCCCTAGCTTTTCATAAAACAGAAATAAAGTTTTAGATTTCGAAGATAAATTTAATATTTTTATTACGATTATTATAATTATTATAGCTTAATATTGTGTATATTGTGTAACAATAAAACCTCCAGATACTTCATACTACCTACATCAGATATTATATGCTATATCTTTGCCTACACTGTTCTGAAACCCTATGTCTAAAATGTCATATATACGTAAGTATCAAAGCGGAAACATTTTAGAGAACATTTTTGATAAGAGTTCTCAACGTAGTCAATCACCTGTTAACCCCTAACCTCCAAAATTAGGGCTCAAAATATTTGACACCAGCCCTTTTTTATTATAGAAAGATACACTTAAAACTAAAATGAAACATTGGTATGCAATTGAATGCTATAAAATTATTTAAATTGCAATTTCTATTCTAAATATCATTGAACAAGGAACATATAAATGCATTGTTTACTTCTATAAAGCACAGTGCTTAACCATTTACGAATACATTCAAGTAAATGTCCGCCCACATAAGACGTTAAATATCTTATAGTAAGGAATATACGTAGCGATTCTGCAATATCAATGATAAAACTAAATAGATTTGAACAAAATAAATTCTGGCTCTGTTACGTTCCTTCATCTTCGTATTAACCTTTCAGGGAAGGCATAATAGTTATAAACTAATAGCTTACTAAACTTATTCCTCTTCATGTATTTCCTAATTTATTACTTTCTCCTTTACCAAATTATATTAATCGATATTTGTGTTCCTTTTTAAAGTTTTTTTTTGTCAAATAAAGAACATGTCAAAGTTACAAATATAAAGTTAGGAATTAAAATATTCCAGTATAAAAAAGACTGAACACGAATAACAGCTATATTCTTATTAGACTTTTTATTAGTAACAACTATAAAAAATCACACTAGTCGTGGACTTCCAATTAGAATCTCCAAATTCTAAAATAAAGCCCCAAAATTTACAATTTTAATTAGGCACTTGATTGAATGAGTGAAGAACGAATAGTAAAGAATATATAGGGACTTATTTTTAAAGGTCGTTAACACCTGCATGATGAAACCATCTGGATCAGTGCTAAACTTTTAGCCATTTCTGCGTAAATATTAAATGAGAATGAGAATGTTAAAACTAATTTAATACCACAATTTACGTGTATAAAATATTGAATATCGTAATAGGAACTTGTATTGTCAATAAGAAAAGGATCCGAGAGAGGAGAAAGAAGTATGAAAGAATCCTGACGGCTGACGGTCAGCTCTGACTGACTACGCCGTCGGGAAAATTTAATGAAGACAACGAAGTAAGTAACATGCCTTTTATGCAAAAATACAGTTTCTGTTCTAAACATTTAATCAAAAAGTAAAAAAACATTCAGTTGTATAAATGTTGATAATAATAAGTAGTATGATTATCGTAAAATCTTTTACCGCATGACATTAAGATTTATATTCCCGCGTAAAGTGAAGTGACGCGGCCGGACTTTTAGTTTTGTCCAAATCCGTTTAATAAACAAGACGATTGAATCATAAACAAAATGAGACTTTGGTTTTTATGACACTGGGGGGTATCCGCGCTGCATTTTTATGCATTTAAGTTGTTCACACTATCACAAATCAGCTTAACCGCATTAGGACCGAGCGGAGCTCATCCAACTTGGGTTTATGGAGACAAGGCGGCCGTGTCGTACTAATTAAGGCACTCGTAAAACGCGAGGGTCCCTCGTCAATCAATGCTTAAGGGCAGCCCTGAGTTATTGGCGGCGTCAACCGTTGTAAAGAGGTACGCGTGGGGCACCGAGTGTGCTTACGGCCCGCGGTAATTTAGGCGAAAATATCAAAATGTACAAGCACTCACAGTGTAACGAATTTCAATCGTGGCGTAATTGTCTAACGTTATATTAGTTATGTATGTATCTTCACGCATTTCCCAATACAGGGGTAGACACAGGTTTAGACAATTTAGTATTTTCGACCCACATTTCAACGGAGCTTATTTTGGGACAACGTGACAGGTGGTTAGCTTATCGACGTCTTTACGTCGAAGCCAACGATATAAACCGTAAATAATTAAGTACGTGCCTACCTCCTGAGATCGAAATTGGATCTCGACTAGAATTCCGATCACGCAACCACTGGGCTATCGGGACTTTTACAGTTACTTATTAACGCATAACAGACCAGTTAATAAAAGGTAGAAACAGATACGTTTTATAATTATACACCATAAAATCATATTGTAGTTTCATTAATTTAATTATGTTGACAGCCCTAAGTTTTTATGACTGCACATCGTACGCCAACGATCTTATTAGATACAAGAACGATAACAAATTCGTTACTTCAAATAGTAATAAGTTAAATGAAAAACGTTTGCGGTATTTTAATAATCTTTATAGATAAAGAAATTTCTTGTGAAAGCATACCGCATCCAAAATTGGAAAGTACATACGAGTACGTATCGGAACTGCGCAGTATTGGACAAGGGTGCTTATAAAGCTATCTAGAAGAGACACGTCCGCCATGATGTCACCGACCAAGGTCTAAAGGTTAAATGAATTGTCATGCACGCAGATTGAAGAGTTGAGGACAATTTCCGCGGGCGCGGTGAAGGGCGACGCTGACGAATTTATTTGCTCATTGAAACTGCAGATTGAATGTTTAAAGTGCATTCTTTTAGATACAAATAGACAATGGACTTACATTTATATAAAAATATCTTTACGCATATTCCCTGACAGAGTAGTCCGAAAGAAGAGATCGTATAAAGATACTCGTCTTTACATATTTATTTCCGTTCTGTCAAAATCATTGCTTTCTTTAGATGCGCGGTATATCTGAGTACTTTTGACTTTTTCAGCGTCTAACAATTTACTCACGTGGTCTTTGAAAATAATATTTGGCCTATCTTTATTCCTTTTATTGCTCTCTTTCGCATTTTTATTATTTACTTATTTTATTCACTACTCCTTCACCTCTATTTACACATTACAGTGTATAAATATCGAAACTT
This sequence comes from Sericinus montela, assembly GCA_029286605.1. NCBI lineage: Eukaryota > Metazoa > Arthropoda > Insecta > Lepidoptera > Papilionidae > Sericinus > Sericinus montela. The sequence continues at coordinate 963,372 of JAGSMR010000038.1, forward strand.
CGTGATGCTTTGGTTAGCCAAAGAAACACCATAAAATGTCCCATATAATTAGGACTAAAAATGGAACAATTAAGAAATAAAATAAGTAAAAGTTACTAAAGTACCTATTTAAAATAGTATTCGTAGTAACGTCCCTCCCGCTTGCGAGATTCGCACACCGATAGCCTTCATTCATTTTGTGAATTTAGGTGTTTACGTCAATATATATATATGTCATTCTACTATATTCCTAGAGAATACGCCTTCATCTATAATTAGGTATCATATAATACTTATCTATACATGTAAATAAAATTGGAGTGTCTTTTTGTAACATTGCAATAACCGTTTTTTTACTACATCTATATAAATATATATAGTGCATACACGAAAATACATTCTTTTTACAATTTCTGTCTGTCTATCTGTCTCATTGTTCCGGCTAATCTGTGAAACGGCTGGACCGATTTTAACAGGACTTTCACAGACATAGGCTACTTTTATTTTAGAAAATAATTAGGGTTACGCGTTAAGTGTTAAACACGCGGCGGCAGCTAGTAGACAATAAAAAGTAATTTAAACCTTACAAAAATACGAAGTTGCTTATTACAACTTCCTACTGTTTAATAAATAATAAATAAAAAAAAATTATATTCCTTAGCGTAAACCGGCTGCTCATAACCATATTTATAAAGAAAAAAATAGCAGAGGCACGATATGGTTTATGGTATGTAGTTTCTATGAAATGTAATCAGATTTTCACGTGTGTCACCCATTCGATTATAAAAGAACCTATATGGTTGCAGACATAAGGTTCAAAAATCTACAAAGCCCACGTGGACGTATAGGGAGGCATTCAATCAATATCAGTTCGCTGCGACGCGACGCACTCTGAATGCAGTATGCATCTGCCTATCTCCTTACATTAACAGAACCAGAAGACATTTTTAGAAAGCGAAGTTATGAAAAAAAAACATATTAAGTACCCGCAATAATAGTAAATATAACTTCCTTCAAAGCTCTTAAATAATAAATAAATATCTTCACGCAATTCCCAATACCCAATATCTACCCCTGGTAGACAGAGGTCTAGTCTAAACAATTAAGTCCCGTCGATCCACCTTCCACCGAAGATATTTTCGGGACATTATATATATTATAATGATGGATATTATAGAATGATAGTCTTTTTTTTCTGACAGATTTTTTCGATAGGCGATGGCGAGATCTTGAAAAATACCAGACCAAAATGCTCCTGATTCAAGTCCCAGGTTTATCTTGGTCGGGCAGCAGCGTCTAATGTGCCAGATGTTTGGAAATTTGTGTGATAATAATTAAAGAATATTGTTATTAGTTTTATTAAATGATTTAAACTTCTTAATTATATTTCAATATTTGACGACTAGGTATTAGTACCTTCCTTTCAAAGCTAAGGGTTGCGGGCACAAATTTCGTTCCAATTTGAATCATGTTTATACAAATATTTATGTTTTTATGTTTATATCTATGTTAGTAAAATATGTCTTTCACTCGGTTACTCAGACAGCAAAGCTCACCACCTGTCAAGTTTTCCCGTATATACTGCGATGAAAGGGTGTCTAAAGGACTTAATTTCCTAGAGCTTTGATTACCCCGGTATCTGAAAATACGTGAAAAAATCATCGTGTCAATAACTACACATGCGAACTTTGAACTACACATGTTTACATCTGCCAATGGCAAATATAGATACTCGTATATCAAAGCAAAAATCAAGCTGAGAAGTAATATTGTAGTGAAGTAGTGAATAGTTTTATCGACGCGATGTCTGTAATTGTTTCATTCTCACGCCTTTTTATGCCTGCATCGCTCAGAACCTTTACTTGGTTTCAACGAAGAAATTAGAAACTTCTAACTTTAAATAGTCTCTAAGCAAAACTATTATTAGTTTTTATTTCATTCGGGTGAAAAATATCTATTGTCTGCAATGGACCGGCCACATAGCTGTTGTATCGCCACTCGATATCCTTTCTTTTTCCAACGGTTGTTGGAGAAGAAATAATATCGAGTGGCAACCTCGTACAGCCAAACGCACGGGCTGATGTGTGCACAATCTTGCATGTAGTCGATTAATACAAGTATCATTAATAAAACACATGTATAACTGCTGAAGGGAGTAATATTCCCTGATAAACTTGTAGATATTGACTGACTGAAGGCATTGTACATGTAGATATTGAAGACTGAAAATCAGTACATTGGCGGTCAGTTTTGTGGTCTTAGTAATTAAAAGATTCAGATTAAAATGTAGTGTTTATATACTCTTTGATTCAGGTTAAATACTCTTTTTGATAGTATCGTTTATAATCTTAACCGTACAAAGGTTTTAAATTTCACGTGAAGCTATTTCCGTAGGTCTTATAACCGGCCAGTGTGTGTTTTTGAACGAAAGTGTCAAAATCGCCGGTATTATTTGCAAATAGAACTCATTCGATACTCATAATTGCAATAAAATTGAGTGCCAGAGAACAATCACACTTATTTATCAAAATTTATTAATAAATTTCACTCGTGGATCATTAATTTAAGGTCAGTCAAGTTCAAATGTCATGATAATAGCTTGAAATTAATTTAGCGAATGTACTTAAATAACATTGTAACGAACATCAGTCGTAAATTTGTGCTATCTAGTTTATTGTTGTCATTGTCTTCATAGAAGGCTTAGAGCCTTTGTACGCTGCAGTAATTTGTGGTGTAAGAATCATATGTCGTTAAGAATTATGGTCTGTGATTGTAAGATGCCAATAAATTAAACAGAGAAGGTTCATGTTGAAACATATTTTAAGTATGTAATCGTACTGAAATTTTTCAATTCCAAGAAGCTCCATATTAAGTCTATTTTCCAATTCATTGTTGTTTGGTCGTTGAAAAGCGCTTTGAATTCTACTTGCAACAGCTTTATGAACTTGAGATAATAAGATCTTGAGAGAATATGATCTTCGTCTAAACGAAGATCATATCAATTATGGCTTTATATCTTAAATAAGTATCTTACTGACTGTATCTCAACGTCTCGCATTCGTTCAACATTGTTACGCAACATTTAACAAATAGGAGTAACAAGTAATTAGCAGTTCTCAAGTTCATAAAGTTACAAAACAACTTTCGTCGAAATTAAAAACTCCGTCGTGTTTCGCAATTACTTAATCGCGGTTTTCACTTATTTGACTTCCCCTAATTCGTGTAGCCGTTACTTCAGTGAGGGAATTCGGGATTTGAAATTGAAACTGTGAATTTCACTTATCTGTGCTAATGGGAGCTCGCTTCCCGCTAGAGTGGCTGTTAAGAGACAGTTTTCACTTCGAATTAAATTTTATGCATAAACAGAGATCGAGTGTTTGACAGAAGTCGCAGCGAGCGAGAGTTGAGGGCATCAAAATAATAATTAGCGCTGCATTCGTTATTCGTTCTTAAAAAAAAAGAAGAAAGTCGTTTTCGTCGCCGTAAGGGCTAGAGCATAAAAAAACTCGTACTCGCAGTCTTCGTAGCTCAAGAGTCCTAAAGTCGCGTTTTATTTATCTTACAATTTTGGTTATTAAATTTCCGTTATAGTCATTAATATTGTGTTTAAAGTTGTTTACTTACTTAACAATCTATATCCATTATATATTTTTTTATAGAAAAGGGAGGCAAACGAGCAAGTGGCTCACGTGATGGTAAGTGATTACCACCGCCCATAAACACCCATAATACCAGAGGCATAGCAGATGCGTTGCCGCCCTTAGAGTGACCCCCCCCCCCAGAATTGGGGGAGGGGTGTGTGGGCCTCCGGTTACCTGCACTCACCAGACGAAACGCAGAAGTTTGTTAGACTTCTACTTTACACCGATACTCTGTGAGATCGTGGTACTTTCCCGATCGAGCCGGCCCATTCATGCTACAACAAAAGCTGATGCGTGGCTCCACCACTTAAACATTTAAGAATTTTCACTTAGTTGCCTCTAGATGTATATAGTTTTTCAACTACATCTAACGCACGCGTTCAAAATTAATCATAAGATCCAATTATGTCCCCTGGAACATAGGTAATTAAAACCACTTTGGCATGCACAATACACCTGTTTCCAAAAGGTGATGAATGCACCTGTAATTTAATTTATTGATATATAACTATGTTGTATTCTTTTGAAGATGAGACAGTGGATATTAATTCTTATAATAAACCCGCATTCAGTTCAAAATTGTTTAGCTAAATTACTAGAAATAAGATTAACTAAGAGTTTCACGGAGCTTTATCGTTTTTCAAGTGGAACGACTTTATTTGATTTAAAATTGCGTCTATGAAATAATAAAAGCAAAATATTAGCGCAAAAAAGATGCTCCATGTGTGTAAAAATACACCTAGATATTACAATTTTCGCGCCATAGCAGTGCTAATTATAATTGACGTAATTATAGCGCATGCGTTTTAACAAGCTATTCTTTTCTCTGTTAATAAAATTACAGTAAATGATGAATATTCATTCTGTTCCGAGTACAGTGTATTGATGGCAAGTTAATAGCGTTTTCTTTTTTATTTCTACTTTATAATTCAACGTAAAAGTAACGCGTTACCATATATAGCAATAAACGCGAACAATAATGAAAAGAGCATTAATATGATGAGATATAACTGTCAAACGGGCAGTCTTTTTTGCTGTAGTAATTTACAGTCGCGCGATGAACAGATTTCTAGTTATATTTCTAATTCTGATGAATTATATAGCAGAATGTAAAAATCCAGAATAGAAGTCCTAGTTCATTAGTCTAGTTATCCTAAATATTCCTTGAGAAAATTAAATTCGTAAAATAATCTATTTTTGGCTACACACAGCTCGAGAGGAAGTTGGCTAAATTCAGAAGTCCTATTCCTTATTATTTCTCAGAAAAGAAAAGCAAGTTGTTAGTTATTTTATGCTCGTAAGTAGGATCAAAGCTTGGTCACTCGGCTATATGAAAAGCTACATGCGAGCTTTTTGACCACTGTAGTACTACTTTGGTACTATGCAAAATTATTTTCGACCATTCCGGCAATGGGAGTGCATGCGTCAGTTTAATAAAAAACAAAACTTTCGTAAAAATGTTTTGTGGTATCGACTGCATAACTTTAATTAGAAATTATTTTCATCAGATGTATACTGTATGAATTATTAGTATATTTATTGCTAATATAAATAAAGAAAATACATCAAAATAAAGAAAAAATAAATAAGGTAACAGCCAAGTATGAGCTAAGGACAATGCTCACGTATACAAGCTTTTTGGTAAAATTTTTTCCTGTTAAGTCTGGAGCATGTCTTTTTAAAACTGATGTTAGTGTTGCCGCGAGGTGGCGCTATCGTCTCGGATGCGACACTTGCTTACTTTGTCGCTTACCTATTCCCCTTGACTAGGCTACAACGAGGTCGTTTACGTCAATATTTAAGACATTTTTTTTTAAATTTAAATTTGTTTCTTAAATTTGTAATTTTTGAAATTAGAAACTGTTTATTTATATATTTACCGCGTTTATCTAACCTTCTTTTTTCTACATTATTTCGTTATTATAATATTATATTTGTACAAAAGTATTTTAAATGTATGAGGAGACGAATACATACGTATCTTACTACTTCCAATGAGCGATTTAAATATAATACGAGTTTTATACATAAACTAGCTGCCCCCCCCGCGGTTTTGCTTTAATTATGTTTCTAATATAAAAGTAACTTATTTATAAAATTAGCTATCTGTCAGTGAAAGTCCTGTTAAAATCGGTTTAGCCGTTTCAGTGATTAGCCGGAACAAACAGACATGCAGACAGACAAAAATTGTAAAAAATAATTTTACTTTCGGTATATGTACCGTATATATTCATATACATGTACGAAACGGTTATTTCAATATTACAAACATACACTCCAATTTCATTTATATGTATAGATAGCATCCGATCCGCAACATCCGATCATTAATTCATCACAGGAACCACTTCAATGGGCGACATTTTGTATCTGGATAGTGTTACGTTCCAAGATTGTCTAGAGAATTGAAGCTATCTAAAACTGTCAGGAGTGTCCGTCGCTCTTCGTGCCCTCCAGTTAAAAAGTGGTCGACGGCGGAAAGTCATTGCAACACCCACTTTATCTGAGCTTCTTGGCCTCCGGGACTCGGAGGAGTTAGTTGTTATAGTTAGTTGGGCTTGGAGGACAAGGTGGTCACGTCCGTATCCCGGCCGAGCAAGAAAAAAGGAGTAGATGCATCTCTACAGGAGAGTAGCTTCCGTCACATGCCGCTATGGAGAACACCTTCAGTGTATAAACAAAGGGCAAAGAACATGTAGGCCCGCCCGTTGGCTATGTTTACAACTTAATTTGAGAGATTTGAAGGCGTTTACAGAGTAACAGTTTACTAATGTAAAGCTTATTATCTTATTAATAATACATTCTATAAATGATCGGTTTAACACGGGCGTGATTTATATCCCCGACCTCCCGAAGTTAAATGTTTTTTAAAAGTTGCCATAATGTAAGCATTATGGCAACTTTTAAAAAACATTTTAACTTGCCGAAAAAATGTTATGTAAAAATACTGTGCATTTCTGAATAACTTAGGTCAATAAGAAAATAATTATAGTCACGATAGCCGAGTGGTTGTGTGGTCGGAATTTCGAGTCCCCGAGGTCCTGAGATACCCGAGTTCGATCCCCAGGTCGTAGGCGCGTACTAATGGGTTTTTCAAAAACTTATGTACGAATTATATTCCACCTGTTACGTTGTCCCGAAAATATCTTCGGTGTAAGGTGGGTCAAAGGGACTTAATTGTCTAGACTAGACAACTAGACCTTTACCTAGTCTACCCCTGGGAATTGCGTGAAGATATTTTTTAAAATAAATTAGCATATTTTTCTAGATATTAGCCGCAATACCACTTGGTGTTACGTTATTATATACCTAACTATGAATAATTAATCTTAACCTGAACCTAATAGCTATTAGTGATGCTCGAACAGTCACAGTTTATTATTTAACTGCCAGTTGATACTGGCATAATGTTTGTAGCGTTGGTAAACAAGGATGTAAAAAAAAATTAAAGGCGCATCGCCAGACGTATAAATTGTTTGGAATACATTGATTTATGTGAGTTGCGTGCCATCGCAGCTAATGAAACCGTTTAGAAAGTAATCAAAGAAAAACTGTTAACACGTATCGATGTTCGTTGATACGATTATGTGTACAATGGCCCATGTAGTGTAACCCATATCTAGTTTTTCTTTTTTTTTATGAAATTCCAATACTGCGGTAGGCAAAGGTCTGGACAATGTAGTACTTTCGGGATACTTTACACCAAAGCTTATTTGTGACGTGACAGGTGGTGAGCGTGTCGCCGTCTTAGTGTCTAAGATAACGATATACTTACATTCAGATAAATTTATATTTATAATCATTTATGTATATAATATAGGCGGCGTCGGGCTCACCACCTGTCACGTTGTCCCGAAAATGTCTTCGGTGGAGGGTGGGTCAAAGGGACTTAATTGTCTAGACTAGACCTCTGTCTACCCCTGTATTGGGAATTGCGTGAAGATATTTATATTTATATATTTTTATGTATATAATATCCATGGTAAAGATTCGACGTCTATTCGATTACAATTATTCATATTCATCATACAAACGTTTGCCCATAGCGGGATTCGAACCCGCAACCCTTTCCTTCGAAGACTGGGCTACTACCAACTAGGCTATCGGATCGTCTTGAACTTTTAATTATTTACATTTAAGTAATTAATCCAATAATATTGCAGTAACCGCGTAAGATTATGACACCCATTTTCTTCCCACGGGGTTTTTAAGAGGCTCTTTTTTAATTTCTTCATTACCCTAAGGGCTATCGGCAGATGGCGGGATAACGATATGGAAATATACCAGATAAAGTAACGTTTAAGGCGAATGAATGAATAAATGAATGAATATAATAATTAATGAATGAATATAATAATTAATGAAAGAATATAATAATTATTCTAGGACCACATCGCAAATAGTAAGATTCACAAAAGTATCAATGGATCCAAAAACTTTATGAAAAGCACAATTTGGCGACCTTATCGCTTCATAGCGATCTCTTCCAGGAACCCAATAGCGTGAAGGAAAAGTTTACTACGTACATAGTGCAATATGAAAACACATAAAACATGACTAAAGCATAATAAGATGCGAGGTTTCTGGGACTGCATTTAACAATCCACTTGCCAAGCTTAGTGCCTAAGGCAAGTCCTTATAGGAGAGGTCTTTACGTATGTTTGTATGTGTCCACAGATAGCTTCGATCTATGATACATTTTGGCACAAGCGATCCGGAGAGGGCCTCGCTAAAAATCGACGTGAAGTAAACTTGGAGTTATAGGTTTTCCCCAATGAGTAAGGCAATTACAGCTCCATTGTTTCTTTACGCGAAATATCTTCATCCTAGGCATCCGCAGCAAACGAAGCTATGGTAATCGCATAGGACATAGGATAAGCAAGTTGAAAACAATGAAAACATATAAGCTCAAAATACTTATAACTTATGACCGAAAGGGAAAGAGAGATCCTTGTACATTTGTTTACGCTTGTTTAGTACTAGCTAAAGACCCAAAATGAAGTAACGACCTGTACAAGTCAAAGTGACATCAGTAGATGAGGATGGATCAAGTCTATACTTTATGGAAATTTTTGGAAGAGAACTTAATTTAAGGCTAAAACAATGATTTAAAAAGAAGATAGATATAAACATTGGAAATCCCTCTTGATTGCCTTAATAGCTAAATACTCAATCTCCTTATTGGTTACACTATGTATTGACATTCTTTTTAAATTCTCAAAGATTTATTGTTCGTTTGTTTCAAAATGTCTATGTCAGAATTGTTCGCAACATAGGATTGATTTTATAAATCTCAATACTAACTGTCATTCAAAATCAATATTGTTTTAAGGCTGCAGAGAAGCAAATGTAAATCAGATATAGTATGTAATTCTTAAACTGTTAGAAGCACACCGTAATCTTAACATAAAATTTGTACAAGATGCTGGCATGTTGAGATGCAATTAATTAACTGGCAACACCCAGCCGACGGATCGGCAGAAGCGCATTTCACGCGCGGACACGCGTTACGTATTCCGCTAACATTTACTTGCAGACACAAGTTCGCGTTGTGCTGACATCCTTACATGTAGCTTTATTGCAAAGGAATATATTGTTATCAATAAAAACATCCAATCAGCCAATTAACCACAATTACTTGGTAAAATTAAGGTAAAAATAAGGTAAATGTGTGGTTAATTTATGCATTTTCATATTAGTTTGTATCTGATGGGATGACGAGATCGTGCAATATTTTTGTTTTTTATTTATAATCAAATTTAATTTTTGTGATATTATAATTTAATTATCAAGATCCTACGTACCTTCTGTGGTAAAACTTCGTATGAATTGAATCCTATTTAACAGAAGTTTACCTGCATTATATACATAAACTGCCTATAAAAGTTCAATACCAAGACTTGCGACAATAGTAAATTACCAATAATTCTACCTAAAGTATTATCAATATAACTTTATCGTGAAAACTCCTGATGTTTGGGAAAAGAAACATTCTATTGTCATAATAATAGTAATTAAAATATCAAGTGACTTTTCACTCATTAAACTCAGTAAATACTTGAAACTTTTGTGACGTACAATGATTGATTTTGATCTCTTCAAGGTTCAATGACATATGTTCCTCACTAAATACATACATATGTACATCACTGTATTAGGACATATGCCTTTGGATGCTATATGTCGATAGCTTTTTTTATTATACACCATTCGAAAAGGCACTGTATTTTTAAATAAAATCGGAACGACCTGTGCTGACTGAACGGTCTGTGTAAGTCCACTGCATATGTCACTTCGTTCGCAAATTTGGTTTGGATTGGAGATCGAAGTACCGGACATCTGGAACCTTAATGATGCCACTCCTCATACGTGTGTTTTAATTTGTTCTAAGAATTTTTGAGATGGTTATCCCACCATTTATCGGTGGCCACCACAGTTTTCTAGGCTTTTCGCCTGGTCACCTCTTACGACATCGATACAACACGTTAAAACAGAAGTCGAAGATGATCGAATTGCTGAGATAGTCACAGCCTGATGGTTTAGGATGCGAACATAACGTCGCAGGTTCGAGCCCGCCATCGACTGTTGTCGTAAACCACTCCAGACACAAGCATTGCAGCTTAGTTGGAGTTAACGGGAATACTAGTAATGTTATTTGGCTAGAATTTTTTTTAAAAATATAAAATTAATTAATACAAATAAATATAATGTCTTTGTTCAAACTTTAAATCTGTTTAATCTGTGTGTTTAATGCTGGCACAAATCAGCGCGCCGACACTAGTGACGTTATTGACAGCCGCAGTGCCAAAGACGTTATCGAGTTTGTTTACATATCGTGTTACCGGCCGCGCCCACAAAATGGCCGCCGATCAGAGTCCGTCCACTAAATTAGTTCTAGCTGACTGGGAGCTCAGACCTGACGGGACGCAACTAAAGAATATTTATTTCTAAAATTTTAAACAGTAAGCGTGTGTTATATTTCCGTCGATCTGTTAAAACCCACTGCAAGACGTAGACCTCCCGTAAGGGAGGATGCCATAATCGCCATGCTTGGCAAACGGATTGGCGATCGCAGTACTAGATGTCATAAACCGTAGATACTGTTGCACTCACTGGTCACTTGAATTTTATTTATATGGTATTTTCGAGATGATTATCCCGCCATTTATCGGTTGCAAGTGGTATTTTTAAGAATTTTCTAAGTCGCCTCTTACGACACCCACGGGAAGAAAGGGGGAGGAATATTATTACACGGTAACGACACGGCACTTATGATTAGAGAGATCTCTGTTCCTTCTGTACTATCATTACAGTGTGGTGTGTTACATATTAAGTATCGCCTTCATCAATAAAAACTAAAATGTTACACAAAATTCTTATTCAAAATAATTTAATCTGTAAAATTTGTTTTATACAGAGTCCTCTAATCGATAAAAGTCAAAATAATTAGTGGTTGGGTGATCGGAACTTCGAGTCAAGAGAACCGAGTTCGATCCCCAAGTGGCGGGCTCGTTTTTCAAAAACTCATGTACGAATTATATCGTTGGCTTGGACATAATGACGGCGACGGACTCACCACCTGTCACGTTGTCCCGAAAATATCTTCGGTCAAAGGGACTTAATTGTCTAGGCTAGACCTCTGTCTACCCCTGTATTAGGAAATGCGTGAAGATATTTATTTTTATTATTTATTTGTATACAAAATACACTAAAACGATAGATCGTTTCAAGATATCTCGATTAAACCATATTGAACTTTATTCGAACTTTAAACGTTTACATTACCCTACAATACTCTAATAATAACTCTATTGATATTATCCACGCCGATAATTGCATCTGTTATTTACGCAACTGCTTTTAAAAAATTAGATAAAGCTTACCGAAGTTAGTCTTTAATTTAAAAAATACTTGATTGAAAGGCCGTTGCATACAAGAGCTATAATAGTAAACATTGCCATATCGGTACGAAATGTATTTGTAAAATAACAGGTTTGTATAATAATGACAAGCTACATATTAAGAAATTCATTTGCGTGGCTATATTTTAGTATAAACTCTATCCTAATTAAATGTGACAGTTTACAAGTGACATAAAGTTAGAATTTGAAACGAGTTTGCGATTCCGTGTAATTGAGACTGTACTGTAATTTCAATTCACGAAGCAACATTACCTATGCCTTCTAACTTTTTTTTATCAAGTATCCGGTTGTTAGTTGTCAGTTATTTTCAAAGATAGGGTGTTTGTTTGATAAAAATGTCATTTTTTTATAGATTAATAAAAAAAAATTAAAAGAATTGTAATGCGTGGCCATAATAATCAATAGCCTGTCGGCATTAATTTTCGTTAAGGAGTCTTTAAGCGGATATCCGTAAGACATTGGTTAGTAGAACAAATCGAAATATGTTATTGACCGTTGTCTGTTTCACTTAAAAAGTCACGATCGGATACTTAAGGAACTGTTCTTTCTGGCTACCTCGTACACATGATGCGTGAAGATATAATAATAAGAAAAATAAAGATGAAAGCAGTCAAATAAAGACCTACTCGTCACCTTTTCGTCTCTTAAGTGGTTTGTACTTATCCCTCTGAACGGGTGGGTTCGAATTTGGTAAATACTTCAATAAAGAGACCTATACACTTTCAATCGAAAAGAACATGTTATTTATAAGATAATGTATACATAGATATCTTTCAAGTTTCAACCAATACTCATGCTGCTTCACGTAATAAGATAAAGGTTTTTAAATATGCCGAAATAAGGACAAATTTCCTATTAACTGTTCCCAGAATTTGATCTAAAGAACTCACGTTATCTAAACGTATGTAATTTCTATTCATTGGTAAATCTTATTCATTAACTTAGAGCGTAAATTAATGCAACTAGAAATTTGAAGCTTTTGCAATTGATGCTTTCTATGTTATCAGCATCTTAGTAGATACTTGCGGAAAAGGAAGGACCTTTGGAAATATCTTTCCTTTTCTGTAATTAATATAACAATATTATATACGAGGAGTAGGTAAGCCTGTACATTTATTGTAGTCATTAGTTAAAGATATACCTTAAAACACTAACTCTTTATAATATGCTTCTAACAAGAACACGAGAGTAAACGCTCTGCTGTTGTGACAGTCTTTTACTGATCGCCGAGTAGTCGTGTGCTCAGAATTCAAATTAGGAGATCCGGGTTCGATCTTAAGCGGGAAGGATGTCTACGAACCTCTCACATTGTTATAAATACGATCCAGTAAAAGCGTACTACTTACTACCCCTGTATTGGGAATTGCATGAAGATAGATAGATAGACAAGATATTTTAACCCAGACGACCTCCAGAATGATAGACAGGCGAATCTGCCATCAGTTAGACATTTATAATATAAATGACAATAAATATCACTGAGCGAATCAGCGCATACGGCCTGCCATAATAAATGACCCGCATGCAATACACACCTAGGTTATAAAAATCACAGGCTAGGCTGAGGATTTAAACGAGGGACTCAGAATGCGGGTTAGGTAAATGAAAGCTCTTTCTGGAAAAAAAAGAAAGAAAACGAAACTTTTTGTAAATTATATGAAACAAATAGGCTGAATCTCATTTTTAAACATCAAATTGCTAGAAGGTAGGACATTTAATTTTGAGTCCAATAGAAGCGAAAAAAATGTGAAAAAGATATAACATCGTGAAGAAACCTTTAAAAAATATTTGAAGTGAGAATTTAGGGACATCCGAAGCTCTGTGGGCCAGGAATAAGATTTATAAACATGTGAAAGTCACAATAGCCGAGTTGTTCGGTGATCGGAATTCGAGTCAAGAGACCCGAGTTGGATCACCAGGTGCTCGTACTTATGGGGTTTATCAAATAAAACTTATGTGCGATTTATAGTTATATCGGCTCTAAAACTTATACGTCAATAAGTAATGTTTCATATTTATGCAGTACAAAATCACGGAAATCAAAATCTAGGTTGCTTTGAAATAAAACTACATTGCCAAGTAATTTTTTCACAGTTTTATCAAGATGTTAAATAAATAAAAAAATATCTTCACGCAATTCCCAATGCGGGGGAAGACAGAGGTATGCCTAGAAAATTAAATCCCTTTGACCCACCTTCAACCGAAGATATTTTGGGCACAACACGGGTGGTGTGCCCGTCGCCTGGGGCCTGAGGGCTGGGAATCGATACTGAATTCTTATTAGGCCGTAAGATAGAAGTAGAAGCGGAACGTAGGCATCCCTCATAGATTGTGATAAAGAACATTACTGTGCCACCGTTATAAATTGACTGCCCGCGACTTTTAACCTTTTAGAGGTAGATTGATGACCTCCGTGGACGAGTGACGTACACACCGGTTTTCATGCCGTCGCTCTGTGGTTCGACACACGGTCGGGTTAATGTAGATGATTTTCTACATTCTCTCGCGTCTGAATGTTTGTGGTACCTTCGTTGCTTCTGATTCCTTAACACAAGTGCTTCAGCTGCTTACTTTGGGATCAGAGCAATGTATGTGATGTTGTTCCTATCTATATATGTATGTATGTACACTGCGTACGCTAGTGAAATGCTGCGTCTTCTGAATAACAGGTCGGGATAACAGTTCTGCGAGCTATGTGGCCGCCCTTTGCCATTTAATCGTACTGAAACGCGTGCCGGTTCTTCTGCTGATGTCTTCGTTACGGATTGTTAAGTCTTATAGCCGGCATTTTCAACCATAAATTTCTCAAAGGCGGAAAAGACTCATTACGTATTATTAACAATATTTCTATTTTTCAAGCGTTCAAACTAACGGTAAGTGCGTTCAACATTAAGGTTATTTATTTATTTCTTTTATTTACTCTCTACTATCTTTCTCCTTTTCTACTATATATCGTGACTAGTCACGATATATAGTAGTAGTAGTTAGTAAATAATAAATAAATAAAGAAATATCTTAACGCAATTCTCAATACAGTGACAGACAGGTCTAGGTCTAGTCTAGACAGTTAAGTCCATTTGACCCACCTTCCACCGAAGATATTTTCGGAACAACCGGTGAGCCCGTCGCCGTCTTTATGTCCAAGCCAACGATATAATTCGTACATAAGTTTTGAAAATCCCATTGGTTCGATCCTGCCATCTGGGGATAGAACTGGGGTCTCTTGATCCGAAATTCCGACCATCGAACCACTCGGCTATCGTGACTGTTATATTTTTTATATATATTGATTGTTAATCCGAAATAAATTGATTAATATTATTATTATATTATATTAATAATATTAATATACATTATATTAAATAGTTATAGAATAAAATCTAAGTTTTAAAATATAACGTTATTGTTTTTTTTTAATTTCGTCGGCTTGGAAACAAAGACGGCGATAGGCTCACCGCCTGGTGACCACCTATGCCGGGAAATGATATGCTATTTTTTATGCTAAGTTCCCATGTCATAAAATATATGTTTATTAACGATAAGTATTATGTTTTCTGAATATATATTTATTATATTGTGTATTACATATACATAATGGGTTTATAAATATACGTGTAACAATTATGTGTAAATAATTATTATATATTAAATATGAGTAATTTTGTATTACAATTTTTTTTATCAAAGTTTAAACTGACAAACCACTAGCTAGGTATAGATTATTAAATATGTAAATACTAAAAAAGTGTTTATACGTTAATTTGGCAATGTCTAATAATAATATCGATGGAAAGCCATAAGAGTTGAAGTAACGCAAAAATTCTGCAAGAAATAATATATCTGTGTTTCGTTTGAAGTAATAATAATAATGAAACGGAATAACTAAAGAACATAAATTATAAGAGAGAATATTAGCATTCCGAAAAAGATTTTAGGTTTATTAATTAATAATATAAGTTTGAAATGGAAAAACTTACGAGTATTTTAATTTTTTTTTTGATTCGAGAATTTTTTAACTCAGTTGCAATTTGAAAATAAAAAGAGTCTAACACATTCATCTACAGTGGTTATCTAAGTCTTTTACTTCTTTTTCACCAAAGTTTACTTATTCAAGTGCTCAAAATTATGACAAGGAATATTTGTTATATGATAAACTTTTGTGTAAACATACCGTATTTTTAATATTTCCTTTTTACGCATACAGTATGTGTTAACATACGAGTTTTAAGCCTAGTTTAATATTACTGTTTTGTCTATTCAATGGTACATTTTGATTTAGTATTTAACTCCTGCATTAATTAATTTTATAATATTCATTTATTTATTTTTAATTTCAATTCTCGTGTGTATTGAAGATAATGTGTACCTATATGGTAATTTGATTTGATGATCCAAAGGAATTGACAACTGTTTATAACATTCCTATGTTTTTTATTTGTAAAGAAAATATATAATTAATATATTTATGATGAGTTTAAAAATTGGATAAGCTGTATATGCTGAGGGCCTGCAGCATAAACTACCAGTTTTATCTATTTTTTTATTTAAACCTTTAACGTAATAAAAATAAAAAAACAAACATAAAAATTATTTTTAAACAAAAATGCTCTATTTTTCGGTTCGTGATTCCATGTAATAATAAATGAATTCGTCTAGATTTTTCATTTTGTCATTATAACTTAAAAAATATATAATAAATAAGCGGCACAGACTAAAAATATTTTTATAAGAATTCAAATAAATTATTTCTAAGATATTTGGAGCATTAAATGACTTGTCGCTGAAAATTTAAACAAAGAATATAAGATCTCGATTCATATTTTAAGTCCTATCGCTTTAATAACGTAGCTATTATAAAATTTCCGCACGCAATGCTTCCTTGAATTAAAATTAAACACACAATTTCCCTATCTCCAAAAGGACAAAACAAGTGAACGTTTGGGGACAAAAGTTTCGAAACAAAAAAAAAACATTTATAAAGGATTCGGGGAAAGTCACCTGACGCCTCGCACAAAACATTTCTAGCAGATTTCCTACTGCTCTTCAGAGTTTTCTTGCTTTTAAAAAAAAGTTCCCGCGCTTTGATGTTTGAGTGTTACCCTCGAAAATTTACTCTGCCCCCCTTAAGTATCTATAGGTGAATAGACGTTAATCCTATTTTAAGTATCATAATTAATTTGTAATAAATAGCGCAAACGGGTTTTATAATTTTACGAACACGAAACCTTGTATAAAATATATTTACGCCATTCCCAACACAGGGGTAGATAGAGGTCAAGACAAGTAAGTCATTTCGAGCCAGCTTTTGGGCCATTTTTTGGCCTAACCACTGAACTATCGTAACCATTAAGTTTTACATAGCTTAAGTTTTAATTTCATTACAACATGAAATGAACTTTTAAACTAAGATATATAAAACTTTATAACAAACAAGACAATGAAATTGTTTTAAAGGTTACAAACTTAAACTTTCCCATAGTATTTTTCTTAATCAATCTCGAAATTATTCCTTTGTACTCCTCACTCCGGGAGAATCTACCATGTATTTGCCACACTTGGCCTTATTTGTGATACAAATTACGAATACCTTATATAATATGATGTGTTTTATATGGCGATAGTCTCACCACCTGTCACTTTGTTCCAAGCAAACTAGGTAAAAAGGATTGTCTAGACCTCTGCCTACCCCAGTATGGCAAATTTAATGAAGATTTTAAAAAGTGCGTTTTATTTATATATTTGAACAAAATAACCAATCGGAGTGCGTTGGCAGTCGCATTCAATCTCCCGTAGAAGTGATAGCGCGAAAGGCTGTGAAAGTCCGTTTTAAAATAAAATTGTTTCATATGAACATCTATAGTATCTGCCAACCCCGTGTTCGTTGCGTAGATATGCGTAATAGACATGTTACTTTGCGTTTGACTATGTAACAAATTTTGCGTGCGTGGTTATGGCAATGTTACACTACACGTTGTCACATATTGGGTACAAATGTGGTAAATATATACTGATCATAAAAAGTTTTATGTTTCATGTAGCTTGTAAATGGTTATTTTTTTTATTTGTAGACACGTGTATATACTGTATGGAAATAATACTTAAAAATAACCCATTATTGTAGAACGCATAATAGTTTCATGTATGTTACCAAAAAGTTTAGAATACAAAAATATGTAATATGAAAATTTTTATTTTTATACATTTTTAAGTTTCTTGAAAAGCCACGTTTAATAGTATATCTTAATTTTGTCGCTTTCAGCGATTTAATAATAGAAAACTACATTTTTGAGAGTTATTTTTACACATATTTTTATGGCTAATACTTAATATGCAGATGAAAGATACTTAACATGAAGATTAAAATTAATTTTTAAGTGGCAAGTTTTGATAAACTTTTTTCTTCTTTTTTTTTGTACGCCAAAATAGCGAAAGTGAGAGAACATTCTATAAACTAACATATTTTATTGTACCTAAATTTAAAAGAATGAATGAATGAATGAATGAATAAATAAATAAAAAAATATAATGAAATCTCCTACTTACTACCAAGAACCGTGAGAGAAACAATCCGGATTAAAACACTTAACTCTAATTGGCGATAAAACGTTTTAAGTTGTACATTAAATAATTAAATTATTATTAAAATGTTCATAAATATATTAGTATTTACTTTTTTATTTTCAATATCAATATGTTTTTATAATGAAAACAAATTCATGTGCACGTAAAAGCATGTTGCTTTGCCGTCGGGTGCGTTGTTTTGATAAAAAATGTGCCTATGTCGCATACTTCAACCCTTTCTTGAGTTATTGGAACACAAATACATAAATAAATTGAATTTAATGAAAATCTACACAGAGAACAATAAACAATAATACATTATATGCCTTTCCATTAGTAATAAATTGAAATTCTAAATAAATAACAAAAATTTTAATGAATAAAACCTTTTCAACAAAATACTTGTATAAATATAAGCTGACGTTTTTAGTACTACGTAATTGGTGAATTGTACTCAACGTATATATTACCTATATTGATTTGACATATTATTTTCACCGATGCACAATGTTCGAAACTAAATAGATTCATCACCGGTCGTGGTAACATCATTACTATGTTGTCATTTCCAGTTTACGTTACGTTGACCGGTTTTTTAACTTGAATATTCCGTATCATAGGTGACTTGAATGAGATGTTTAAAGTGGTTACATCAAACTTTATCAGATTGGTCACAGACCATATATAACAAAGATTTATTTACGCCAATGTAGAGTACTACACGAAAAGTGAACGTGTTTGTTGTTACAAATATAACCTCGCGCTACACGTATAAACCTAATTCTATCCTTACTTACCGCATCGTTCACCTCTAGAACGCAATATATCGAATGGAAATAAAGGGTTAAGTCACACACAGCACTTGTATCACGTGGGTAACGCACGGGCACAGCGCGGGCAGCGAGCGCCGGGGGGCCGTACTGACCTGCCACTCTTGGTGATCACCATCTCGGTGCCGAGCTTGTGGAACTTCTCCCAGAGGTCCTTGCCTTCGAGGGTGACTTTGGGGTCATCCACGACGCCGTCGTCGTCGGGCGGCAGGGGCGCGTAGGGCGGCGGCGGCGGCTTGAGCAGCGGACAGGGCGCGGACAGCGCGGCGGCGGCCGCCAGCGCCGCCGGCAGGTAGGGCGGCGGCGGCAGCGCGCCCGCCGTCAGCAGCGCCGACACCGAGAAGTCGCTGGGGCGCGGCGCCAGCAGCGGGTGGAAGGCCACGGCGTCGCGCCGCTCGGCGCCCTCGAAGCGCATGCCCGCGCCGCCCGGGGCCCACGGCGAGCGCTCCACGGCCGGCGTGCCCGTCGGCTCCAGCGGTCGCACGAGCGCCCGCTCATACAAGGTCCATGCCGCGCCGGCCGGCGGCTCGCGATCGTACGCGCGACACTCACGACAGTCGGTGCAGCCGCTCGCGCGGCAGGCGTCAGACGACTGGCCGGCGGCGGCGCCGGCTGCGACACCCTCCCGCCCGGCCAATGGCGCGCGCGGCGCCCCGCAGCGCCCCGCGAGGCGGAGCCGGCGCCGCGCGTTGTTTTTCCCGCGCGCCGAGGTGTCCGCCGCGCCACACCTCGCTCGCCGCTCCGCTAATCTGGTTAATGCGGCGCGCGGGGGCGACGCTCGCCGCCTCCTTCTAATTGGACACGTTTCCGTTCGTTCATCAATTGAGCTCGTTAGGTCTCGCGATGTCTTTTGTGGCGGGCCGTGCCCTCCGCGCTGCCGTCTCTGCTGCTCTCCGCTGCTCTCCGCTGCTCTACGCTGCTCTCCGCTGCTCTACGCTGCTCTCCGCTGCTCTCCGCTGCTCTACGCTGCTCTGCTCTACACGGCCGCCCGCCACGCCGCTCGCAAACGCTTACAAGTTACTTCTTGTCGACTTCAAAAGTTCTTTGCGTATGTAACCGCGGAGACACGCGTTCTTGATTTCTGAATTAGCCTGCTCGAAATTCTTCTCTACGATAGGAATGAATTTAGTTTTTAGTGGATACTAATACTGCCTAACTTTAGTGTATCGTAAGAATTTGTACGTGTCTTTTTATGCTCTACGAAGAGTAAAAAGGGTTGTCCTGAATATAACTGTGAGATGCTGATCGGTCATATTTAACCTGAGTATTGTGTGTATCGTACCAGGCACTTTATAAAGTGTGGGAAAATGTTAATTGTGTTGTATTTACTACTGATATTAGGGAATATTAGAGGGAACTAGCAGTAAAGCAAATGTTTTGGTAACTACTAAATAGGTTATATATTAGCAACAAAGGATGATTACAAATTATAAGGTACATCATTTTTGTGACAAATTCATTTACGCAATATTTCAAAAATAAATAATTTATTAATAGTATTTAAAAGTTTTCGTCTCGTTTATTTTTGTGGTAAAGATTCTCTACATTATCTTTACCACAAAAATAATAAAGTTTTATAATGGTTTTATAGAAATAACAATCGAAATAGTATTTATGTGGTTTTATATTAGGTAGGTATAACATGTTTTTTACAAAGGGAAAATATTTCAATCATAAGCAAACTTAAACCGTTTCATTATTCTATAATAAATTAAATATTAAAAATTAACACGACGAAATTAAATCTATGTAGTATAATATTTTACGGCCTGCAAGTACGCTGTATGAAATAACTCCTTCGGTAGGGATAATTTGTTGTAATCGCCACGCTTGCGTAAACGGATTGGCGATATATACAGTAATAATTCAATTTAATACTAAATATATCTCTCAGGACCAGAAAATGTATTTTTCTGCCTTTTTCTCAGGAACACCTAATGTGTTAATGTATGTAATCACGTTAAGAGAAAATATTTGTACGATAAACATGAATTTTTCACATTCGAGCTTTAGAAGGTTCTATATATGATAATTTATTTATGTAGTTATAAATATGTAGATCTAGGTACAGTCAGGCCTTCACTATGTAGGTATGTAAATTCATAGTGTTTCAATAAAGATTTATAACTATTGACTGGCTCATCACCTGTCACGTTGTCCCAAAAATATCGTCGGAGGACGGTTGGTCGAAACGATTTAATCGTCTAGACCTCTGTCTACCCCTGTATTGGGTATGGCGTGAAGATATTTTTAATTTTTTGTATTTATTATCATTATTTGTGTGTATTTCATAAAAATTCAGATCAATACAATGTTAATCTTTCTGTAGGTCCGATGACGTGTTTGGTGTGTGTTTAAAACAATAACATTATGTGGACGTTTGTAGTTTCTCTAAATAAAATTGACTATATAGTAGAAAAGTGAAGATAATTGCAAGAAGTATAAAACTCAAAATGCAATAATTATAACATATCATCACGCATCTGCCTCTTTCATTTCTTTCAAATTCATAATTTTCTTCATACACGCACTCTTGGTCCACCTATCTTCGAGCAAATTGCTCACATGATCATCAAGTTTGTCTCGCCCTATCTCGGCAACTGGTGTTGTTAATTTTTGCGCTATATATTTCCTTCACCATTCGGCCTTCATTCATTCGCTCACCGAGCCCAAAACCCTCGAAGCAACTGAAAAAGAAACATATTCACGCCATTCCCAATACAGTGGTAGACAGAGGTCTAGACAATTAAGTTATTTCGACCTAATTCGACCACTTAAAAAACTGATTTGTCAAACTTGGGGAAGAATCATCGATCGAATAAACCTTTTTTTTATATTTTGTCGAGTTAGACACGTCTGCTCGACGGTGGGAAGATATGATTTTGAATCAGGAACACTTATGAATCAATTTTTCGTAACGTATCTACGTAGGTTTTCATGATGTCGCCAGCTCTGATGTCCAGGGTTCGGTTCCCGGACGGACCAATGTAGGAAAACACTCTTTTTACAATTTCGATGCTATTACATAAGTGTTTTTTTAATTGCTTTGGGATCAGAAAATTGTATATGATGTTGTTCTTATGTAATAATGAATTTTGTTTTTTATTTAAATATTGTATGCTTATGCAGGTTTACCGCCCACCATCTTGTCCCAAATTAGAGTTTATTGAAAACACTACAGTAGGTACTAGGTATATAATAAGAGCTTCTATACTTAATCGGTTTACAATTTAATTAATTAATATATTAATGGATGACGAACAAAAAAGTAGAAATAAAAATAGTAATATAATAAAAAAGTAAATCATCTACTAAATTATAATGCAACAAAAGATATTTATTTTAATTATATTAGCAACTATAGAAATAAATAAATAAATAAATAAATATCTTCACGCAATTCCCAATACAGGGGTAGTCTAGACAATTAAGTCCCTTCGACCCACCTTTCACCGAAGATATTTTTGTCCCGAAAATATCTTCGGTGAAAGGTGGGTCGAAGGAACTATAGAAATAAAGCATTTAAAAGTTAGGTATGCCGCGAAAGCTTTTTTACTTAGTCGGCTTATAATTAAGTAGGTTTGATGTACTTAAAAATAAATTTATTATGGTTTAAAGTCAACCTAAGCGCCTTGATGCTTTATGTATACAAAGGTTCATTCTTGATGATTTATGTATGTATACAGTTTTTGTTTCAATTATTTATAAAAATTGTATTATTGGTAATTGAAAATTTTTTAACATTTTAAATAATACGTGTTTGCAATTCTAATATCTTAATAATAATTATTATTTTATAGCAGCTACTTTTTACATTTTTTTTGGACATAAAGAGGCGACGGGCTCACCGCCTCTCATGTTGTCCCGAAAATATCTTCGGTGGAAAGTGGGCGAAAGGACTTAATTGTCTAGACTAGACCTCTGTCTACCCCAGTATTGGGAATTGCGTGAAGTTATTATTTTTTTACGATCCGATAGCTTTGTTTCAGTCCCTGCTTAAGAAAATAAGGGCAGCGAGGTCGAATCCCGTGCGGCAAACATGTATGTGTAGAATATGAATGTTTTACTTCTGTATATATATATATATATATATATATATATATATATATATATATATATATATATATATATATATATATATATATATATATATATATATATATATATATATATATATATATACATTTATCTATGTTAATGCCTATATTTTATTTTACCATCAGCTCGGATTCACGACTAAGATGGCAATAGGCTAACCAACCGACACGTTTTCCCAATAAATACTTCCGTGAAAGCTGGATCGAAAGGCCTTGCCTGAACCACTATCTACTTTTTTAAATGTAAAATTATTTTTAAGTGAAAATTATAGATATATTATATGAATGTTTAATATTTTACTAATATTATAATTCCTAAATTATTTATTATTAATAAGTAAAATATTAATAATTAAGTCCTTCATAAAGTTATTCTTACTTTTAGTTTCTAAAATGTCACTACATCTTATCTTATAAATATTCACGCAAAATTTGAGAACGCTATGGAACTTTGTTTGCCGTATGCCGACGCCGCAGTCATTTGTAAACTTGTTTCTTTGTTTAAAAAAAATTAAAGCGTCGCCTTATAAAGGTAGGGTGAGACATCGCAGCATTAAATATTAATATTCATAAAAAAAAAGGAAACCACCTATCGGTTCTTTGAAAATGTCTCAAATGCTGGTACGACCGAATTTTTATTTTTTTATTTTGGGCACTGGTTTCGTAGAGTGAGGTTAGATAAAAAGCTATGCAATGATTTACTCCGATTGTAAACGAGTAGCCTCGCCCTGTTACCCTAACTGAGTGGCCTCACTCACTTTCATGAGTCACGATAGCCGAGTGGTTGGATGGTCAGAATTTCGAGTCAAGAGACACGAGTTCGATCCCCAGGTGGCAGGCTCGTAACAATGGTTCTCTTCTAAAACTTATGTGCGAATTATATCGTTGGCTTGGACATAAAGACGGTGACGGGCTCACCACCTGGTACGATGTCCCGAAAATATCTTCGGTAGAAGGTGGGTCAAAGGGACTGAATTGTCTAGACTAGACCTCTTTTTACCTCTGTATTGGGAATAGCGTGCAAATATTTTTTAAACTTGTTTTAGTATAAGCGTTCAAACCGCTTATACTAAAACAAGTTAGTATTTTCAGTTAAGTACTTTATAACTTAAAATAAGTTGAAGGGACTTTGTGACTGTGTTAATGAATTTAATCCATGTTTTGTCGTGGTTAGTCATATTTTATAAATAATACTAATATATGCTTTTAAGTTTACCTTTGCTCACTTTTTGTAACATATGTGGTCTAGTTGCAGATTATTTATAATGTTATATTATTATAGAATAATAAAGTAAATAAATAAACATCGTCACGCAATTCCCAACACAGGGGTAGACAGAGGTCTAGTCTAGACAATAAAGTCCCTTCGACCCACCTTCCATCGAAGATATTTTAGGTACAACGTGACAGGTGGTGAGCCTCGCCGCCTTCTTTATGTCCAAGCCAACAATATAATTCGTACATAAGTTTTATAAAAACCCAATAACACGAGCTTGCCCGGTGGAATCGAACTCGAGTCTCTTGACTCGATTTTCCGACCACCCAACCACTCGGCTACCGTGACTTTTATTATAGAATAATAAACACAAACAAAAAGTTGATATCTAATAAATTATTTGTATATGATTGACTATTTGTCTTTATTTGAGCGCTTCCATGAATCTTTATTTTTGTTATTATTATATCTTCACGCATCATGTGTACGAGGTAGCCAGAAAGAACAGTTCCTTGAGTATTCGGTGTTTACATACATCTTACTCTTGTATTGCATTTATAATTTCATATATACTACTGGAAGTTTAAATCTTAATATAACAACATAGTAGACTACATACATTAATATTTTGGTGGAACTTCTTAACATTTTAAAGCGTAATATAATATTTTGTCTTTCAATATTTTATCTATAATTTTTGCACATTATATCAGAGGTAGACAGAAAGTTTAATTGATTAATTTTATTAATTGATATTTTATCACAGATATCAAAAACGCTGGCATTAGAATATTTAATTAATTTTTATAGACATAGATAAACTATTTCATTTTGTCAGCTCGTAAAATTATATTTTTATTATTATATTGTATCAGGTAATTATATGTTTTTCATCTGTCACGAACAAAAGTTTAAAATCACGATAGCCGAGTGGATGGGTGATCGGAATTCGAGTCAAGGGACCTGCACTTGATTACCAGGTAGGCTCGTATGATTTATGTCATTGGCTTGGGCATAAAGACGGTGAAGAGTCATACATCACTTATTACGTTGTCTACTGTGAAATGTGGATCGAAAGGACTTAATTGTTTAGACCTCAGTCTGCCCCAGTGTTGCGCATGGCGTGACGATATTTAAATCAACATACAGTTATGTTTGTGGATAGCAACGTTGGTGAACCAGTCCACTTGCACTGCGTGTCGATCATGGTAAATACTCCTTACGCTTTAGGCCTATGCCCTTAATAGTACCTTATTGGTTCTGATGCTCTGTTTCCACAAACTCCTCACGCACTAGGCACAGCGGTGGTCTTACACTAAATGTCTCGCTTTGCAAACTCACCAATGTCTTCTTTTTACTTTTATATTTCATATTAACTACGTACGGCAATTTGAATAATGAATAATTTATATTTTATTGCATAAAAGGACTGTTATGGACAGATATTTTAAATAATTTATTTTAATCTTTAATTTTGATATGCAACTATTCTTTTTAAATAATTCATTCATAGATTATGGCAGTAAGGTATTCGAATATAAGAGATACACGCACATTTTGAAGCGTTTTGGAGGCATTGCATAGTTTTTTTCAGTTTTCAAATAATTTTAAACGTTTTGCACACATACACGTACACGTGTAGATATGGACACATGTATATGTATGTATACACTTTTAATTACACTTTTATGTCTGTACTGTATACTTATTATAAACAAGTCACGATAGCCGAGTGGTTGGGTGGTCGGAATTTTGCGTCAATAGACCCGAGTTCGATCCCCAGTTGGTAGGCTCGTACCAATGGGTTTTTCAAAAACTTATGTACGAATATCGTTGGCTTGGACGTAAAAACGGCGACGGGCTCACCACCTGTCACGTTGTCCCGAAAATATCTTCGGTGGAAGGTGGGTCGAAGGGACTTAATTGTCTAGACTCGACCTCTGTCTACCCCTGTATTGGGAATTGCGTGAAGATATTTTTTTTTATACTACGATCTTCCTCTTACTCAGTGCCAACTGTGGCTATTCTTTCTTCTATTACTCCTTCCCAAAAATAAATAAAAAATAACGAAAAATATCACCGCCACTCACTCGCCTTTCAAATGGGATGGAACTCGAGAGTCCTGATTCAAATTCAGAGAATCAGCGTTAATATTCAATTGCAATTCGGTTTAAATTACTATTTTCTAATATTTTTTTTTATTTTCAAATATTTTCTGGATATTAGGATATCGTAGAAGATTATTAAGTTACAAAAATGTAGATTATTAAGCCCTTTCAGCCCAAATTTCAACGAAAATTATCTGGGACAACGTGACAGATGGTGCGGTGTGTAACTTCACGCCGTTCCCATTACAGGGGAACACAGAGGTCTAAACAATTAAGTGCTTTCGACCCACTTTCCACCGAAGATATTTTTTTTAATAATTTTTTAAAAAATGTGACACATGGTGTGCCCGTCATCGTGTTAAATCCAAGTCAACGATATGAATTGTACATAAGGCTTTTTTTGCGTTTGTATCGTGTTTTCTATTAACAAAAATTTATTATTAACAAAACTATTACAAGTTTCAAATCGAAACAAAGTTAGATGTAGTCTTCGTGTATGGCGGGTGGGGTACCATTGCTAAACGCATACTCGCAGCTCCAATCATTCAAGTGTAGGTGGGAATATCCTGTCAGTTCGTCGCCGTTCGCTGTCTAACCACCGCGTCGATTCTATCGGAGATTAGACGTTTCCCGTGTCGTCGTGTGTTTACCTCAGCTTTTGTATGTTACCTTTATGTTAATAGTCACGATAGGCGAATAGTTGGGTGATCGGAATTCTAGTCGAGAAACCCAAGTTCGATTGCCAAGGGTTTTTCAAAAAACTTATATACGATTTATATCGTTGGTTTGGACATAAAGACGGCGACAGGCTGTACACCTGTCACGTTGTCCTAAAGATGTCGTGAAAGTGATGTGGTGAAAAATGGGTCGAAAGGACTTAATTGTCTAGACCTCTCTACCCTTAATGTCGTGCAGATATTTTTTTTCACTTTTATCTATTTGACGACCTCCGTGGACGAACACCTGTTTTCAAGGTGTCGCCATCTCGAGGTCCTGATTCCCGGTCGGGTCAATGTAGATAAACCACTTTTTCTTTTCTGTATGTGATTTTGTCCCTATCTATATATTTATTTATTATTATTATTACTATATCTTGCTTTGTCGTTGTTACAGCGTAAGAATATCCCACCCCCTATCTTTCCGTGTGTGTCGTGAAAGGCTACTAAGTAACAATTTTTGAAACTGCAAGTCTGTTGGTAGCGACAGATGGCGGGATAATCATATCAAAAAGTATGAGACCAAAATTCTACAGACCGCTCTAAAGTGCAAAGTCTTCGGTACTGAGATCGTCAATCCGCTTGCTAAGCGATTATGGCAAACCCGCCCGTACGAAAGCACTTATGTCAGGCAATGGACTTTTATAAGCTGTTATGATGATGAGATGGTGATGAGACGGTAATGGTGATGTTTTATCATCGAGTGAGGAACTCCTCTGAACAAACTTTCCTCAGCAACGTCGTCTAATATGCTAATGGCAAGCTGATAACCAAATCCGTACGGAAGAAGATAGTAATTAAATTAAATTGTTCGTATAAGATAGTAATTAAAAACAAGGGACAGATATTATACTAAATAATTTAACTGCAGATAGGCATGACTTACAGGAATGAAACGTCATATTCTCTGTCTCTCTCTGATAAAATATATCAAGAATTAGCTCAGACGACACGTAAACCTGTGAGACGGTACACACAAATGTCGAATAACAACTTTAAAATGTCTTTTTATTTTTATCCATAAAAAAAGAAGTGTATCTTAAGTCGTCGCGTATATTCCTTATGCATTAATTTTGCAGAGTGTTCCAATTTCTGTTATCTTTTTGTTGATGGTACGAACGTATGATTCGTGTAGAGACAAGAGACGTTAGAAGAAAAAGAAAGAGAAAGTATTAGGTTATATTCCCACTGATACTATGAAATTTGCAGGTATTATATTTCAGTATTTTTACAATTGTTAATGTGTCGAATTTATTAGAACATGTGATATTTTATTCAAGTATTTTTGATTAATTTTTAAGTAACTTTGTTAACCATCTCTTAAAAGATCAGACCAAAATTATCCGACCGAAGATGGGCGTCTGAGGTCCGAGTGGTCTGGTATTGCGATTGTCAATCCGCTTGCCAAGCGTGGCGATTATGGCAAATCCTCTCTATGGGAGAGGCATATGTCCTGCAGTGGACTTTAACAGGCCGATATGTATGTATATATAGATAGGGACAACCTATCTATATATGTCCTATGTATTTACTATTTTAATTTTAAGATCGTGTCGATTTTAATGTTCCAATTGAAAAACAAATCCAGAAACATGTTAAAAAAGATTAAAATTATTTTCTCTTTTCGATTTGATTTATAGATTACGTCAAAAGCTATTCAACGGTTTATTATTATACTTATATATCACTTCTATGAACATATATTCTATGTTTCTAGAAGACTTGATGCAATAATAATAGTGAAAAATTCAAACGAAGAACTACATTAATCAATATTGGCGTTAATAATCCATATCCTTCATATCGATGAAGCCGTGTCCGGAGAAATCTTTATTTGCGGCAATTAAAAAAAAAAAAAACAATTGTAGCACAGAAAAAAAGTTAAGCAATTGGAAGTGAACAAAATCGATTTCATCGATGCGTTCATCGTGAACTATAAAATTTTTGTCGGAATTAACAATCGGGTTTTCCTGTTTTAGTTACCAAGTTTAATAGCTTCATTTGAAGCATTTTTATACGCAGTTACGTTTTTAGTTTCTAAAACGTGAACACACCATCGAATATTCTACTATATTTCATCAAGTAAAATGTACCTATAAAGATGTTATATAGATATAGATATAAATATGATGTTCGAAAAGTTAAGAATTTCATTACGTTTAAAACTTCTTGTGTTATTATAAGTTCTTACAGGAAACAGTCGCGATCTCACGAATATTCATACGTAGATATAAGAAGTACAGTGTGAAATGTATATAGTATTAATCAAATGTTTTTTTAAATACCTATTATTATTATGTTATCGAATCGAAACTTTTTCACAATTCGACTGTTAGGTATCATTATAAATACAATTTATAAAAATGGTTCCACGATAAATAAAGGTAATACAATAAAGAGCATATTTACGTCACGCCCACGATAGTCATTTGACTCGAAACTTTATTAATAGTCTGTGACCATATAACAGTTAAGTACGCTCCATCTGCCACATAGCAAGCAAGGTATAGAGCCATGACGAATATATTTTTTTTATACATTTATTAATATTGCAACATTTCTGTCGAAACCACGATCTTGATCTCGTAAATTCACAGCAGGAGCTACAAATGGTCCATTAATAAATATAGTTTATTAATGCATTTTTTTGAAACGTTATATAAAAATTAATATTGTTTTTAATTAAAATCTAAACGTTTCTGTAGTGGGTTCGCCATTGAAACGTAAAACTTGAACTTTGTTTTGTCACACGAGCATTGTTCGTAATTCGAATTGTAATTAATTTAAGAATTAGGTTTTTTTTTTATAAAAAAGCTGATAACTAGCTACTTGCATGTTTGCCAGTTTAGATTTGAAAGCTTGAACCACCAGTAGAAATTTTAGAATTACAAATTTAGTGAAAACGGGGTAACAGTAAATTTGAAAATAAAAATTTTACAGAAATTACATATTAGTAAACAACTAATATCGCAGATAAATATACATACAATTTGACAACATCATAAACATTGCTGTGATCCCAGCTAGTGCTGTGATGCCAGTAAGGGGTTAAGCACTTGTTGATATGAAAATACAAACAATGAAGGCACCACAAACATCCCGATCCGAGTAAATATACTAAGTGTGGTTTTTCTACATTTACCCGTCCGGAAATCGAACTCCTCTGAGATGGCGATACCTTGAAAACCGATGCGTACGCCACTCGTCAACGGATGCCCTACTATTATTATTAATAATTTCGAATAAAAGAGCTTATATAACATGCGCTGTAAACCTTCTCCATTAAGATGGCAAACTTCATAATCTACAATTATAATGGCTCTTATACATTTCAAACTGGAACACAACAGTAACTACAGTTAAGTATTTGAGGTCAGAAATGGGTGGGTAAATCAATCTTAATTGGTCGCTTTAAAGTTCTAAAAGTTCTAAAGCTTGCGTCATTCAATAAGTAATTTCCTAGAAATCATACCGAAATATTCATTCAGTCTATTAATTGAAGTAAACGAAAATCATACGAATTACGTTTTTATCACAAGACTGCCTGTTGCTTCTTTACGTTCTAGTCATAAATTTAGTTACAAGAGACGTGCATGTAAGAAGAAAATGATGAGTCTGAAAGAAGCGAAAGAGGTATGTAAGGATCGTGACACTTGGCGATCTGTTCTCTCTGGCTACCCCGACAGGGACTGTGCGTAAAGATAAAATAAAAATAAATAAAAAGAACACTGTTACGTTTTCTATATCTACCAATTTGAATTTAACAAAATAAAAAGTTCGACAAATCAACATGACTTTGTCAAATAGTTATTATTTTCAATTTACATTCGTTTCGTACTGTTCTGAAAGAAAAAAACAAAATACAAATGAAATTGCGAATTTTGTAACTTAAATAATTTAAAATAAATTTTACAAGACAATATCACGTATTTTTGTATTAAAACAACTATAAAAATTTGTAGATCTATGTAAAAGTACAATTAATTACTTAAGCATTAATTAAAAAGATGATTAAAAACCAAGTTGCAAATTATATTCGAATTGAATTTGTTAAAACTTAAGAACATTATAACTTATAATTATATATTCGTATAATATACGTAAACACAGTCTTTATCACTTCAAAAATGATACAGAATATATCATTCGTAAATCTTTTTTTAAAGCAAATTAGTTAAAACATAGATACGAAAAAATATTATTCATTTTCTCAATTTTTAAGTGTAGCATATTAGTGTAGTGTGATAACTGTACTTTATTAGCATTGTAATGTTCTACCTCTGCCATTTATAAAGATAAGCTATATTTATGATTATTTTAAAGTACTTTCATACATTCGACTTCCCCAAAAAACATAAAAATACTGGTGTATAAATATAAAAACAAACGCGAGAAATATTTCTAATTGGCTCCATAGCTCTTTCACAGATTAATAACTGGCCTCTTATATTAAATTACACTAATGAATGATAAATCGACGAATAAGACAAATTATGAAATAATTAAAATTAGTTTTTAATTTAGGTCTTTTTTAAGAAAACGGGTACATTCTAATGTTACATTAATCCTTAAAGTTAATTAGGAACTTGTTTCTAACATATCGCAACTGGTTAGATAGATGACTAACGAATATTAATTATTATAATTATCACGAAACTGATTTTGATCAAGCCAGCATGTGTGAAATTCATCCCAGAAAATATCGAAAAAATTTATTAAGATGTTTTATAAATATATAGAATAATATATGCATGTTATGAATATGTGGAGCAAGATTATTCATTAGTCTTGAAAAACTGATTTTATTAAGAAATTTTTACACTTAATTGAATAATTTGCAAGGTTTCTAAAACGATTTCTTTTAAGACTGATTACTACAATCCAAGAAGTGCTGCCGTGTTAGCAGCCTAATAATACTTTGCCGACCTCCGTGGACGAGTGGCTTAAACATCGGTTTTCAAGGTGTCTCCATCTCGAGATTCCGGCGTTGATTCCCGGTCGGGTCAATGTAGACACTTTTTCTACATTTTCTCGAGTCTGGGTGTTTGTGTTACCTTCGTTGTTTCTAATTAACATAACATAGGTGCTACATGTAAGATGCTAAATCTTACATTGGAATCCAAGTAATGTATGTGATGTTGTGCCTATCTATCTATACATGTATTTATTATATACACTTTCTTATTTCTTGTGGATACCGTAAGTATAGCCTTATTTCTAACTATTTGTGACTAAGAGAAAAGTACTGAAAATACTGTTAGCAATCGGCAGATGGCGGGATAACCATCTCGAAAAATACCAGCCAAAATGCAGCACACAGGTGATGGGCAGCAGCGTCAAAGGTGTCAGTCTGGTACTGCGATCGCCAATCCGCTTGCCAAGCGTTGCGATTATTACAAACCCTCCCTGACGGGAGGCCTACGTCTTAAAGATTTACTAGTATATTTTGGAACGTTGCGTACGTGCCCAGGAAAACTATTTTAATAAGGTAAATGTTAAATATTGCTAATAGCAGTTGGTAAGTTTTAATTCGTCAGTATGTAGAAATAAACGATAGTGACTTAGTAAGTGTATTATTATTATTACTAATTACGTTTATATTTTATTGAAACATATTTTTTGGATTTTTATTTATTTTAAGATGTTCGTATTTAGCTTTATTATTGCTTTTTCTCCATTCAAGTCCATGTTATTAACTAAACGAAGCCAAACCATGTTATGAAGCCATGGAACTAAGCCTATGTTAATTACATTAGTAATAAATTCTATTCTGTGGAAGATTTAATATATAGATAAAAATAATGGTGTCATATAATTATATCATAAGTATTCGAAATAAAGCATTTAATAGCTAGGCGGTCGATAAATATTAACCTGGAATGTATCAAGGGGAATTTATTACTCCTCTGTAAAGCGCCATCTATGGGCGAGTAGCTTCCAACTATTGTGTTATGTTAATATAGTAACAAACATGATCTATATTTGAGTGTAATAACATAACAGGTAAAATGTTCTGTGGTTCGAATAAAAATAAAAAAAATGTTCTTATTATAATTACTTATTTAAACAAAGTATCAAATATTTAAATACTTTTTGCCCTATGGCAGACTCTAAGGAGGCCTTTGTCCTGCAGTGGACTTCTACGCGCGGTATGTATGTAATATTATGTATGTATATAAACACTTATTGATATAAACAAAAGAATGTACGTTATTGATGATTGATAGTCACGATAACCGAGTAGTTGGGTGGTCAGAATTTCGAGTCAAGTAACCCGAGTTCAATCCCCAGGTGGCTGGGTTTTTCAAAAACTGATGTACGAATTATATCGTTGGCTTGGACATAAAGACGGCGACGGCCTCACCACCTGTCACGTTGTCCCAAAAACATCTTCGGCGCAAGGTGGGTCAAAGGGACTTAATTGTCTAGACTAGACCTCTGTCTACCCCTGTATTGGGAATTGCGTGAAGATATTTAGACATTTATTTATTTATTTATTTTTATGTACGTTATTGGTGTAAAAACTTAGGAGCTGATAGTAAAAATCATGATAAATCTTTGCTAAGTGATTTGATCTGATATCTAATTAAGTTGATTGATTATAATTAATAGGTGCCTATGTAATTTAATTTAATCATATAAATTAGAAGCACACTTTAGTTGCGCTTATTAATTTGGTGTAATTTGCATATCCCAGAGATACATTTCGATAATCAGATATTCTTCATTTAAGCTATTAATATATAAATATATTAATATATAAATATATTAATATATACAGCTAAACTAGTTGAAGACCAAAGAATAAACGAACATAACACTGGGAATGCTCATTACGTTAATAATATTCGTGTTAACCACTTTTAAGAGAAATTCGAATATAGGATTCGAACCCGCGGCGCTCAGCCTACCAAACATTAATGTATCGATCCATCAAGTATTGATTAATATCACGCACTTGACGACACAGTACACATTTTATTAATATATCTTTTAAAATAATCCCGAAGTGTCTCGAAGTGGTCTGAAGTCACGATAGCCGAGTGGTTGGGTGGTCAGAATTTCGAGTCAAGAGGCCCGAGTTCGATCCCAGTTCGGTAGCAGGCTCGTACCAATTGGGGTTTTCAAAAACTTATATACGAATGATATCGTTGGCTTGGACATAAAGACGGCGTCGGGCTCACCACCTGTCACGTTGTCCCGAAAATATCTTCGGTGGAAGGTGGGTTAAGGGGACGTAATTGTCTAGACTAGACCTCTGTCTACCCCTGTATTGTGAATTGCGTGAGGATATTTATTTAAAATAATTCCCAGTGAAGGCACAAGAAAACAAAACATTCAGAAATATGAATCAATAATGCAATAATAAGAATCATAAATCCGACTCAAAAGAGGAAAATATTCAATTATTCAAACATCTCGAACACGAATTGGAGCGACATCGGAATAAATAACAAATCTCCTTACAACGCCTGCCCTCGACGGACTTTGTCGAATTACGTATAGCGTTCTCCACGATTCTTCTCGACAGAGAACGCGCGGATCGAGTTTACTTTGACAGAGTTAAATAAGTAACGAGGGGCGGCTAAGTGAAGATGTATAATAAGTGAGAGGGTATGATCGAGAAAATTCGGTTATGCAGAGATTGGGTTCTTGCGGACTTCAGAGAGCGGTGTCTCGACACTTCGGGGGATCTGAAATAGAAACGTTGCGTTTAAATTACGATTATAAGATTAAAATGTAATATTACGTCTCTCGTTTGCATACAGAGACAAGGATTTTGAAATTTAACATCTATAGGTTACGAAGTCCTTTTTAACTATAATTTGGTTAAAAATAAAATAAATATTAATATATCTTCACGCAATTCCCAATACAGGGGTAGATAGAGGTCTCGTCTAGACAATTAGGTCTCTTTGACCCACCTTCCACCGAAGATTTTTTCGGGGCCACGTGACAGGTGGTGACCCCATCGCCGTCTTTATGTCCAAGCCATCGATATAATTCGTACATAAGTTTTAGGAAAACCCATTGATTTTGGCGACATTGACGAGCCTGCCTCTTGGGGATCGAACTCGGGTCTCTTAACACGAAATTCCGACCACCCAACCACACGGCTATCGTGACTCAAATTAAATTTGTTAAAGCTTTAATACGCATATAAAATATATGCATGTATTAATTATTTTGAAATTATAGATGATTTATACTTCGTACGTCTATTTAGTCAACAGTTGGGGTGGGTTGATAGTGTCTAAAGAGAAGTCAAAAATTAGTTTTTTGAACTAATATTGGATTTGTCTATGATTCGAGCTCAGGAAACACTAAGTGTGGCGGTCATTAATAATTGCTACCTCATAAGGTACTAGATACCTTTCTATGGAACTATGTGTCAGAAACTCAACCTAAACGACAACAAAGGCTAAAGTATAAAATTTTCATCGTATCCTTCCATGTAATCATCATACATACATACATAAGGGCCTGTTAAAGTCCACTGCAGAACATAGGCCTCTCCCATGGGGAGGATTTGCCATAATCGCCACGCTTGGCAGGCGGAAGGCGAAAGGTGGGTCGAAGGGACTTAATTGTCTAGACTAGACCCCTGTCTACCCCTGTATTGGGAATTGCGTGAAGTTATTTATATATACTCAATTTCCTAATACTAGGCTAGACAGAGATTTAGATGATGAAATACTTTAGACCAACTTTTCATCGAAACTTGAGACATCAGGTTTATCGCCGCCTTAGTGTCCAATATGTGATGTGTATATTTATATATATTCATATATACACATCACGAGTACTCTACTTTTTATATAAATAAAATAAATGTCTTCACGCAATTCCCAATACAGGGGTAGACAGAGGTCAAGTCTAGACAATTAAGTCCCTTTGACCCACCTTTCACCGAAGATATTTTCGGGACAACGTGACAAGTGGTGAGCCTGTCGCCACCTTTATGTCCAAGCCAACGATGAAATTCGTACATAAGTTTTTGAAAAACTCATTGGTACTGCCACCTGGGGATCGAACTCGGGTCTCTCGACTTGAAATTCCGACCATCCAACAACTCGGCTATCGTGACTGACTCTACTTTTTGTAATTTCCAACTACAATGTTGCCCTTTTGTGAATGTTCTCTTTTTGCAAAATTCTTTGACCAAAAGTGAATCATCTCCCAATCGAGTATCACCATTAAGTGCTGGTCTGCAAT
Organism: Sericinus montela; assembly: GCA_029286605.1. Taxonomy (NCBI): domain Eukaryota; kingdom Metazoa; phylum Arthropoda; class Insecta; order Lepidoptera; family Papilionidae; genus Sericinus; species Sericinus montela. The sequence goes on from JAGSMR010000038.1 coordinate 999,658, forward strand.
CATTAAGTTGTTTAATGCAAAGAATTTGATCGATTCTATCCGTGCAATGGAAAGCTAGACTATAAATAACACCTAGAGTCATCAGAAACGTTTGTAATTCGTAAAAACCGAGCTGAAAAACTTATAATTAGGACATGGAATTTTATAAGTGTCGAGTGTTTTCTTAGGATTGGCCGCGCCCGCTACAATGTTGCGATGTATTTGTTCTTGAAAGAAAAAACTGCAATCGTGTGTAAATACTAAGAAGAAATAGAAAAAAAAATGAATTTGGAAAGTGAAGATAAATGAGCGATAGAGAACGTATGATGTAGCTTATTGAATTTTTAAATTTAAACTTTTAATGTTTTAAAGATTGATTAAAGATTGATTGATTGTTATAAGATCCCATTTATGATCTATAAATTTGAATAAATCTTCTTTTACATAAAAGTAAAAGGTAACTCATTCATAAACTGATTTTAAATCAAGAAACTTATTAAACTATTTGACCTATGAAGATGAAATTTGGTATGTAGATGGTTATGTGAAGGAGATGTTATGTAAGTAAAGACAAGTTACTCCTCCCGTTTTGGAGTAAAATGGGGGATGAAAGTTTACGTAAAACTATGTGACTTTTGGACTAAAAAGTGTGATATTTGGTACGAAGATTGTTGAATTTACAATTATGAATGTTTTAACATTTGTACAATAGATTCTTGGTGGGGTTATATAACGATGGCAGCTAGTAGGAAAATCTTCATAATGGTTCAAAATGGTACATAATGGACAGAGGTCTAGTCTAGACAATTAAGTCCCTTAGACCCACCTTCCACCGAAGATATTTTCGAGACAAAGTGACAGGTGGTGAGCCCGTCGCCGTCTTTTCAAGCTTTTTAAACCAACGATATAATTCGTAAAGAATTTTTTGAAAAACCCATTGGTACGAGCCTGCCACCTGAGGATCGAACTCGAGTCTCTTGACTCGAAATTCACCCAACCACTCGGCTATCGTGACTTTTTTTGGTATAATAAATTTCTGATAATCTCTTTTATAAATGCCATTTTTAGTAATCCTCGCGGGCGAAGCCTGAGCCACAAAGCAGTTATTGAATAAATATGTATTTTTTTATGAAATATGATAGGAGCTTATCTACGGAGAGTTGAGAAGCAGATAAATTATCTATCCTACCATCTCATTTGTATGTAACTTTATTCACGAAAAAGCAGTTCAGAATCTAACTTTAATAATTAAAATTTCTTTTGTATGTACTAATATTCAACATATTTATAATATTTATCAAAATACCAGTGTATAATTAGTAAGATAAGTGTTTTTGCTGATAGCCTAGATTCGATTCCCGGCATTTCAACTCATTTAAATGTTTTATGATTTAGATAGCCCGATAGTCTAGTTGGCGTCAAAGCTGAAACTTTCAGATGCGAATACCGTTTTCGGCAAATATTTGGACTATGGGCGTTTATTACATGTAAAATATGCATTAATGAATATTCGTCTATGTAAGTGTCTGTATTTCTATATAATCACTATCTAGTTACCAAGACACAGGGACTTACCTTACCTACGGAGGTCAAATAATAAATAACATTTTTTAACAATTATATACTCCCCGTATATAATTGTTGAAAAATATTATTTATTATTTGATCTCCGTGGACGAGTGGCGAATACACAGGTTTTATGGTATCCCCACTTCTGAGCTCCCGAGTTTGATACCCGGTCGAATCAGTGTTGAAATCACCCTTTTCTACATTTTCTGGGTCTGAGTTTTTATGGTTACCTTTGTTGTTTCTGATTTCATAACACAGGTGCTTTAGCTACCCACTTTGGGATCAGGACAAAGTATATGATGCTGTCCCTATCTACTAACGTATGTATTTATTATTATTATTTAGAACAAAAAGATGTCTACGATCTATATTACTTCGGTATTATTATTACCGCAGGCCATATATAAAAATTACTCAACAGCTTACGAGTATAAATAGCAAAGGCAAAATATTTCTTATTCATATTAGAGTTCATAATTTTTTTCTTGTTTTTCATCGACCAGCATCTGAAGAAAGTGTGCTTTTAAATTAGTTTTAAATTGCTGTTAAAACGAAAAAAGCGCTGAATTAATAGCAAACCTTTTTGCCTAGCTTGGTTACTTTGTCATAATCTGTAATGCATAACGTATCTGCCTTGATGACACCTTTTGGTTGGAAAAGAACTTCAAATAACTTATTTAGACTATCTTGACTATGAAGAAGAAGAAAAAGCATGTCACGTTTTAAATTATTGTATTTATTTTAGTACTTTTTTAACTCAAAGTATCGATAACGAATGCAGTATAGGGAAACCTCGATGAAAGATGAAAATGTGATCTGCAAAATCTTGGTGTGAGCCGATATATGCTGATAGCCAAAGAAAGTTCTTTGTGGCAAACTTTAGGTGAAACCTTTGGATTCTTTGTAGGCTGTAAAAAGAAGTTTCTAAATAATTATATACAAAACATAGCAAAATTAAATTTTTAATTATATTTATAAGGTGTTTTAAGTATTTTTAACGAGGTCGAGATAAAATCGACCCACGAGTATAAGTAATGGTAGGTTGTTACTACAGCTACATTTTTTTATGGAACAAGAGTGGTTTTATGTGGAAAAGGCCTCATCCTTTTCCATAATTTACATAATTGACCCTTGACAGTAATCAAATCAAATCATCAATCAATACATTCGTTTATCGACAGTGATTTTTTAATCTAACACCGTTTCGTTATGAGGTTCCGGAGAAGAAACAGGTGAAGGAAATAAAATTTTTTGAAAGAACAGTTCGAAGACTCACTCACTTTTAACACTCATTCGTTTACTTTTAACCCAAAACATAATAAAATGTTGCATTTTAATAGTTTAATAATTTAAACATATTTCAATAGTTTTGCGTCAAAATGACAGTTAAATAATCGCATAAAATACGGAAAAATTTAAAAGTGTATGACGACATTCTATAAAATGTTATTAATTTAGACATAACTAGACACTTCAGAATATGAAACTGTATTTGACATAACTATAGAATCGACACCAATAATAATTAAAAAGGCTAATGGTATCACAGCGTAGCTTAATGCAACGGACATGTTATCAGTCATCGCACAAGCAGACTAAAAAACGGTCAGTTGCACTTCACACATAAACATGTGAACAACAATAATCATTATATTAGACGGTAATCAAATTACTGTTATTGAGGCTCACCGGCTCGAAACGGCATTATAACCGGAGAGTCATTTTTATGGCGCATTTTCGAAGAAAACCGCTTGGGTGGGCCTCGAAAAGTCGCTAATCCAATATGTTTTCTAAATCGTCCCTCTTGCGTTAGAACAGGGATGATAATTGTTTGTTTCCGAACGCAAAATATAAGATTGCAGCGGTGTTTTGAGCAAGATAGCTCGTTTAGAAACGTCAGCGTTTTATTAGTAGGATAAAAGGTTTTTTTTTTCTTACCAGTAGTTTGTTATGGGAAATTTTATAGACCCATATGTTTGTTTGTATGGTCAGTTTGTTCGCTCGCGTGTAGAACGAATATGCCTTGACAAATTCCGTTCCAGTATTTCTTGGGTTCGGTTAATGTATGGTCATTGTTGTACTTAATGAGCTCATTAACATTTTAAACATCAATTACCCTGTGATAATGATATTTAAAGTCTCATATCGTCGATAAATTTCGCGTTTTCGCGATAAATTTGTTTACAATGACTACTGTTTCTTAGAAGATTTTCTTATAACGCTTATACAGTGGGTTTCTTCCTGTCATTGATATTTCTTAAGTCATACTTTGCTCCCTTTTCTAAACAGGTAATTTTTATGAAGATAAATTCATGCAATATGCATTAAAGATAATAATAGAGTCTTTAACATGAAAGTCTGTAAAGTCCACTGCAGGACAGGTCTTTCCCCCAAGAGCGGTGTTGCCATAATAGCCATGCTTGGCAAGTGTAGTGGCGACCGCAGCACCAGACATATTATACCGGGACGTCGCTTTGGTCTGGTATTTTTCGAGATGGTCCCACCATTTGTCGGTAGCCAATTGCATTCAAGGCTTTTCCTTTATTTACCACGTACGACACCTTCCGAAAGAAAAGGAGTGGTACATTCTAAGGCTGTAACCATATAGCATGTTGTCTTCATAGAAAACCATTGTGGATATTTTATTATGTTATTTTGTTATAAAATTTAATGTTAGTTATTAGATATTTCAGTCACGATAACCGAGTGGTTGGGTGGTCGGAATTTCGAGTCGAGAGACCCTAGTTCAATCCCCACGTGGCAGGCGCGTACCAATGGGTTTTTCAAAAACTTATGTACGAATTATATTTTTGGCTAGGACATAAAGACGGCGACGGGCTCACCACCTGTCACGTTGTCCCGAAAATATCTTCGGTGGAAGGACCTCTGGACCTCTGTCTACCCCTGTATTGGGATTTGCGTATATGTGATATTTCAGTGTATCAATATAATTTATTAACAATTTCTTTAGCATCTAAATTTGTCGAAATGAAAAAAAATACCATATGTATAATTATTGACTTGAAATTTCATTGAACATTATAAGACTTTATTATCTAACATACTATATTTAATGCGCTAAGTATAATAAAACCGTGAACATAAGCATACATTTAGGTACACACTTACCCACACTATTTCTATTCTTAAAACGAAACTAGGCATGTTCATAATAAATCTAGAAATATCTTCCCCGCGCGGCACGCATCGTTTCTCCCGCGTACAAGCCTCTCGAGACCTAGGGGACCTAAAAGGGGACCTGACTTCTAAGTGAATTGCAAGAACAAAGTATTTTTTTCTTATTTTTATTTGTAAATGTAATCTAATGAATGTATAAATGTAATATAATACAAAAGTCACGATAGCCGAGTGGTTGGGTGGTCGGAATTTCGAGTCGAGAGACCCGAGTTCGATCCCCAGTTGGCAGGCTCGTACCAATGAGTTTTTCAAAACTTATGTACGAATTATATTTTTGGCTAGGACATAAAGACGGCGACGGGCTCACCACCTGTCACGTTGTCCCGAAAATATCTTCGGTGGAAGGACCTCTGGACCTCTGTCTACCCCTGTATTGGGATTTGCGTATATATGATATTTCAGTGTATCAATATAATTTATTAACAATTTCTTTAGCATCTAAATTTGTCGAAATGAAAAAAAATACCATATGTATAAATATTGACTTGAAATTTCATTGAACATTATAAGACTTTATTATCTAACATACTATATTTAATGCGCTAAGTATAATAAAACCGTGAACATAAGCATACATTTAGGTACACACTTACCCACACTATTTCTATTCTTAAAACGAAACTAGGCATGTTCATAATAAATCTAGAAATATCTTCCCCGCGCGGCACGCATCGTTTCTCCCGCGTACAAGCCTCTCGAGACCTAGGGGACCTAAAAGGGGACCTGACTTCTAAGTGAATTGCAAAGTATTTTTTTCTTATTTTTATTTGTAAATGTAATCTAATGAATGTATAAATGTAATATAATACAAAAGTCACGATAGCCGAGTGGTTGGGTGGTCGGAATTTCGAGTCGAGAGACCCGAGTTCGATCCCCAGTTGGCAGGCTCGTACCAATGAGTTTTTCAAAAACTTATGTACGAATTACATCGTTTGTTTGGACACAAAGGCCGCGACGGGCTCATCACCTGTCCCGTTGTCCCGAAAATATCTTCGGTGGAAGGTGGGTCAAAGGGACTTAATTCTCTAGACTAGACCTCTGTCTACCTCTATTGGGAATTGCGAGAAGACACTTTTTTAATTCTAATGTATAGTTATAAATCTTCATAAGGACTGAAGGAATGAAAAATAAATTAATATTCATTCGTAAGCCCTAATGAGCTTGGGTCTTTGTCTATGTACAATTTGTTGTTATAAAAAGGCTTTACAATATAGTACTAAATATTGTACGGTAACCATGAATCAGGTCTATTTGAATGGATTAAAATCTGAATTCACGCGCTGTGGGATCAGTATAACCGCGCAATATTATCTGTGTACAAAATTTTTTTTTTCATTCCATTTGGAATCCTTTGCGCGGCTTATCTTGCGGTCAGTTTTATAATTTTTTTTTCTATATAATATAATGCTTCTATTTCACGCCGGTATTCCTTGAAGCCGTTGTCCTACTACCGTCAAGCAGGCTCTTTCATGATGCACCAAAAGGTGCTCTTTGTCTCTATAACCTCAAATAGGTAGGAGGTTGTCAGCTCAGACAACTCTTACGCAAAGACCTTATCACCTAGAAAGTAGATCTGGAGCCAACAACGCTATTCAATTACAGTTTGGAGAATGTATTTTACTCTATTGAAGTTGTAAATTAGTATAGTTAATATAGTTTTATAGTTTCGTCCCTTTCTGACGTCGCGATGCTGCAGAGTTTTAAAGCTCAATATTCTTACACCTTATAACAATAAAATAAATATCTACACGCTGTACCCAATACTATTGACAGATGTCAGAGGTAAACAATTAAATTTCTTAATTAATTTCCAATTAAATTTCTTTCGACCATCCTTTCACCGAAGATTATTTGGACTGGCTGGCTTTATGTCCAAACAAACGATATTCATGTGTAATCATCTAAAAAAACTCATGGGTACAAGCCTACCACCTGGGTATCGAACTCGGGTCTATGGACTCAAATTCCGATCACCCAACCACGACTATCTTAAATCCTTACCCCTTGGTATGAAAAAATTCATTCAGTTTAGAAACAACAACTGAGTTGAAACGGAATTGAATTGCTTGTTCAAAGGTTGCATGGCGGGTCTCAAGTTACGGTAATCTTTAGAACGAATTATTACGGCGCCATCTATCGTAGAGCAGATGTAAACTTTTCACACAATTCTTTCATAAACTAAACTCAGATTATTTTTTGTTAGAAATTTAGCTAAATTTTTATACTTTTCAGCTGTTACTCCCGTGAGATAACAACGTAAGTATATACCACAGTCTTACTTCCCGTGTGTCTCGTAAGAGGCGATTGAGGGAAAAGCCATAAAAGTGTCACTGCCACCGACTGACGGCGGAATAAACAGCTCAGAAAATATTAGAACTAAATTCAGTAGACAAGCCGTCTGGTACTACGATCACCAATCGCCAAGCGTGGCGATTATAGGAAACCCTACCTTTCGGGGGAGGCCTATGTCTCGCATTGGAATTTTATAGGCCTTTGTGTATCTATGTGGAATTATTCGTTACTGTATTAATACTGTTTTATTCTTTCCTTAGAAAAAACATAGTATTTATAATAATAATACATAATAAATACTATACGAAAATTGCGGAATATGAGTAAAATATGTATTTGCAGTGGTAACACTCTCGTCTATTTTCAGAAACTTGTCAATTGCAAGTATTAGTGAAGCAAATGATTCAAGGATATTTGATAAATTAATAAAATATAATAGAATATTCATTATTGTACAGATAACAACGTTATAATATAAATTATTTGCCTTTTACTTTAACTTGTTGTTGTAAATTAATGTCTAATCTAAAATAATACAGAGTCATATTGACAGCAATTATACGAATCGAATTTACAAATATTAACAATATTGCAATTAAGATAGATAGCTCGTTTCTTATGTTACGTACGTAATCCTACAAAACTTTGAGCACTTAATTTTTATATTTATATTTTTCTCTTTCAGATTCCAAAACACTGCCAACTTCATCTAGACTGTGCCTCAACAAAAAAAAGTCTGAAAAAAAATCACCCGCCTCTAAAAAGGCTTTTGCCGCGATCCAAGCCCGCCGAACGACGCCGACTTACTTTCAACTCGGATGTCTAAAACTGCGGCTAAAAAACGATCTATTCGATACAAATATTGCACACGACGGCGGCGGTACACTGGTTAAATGAAAAAAGAGAAATGGACTCACATTTTATTTTTCTCTGAAAGGAGCCAGCGCGCGCATTGTAACTTCGATGCGCCTGCGCATAAAACGAACAAAACTCGTATACGCAAGCGTCGGACGAGTGAGACGTGCGTATATGCCAAAATGAACAAGCGTAAAAGAGACGGTCGAATTATGGGCGTTCCGTCATTAAACGCCGTACCCAATTAAAGCTCAGTGGGCTTCCAAGTGGGCGGGATCTGTGAGATCCAAGCTAATAGGGATCGACCTAAAATGATCTATAGATCGCAGCGGCGCGGTGCTCACCGTATTGTTATCGTGTAATATCATGGATTTATTTATATTTACGTTTAATGGCTGAATAAATATCGATGTGCCGATTTTATGAATTTGGAATTCGTTACGGGATAATATATTTTGATCTAAGTCTAGATCAGAGAAGAAGTTTCTTAATTGCTTAAAGTGCAACGATTATATTTGCTTGCGGTAAATAATTTTAAGAATAAAATTAGTTACACATTCAATTAATTATGTACGTATATCACTTTATTGCATTCGTATTAATTAATGCTATATAGTGTATCAAATCTTATTAATTAATTATATACACCACTTCATATTTTAAAATAGTTATCCACATGTGTACATTCATATCACATCTGCTCTGTCGGGGTAGCCAGAGAGATAACTTCTTTTGCTCCGTATATTTTTTTCTACGTTCCTCACACATTCATTCTACATGCCCGAACCATAGGAGGTAGCTTTTCTATTTACACATCCAGTTTTCTAATAATTTTAGGAACTTTAGAGTTGCCCCGCTTAGTAACACACTCTTACTCATGTCTGCTGCCAAACAACAGCGTAACAATGGATGTGTTCCAGTTTGAAGGGTATAGAGAGTGTAATTACGGGAAATTATATATTTCAACTCAGTTCTAGTGTGACTAGGTTAAAAATTCTTAAATAGAGGAGCTTGTAAATATTCGACCTATAACAAACGTGATACTGGTGAGTTTGGCGAACCAACACAATAAAAAAGCTAAATAAAAGAAACTCTTCATGCATGAAGTGTCACATCTATTTTTTCTTTTTAAACATCGAGTGTTCCAACTAATGACTGGCTGGAAATTTTGATTGACATATCATGAAAAAAAAACAACAACATCCATTTGTACCTACGTTGCTAGAGTAGTACCATAGATCTATAATTTAATAGGCAAGTACTTCAATAGAACCGCGCCCGTATTGTGTGGAGTAACGCGAACGACGCACTCGCTCCCGCTTCCTGCCCTTAATTATCTGTAACTCTATACTACATTTTGTGCCACGTTTGTTGTTTCGTGACCAGGAGTAGCTTTTGTGAATTTAATTTCCATGGGATATTTATTTAATAATAAATGATTCTTTTAAATTAGATCACAATTTACATCCATCGTTTTCTCGAAATTCTAATATGGTGTTAACATTGGTTCACAGTAATTCCGTGCATGCACGAAAATTAAAAAAATATAATTTATCTCAGCCATGTTTAAAAAAATGTAATGAAACTATGTATTCTCTCATATCGGCTAGAATTATTGTATAAATAATTAAAACGAAATTATCTTGTACAGGTATTTAGCAAACAGATATAATGTGTTGGGCACAATTTTGTATTTATAATTGGTTGACATTCAAAGTGTTGATACCTCGTTATCATCTTTACTAAAATTAACTTACATTGGTAAAGATTAAATCATGATTTAAAATATATAAAATTAAAGCTTTATTCTCTGACGACAAACAGAACTTGATAACCTAGATACATACATAGGTTAACAAAGTAAAAAAAAGAATTAAAAAACACAAAAAATGGTTTGTTTTTAATTAAATTAACTTGTAATCTAATTCATTTTTGTTAAATTATGGGATTAGTCATCGAGTGGTAAATACAACTCTTAACTAAATTACTTTAGGTATTCCTAACTAATAAGGTAAAAAAAGTCACGATTGCCGAGTGGTTGGGTGGTCGGAATTTCGAGTCAAGAGACCGGAGTTCGATCCACAGGTGGCAGGCTCGTACCCAATGGGTTTTTCAAAAACTTATGTTCGAATTATATCGTTGGCTTGGACATGATGACGGCGACGAGCTCACCACCTGTCACGTTGTCCCGAAAATATCTTCGACTTATACTTAAGACTAGACCTCTGTCTACCCCTGTATTGGGAATATTTATTATTAAATATTTATTTTTATTTATTTATAGTAGTTAAAGGTATCTACATCAACAAATAGCCGCTTTGTATTGGCGTAAGAATCCCGTGGGTGTCTTTACAGGCAACTAATGATACTAGCTAACTAAACCAAGAAATTGAAAATCGCCAAAAATAGCAAGCGAAGTGGCGATTATGACTATAACAAACTAGGAAGTGTCCCTATGTCCTGCTGTGGGCTTTTTCAGACTTACTTTGGATACTTGTTATGTATGTATATATGTATATACATCAATAAATACATTATACAATGTGGTATTCGTTAGCGATAGTCGTGGTTTTATTTATCAATATGTATATTATAGTAGCATACCTTAACTTTTAGGTAAGCTATTATTTAGTTACTTAATATAACATTAATATTAATCTTCATATTAATAAGACTACATTTTTAAATAATCTTACTTGACATTAAGCACCAAATTAAAATTATTTAAGTCTCTAAATTAATCAGAAATAAAAAAATCAACTGTATTAGAATTTATTAACAAAAAATCCTTTCCCTTACATGCTTTAAAAATCAATAAAAATGCATCCCCCTGTCTTGATAAGAAACTTGTTATACATATACATGAGGACGGTAAATAAATTAATATTTATATGAATAACATGTTGAATAATTACACACTCCATTCGATTTCAAAGTAGGATTGACGGAACTTTATATGTACATACAAAACTATTGAAGGACTATAAAGGGAACTAATTAAAATAATTACGTTTAGAACAACAAATTTATCAAAAACTGTAATCAACGAACGAGGCTTTCATACAATTTAATTATTTCACCGCGTAATGCCCCAGCGTAAGCCTTTTAATATTTTTAACATAGATCCATGACGATAATATTAAGGGTTGCTGTACTGAGAAATTATTCACAAACATTTACGTGAAAGAGATGTAAGAGGGTATAAGATATATCTTTCTTCAATAGTAATATACTACGTTTTCGTATTCTTCAGAATACGAAAAAAAATACGAAAAAAATATATACATATCACTTTTCTTACATCTTCATGCAATTTCCAAATACAGTATTTGGTTGGCAAAGTCACTTATTACCGAAGCTTATTTGGAACAACGTAATAGGTGGTAAGCCTATCGCGTCTTAGTAGTATATTTACATAAACAAATGTTCATATATACATGGAAGCACCAATGAGTCAAGTAAAAATTTTCATATTCATCACAAAAATGTTTGCAACTTCAGGAATTCGAACCCGAAAACTAACCTTCGTAAGCAGGACCACTACCAACTGGGCTATCGGGTCGTATCTAGATTATTTGACTTAAATAATATCATTCATAAAACGATGAATAAGTACAGCATTATATAGTTAAACTTGTACATCGTACATAGATATATACGCCGATCATACATCCCTCGACACTTCCTACAACTGTTTATTTTTTTTGTCTGGCAACAATGATTTCCAAATTTAAATCCAACATCTGCCGACACTCAATAGTCTCGCATTGTCACCGTTCTTTTTTCGAATTTCCCCATTTATATCGTAGGTTGATTACAGTTTGACAAATGCGTGTAGCAATTCGTTGTTAAGACGAAAATAAGCTTTATGTCGTTAGCGAAAGAAAGATTGTTCTATTTTATGGGTGTCAAGTTTATGTTTGTAGTTGCGTAGTTGGATTATTCGTATTTTACGGCTTCGTAGGGTGTGGGGCGGTGTTTGTAATCCAGTGTTGAATTTCGAAGGTTCGTGTCGGTATAGAGTGGGAAATTTTTAAATGTATCATGTATCAGGTTGTTTGAATTGGTAAGGAATATTTTATTTGTTAATTTTCTGCGGTTTTGCGCATTTACACATGCCTTCCAACACTCCAGTTAATGCGGACATTTCGATTTGAAAATTTGAATAAGGAACAATTTTTTCTTTACAATTTTGACACGGAACATGTGTTGATAACGCCTAAAATAGTTTAAATTATTCAAACGTTTGTCGGAACCGATGACATTTTTCTAAGTGGAAATTTATAGCTTTTGCGTCGCCAACGCGCAGTTTAATTCGCTAAAAGAAATGAATAATTTGTTTGCTTGCAAATTTCAAATTGCCGTGCACCTTGATGGAACGCCGGGCTTTTTACACTACTTGCCCTTAATTGATTCTCGTTAAACAGGCTTAATTACAGATGGCAATGAATGACATCAAGCTGCAATAGGCAATTGACGGCACCGAACGCTTTATTACCGTCTGACGTGACCGTGGAATTTAGTCTTTAGACATATCAATAGATGACAGAAATTATAGCTTTTCGTGGGACGGACGTTCCTAGTTTCTATCGAGTGAAGCCGTTTAAGATGTTGTTATTGTCTGGTGTGTTTATGAAGACAGATATGGCTCTTGGATGTACAATATTATATTTGAAATGGGGTAAATTCTAAAACTTTTGACTTATGGTGAAAATGAGTTGTATGTTCTACTTGATGAAAGCATAGATTGCGTCACTATTTAAAAGTGACGTTCAATTTTAAATTATATTTTTTAATAGATGCAGACATTGTATTATACTTGCGGTTATATTTGACTAAATCATTTGCAGAAGTACCATGACAATATTTGTATATTGATTTATGAATTAATGTGAAAGTAAAATGTTTAGCAGAGTGAATGAGCAGGTTAATCGTGCTCACCCAGCAACTTTAGATGAAATAAAAATCCTGCTTTTCTGGTTTTAGATATTTCATTTAAATTTTTATTCCGTTTCTTTTACCCAACTTTCAAATGTCATCATCATCAGAACTGCCTGTTAAAGTCCATACTGCTGCTGCGTCCATACTATGCTGGACATAGGCCTCTTCCGTCTTCAGGATGGTTATTTCACCATCTGTCCTTAGCCAATCCTATTTTGAAGGTTTTCCCTTAGTCGCCTCTAAAGACACCCACAGGAAGAGACGAAGATATATTATTCTGTGGTCACTTTATACTATTATTAAAATTCAGCTAGGGGAAAACATTAGAGTGTTGAATATTTTCACTTAAGTCATTCATATTTATTTATTGTTTTGTGTTTATTTGTCCCAAATATGTTTCCCTGGTAACTCCGTCGAAAAGATGGTCCATCATGTGACCTCGGACTATTTCAGTATTCGGTAATGTGTGAAAAAATAAGACCTAAATAAATGTAGCTAATATGGATCCCAATCCATAATCCCATAATACCTAAATCCTAATGTGGTCCCAACCAAGAAGAATATGAGATAGGTACTCTTAAGGTATCAAAGTAGGCCATATGAAGATTAGTAGGTACCTGATTATGCAATGATAATTAATGGCTATTTAAATTAAATTAAAATGGAGGTCGTACGTGATTGGTAATCAATTGGCACATCATCGCGTGCTGGATGTCATAAACCTAGATAACCATAGGCCGATGCAAAACCACAACGCCCCTTTACTCAATTATATATTTTTTTGTTACAAATTGAACAATGTTAGCAATCAAGTCGATGGGAAGTGGATGCAGATTGTGTTAGAATGCATAATATTTAGCAGTAACCTTCACGTTATTACGAAAGAATATACCAGCAATTATCTTTCTGAGTGTCGTAAGAGGCGACTAAGGGTCTTGTAAATCATAGGTGAATGGCGTAAATCAAATGGCGTAATTGGATAAATAAAGGCGTAATAACCATAACAAAAAAATAGTGAACAAAGTTAAAGAAAAGTTATTTATTTGACAACACAATAAAATAAAATAAAAACATTTGTTGACAAATAACCCGACTCCTATGTCCTAATACTAGGAAGACTTAATACAATCTGTTGGTACTCTCTTCTTGCAAATTTACATGGTGTAACACTGCGACAGGCTCACAACCTAATAAGATGTCCTTAATAAGAAAAGTCACGGGATGCAATTACTAATATATGTAATGTAAATATGTAGGCATCAAAAGAAGACAAATCTCCCTAATTATCTATGGTATATTGATTTATTAATCATTTCGATAGATGCAAAGATACGATATTCTAGTCAAGGATCGATCAACATTTGTGTATGTGACATAGAGGCGTCATGTAAAAACGTTCTTAATAGATAAATTTATGTGCAAGGATTTATTTATAGTCTTAAGAAGGAAGTTCCCTTCATTGCTTACCCATTGAACGGTTTTATAGAACGTAAAACGTACTTGCCCGTCTGGTTTGTTTCGTATCCAGTTGGTTTTTGCAACTTGACATTAAGTAGTGAGAAGTAAGTGATAAATAAATTGATGAACGACGCAGCGCTGCAAACGCCTTATATTTAATAACCTATGTTATTTATACAGGTATCAGAAACAAGTTTATAAGCCTCGAAATATTATATATAGTATGAAAATTGTCGAATGTTACCAAAGAGACTTTTTTAGAGATTGACGATTGCGGTGGTAACGCTTATGAATATGCCACGCCTTTTCTTCTCGTGGTTGATGTAAGAGGCGACTGAGATAATAAGCTCGATAATATCAATTTATGCTTACAGATGGCGGGATAAATATCTCGGAAAAAATATCAGACAAATTAAGCCGACTGGTGACGGGCAACAGCGTTCAAGTTGCAAGGTGTCAGATACTGCGATCGCCAATGCCCTTGCCGAATGTGGCGATATATAACAGGCCATCATATATGTTTTTAATAAGCGAGATTGCGAGTAAAACGTCCACAATTTAAAGGACATAAGATGTCGAAGGTATATTAAACTTGACTCATTTTTCATTGTTATTCAAACATGTCATGTCAAAATGTCACCACACCGTTATTGAGCACGTCCATGATAATTACTGACTCTTTAATTTGATTCTATTTTCGTGAGGAGACCGTTTTTTAACAAGCACCCGTCGTGTCGTACAAAAGCCATAAGTAGGCTGTTCATATTGTTGGATTTGTAGTTTCTCGCAGCACAATAGAGGTGGCGATTCCAAATGACCCACCTCGGGCAACGGCGCTCGCCGCAAAATTACAGTAAAATCGTATAATTAGGGATGTGCCGGGGCAATTTCGACGTCTTGCGGTCCCAACTTCCTTCCCCATTGTTCGGTTAGTTATTTTTTTAAAGTTTTCGACGTTTTGTAAAGACGGGAAAGTCTAGAGAGTTGTTTCGTGTTTAGCTAATCGATTTCGTATATTTTTGACAGTTGCGGTTGGTACGCGCATCTTTTTTCGGCGATGAGAATTTGTTTTTCGAACGATTCCCGGGGGGTGGATTTTTTATATGACCTCGAAAATAACAGGCGTGTGGTAATAATATCTAAGTTCAAAAATATTGATTGAAAAGCATTGAACAAATATATTTAGTAGCATGTTTATCTTTTTTTATATTTGTCAGTCATAATTATACGGAGGATGAAGGTGGTACCCGTAGTTTAATGGATATATCTACGTAAAAAATTATCTCTAATTATGAAGTTACACTTTTTACTTCTTATTTTATCAGTTAATATTTTACTTTTCTAGCAACACTTGCATAGGATGGGATATACATGACTGTAAAGGCTTAAGAAAAGCTTCCATTGAAAATGTTTTCTTTAAAGGAGCCTTTTAAGGTAGCCTTCTCTGCTCAGGAGTCGTCTCGGCCATTAACACGCTCTAAGCTATTTCTGTAGATAAATAGCAGATGTTTATTGAGGTTATACATTGGTGTAGTAAATAATATCTATACCTATATGTTGTCGGAGGTGACAAAGGAAAAATGGAAGGAATGGACTTAAAATGGCAAATGCTACCGAAATACTACAAGATAACCATACATACGAGTACATGGCCTGTAATAGTCCACTGGACATAGGCCTCCCTTTGGGGGGGTTTGCCATAATCACCGCAGATTGGCTGTTACGGCATCAACTTCCTGCGCCCGCCACCGGTCTTCTTATTTTGGTCTGATATTTTTCGAGATGGTTATCCCGCCATCTTTAGGTAGCCTTTTATATTGACATTGGTGTCAGTGGCGTTTTTACTACAGGGGGCTATGTCTTGACTAATCCAGGACTGACCAGCATTGAAGTTTTTGTTTCAAATGTGGTTGCATTCGGTTATAATAATCTATAGTATAGTAACAATAACTTACTTGCCCTATTCAACGCTTTCATTGACAGATTTCTATTTGATTTAGAAACATCTGGTGGGGATCATTGCATAAAATACCTCACTAGATTGTGTGTGTGTGTGTGTGTGTGTGATAATTCCTTTAAAAGAATTTTTATATACATGTAGGTATATATACATGCTATAGCACCTCGAAAACTACTGTCACGAATGAGAAGCTTTTTAAACCGTTAGCCGCTATAAGTTTTTTGTTCGAAATATATTTTTTATAATAGCACCTTCGAATGAAATGTTGAAATTTCGGCATGAAATTTTGAAAACAAATACCACGTCAACATAGCTGCAAGTAACAGCCAGGTGGTAGTAAAAGGTGATATAAGAACACAATAACAATATTGCAATGTTTCTACTTGATTTGGATGCTCTTACGTTGCTCAGACGATTTTTGTTAATTTTGAAACAAAATCTTCTTCTTTTGGTGATCGGAAATCGAATTATCAGATCAGAGTCCGAATCCCAAGACGAATTTAGGACATTCGTGCCGAGTATTTTTTTTCGGATGTCAAACATAACTCTTGTATCTGAGATGGTAACAGGATTACTGCCTCATATTATCAATAAGTATATTGTGGGTCGAAAGTACTAAATTGTCTAGACCGCTGTCTACACCAGTATTAGGAAATCCGTAAAGATAAAAATAAGAAAAACACATCAGATTTTCGTTTAAATGTCATTGCATTCGAAATTTTTCGACCTCACGCCGCAAACATTGCCTTATTGCATTTAATTAGACTGAAGTTTGTCGATTTCAAGTTGAACTGGTTCATAAACGCACCATAGCATTGACAATTATTAGCAATAAAACATATTTTCGATTGTCGCAAAGATATCACACATTATGCCTTTAGCTTTAATGTAAGCGCCGAGCCGAAATCACGGACGAAACAAAAAGGAATTTTTAAACGAAATATTTATCATGTCGGCGGATGGGATTGCGGTGCGCGAAGGGGGGAGGGGGGCTCGGTGCTGAGTTAGTCGATCGTCAATTAATATTAAGTTGGAATCTGTGGGATTCCACGCCGCTGTCCGAATTTTATAGCGGCGGGCGCCACCCAGGCCGCAGAGCGTGGGACACTGTGGAGTAGCCGCACAAATAATTTTCTTTTTCAAAATTGCTATTCTTAAGTTTTTATATATGTTTTTTGTCAAAAAAGAAGATATGGTAAACTTTAATTGACAGTTTTTAAAAAAATTCTATAGTAATGTACATTACATTCCGCATCAGCAATATAAAACAAATAAATATCTTCACGCAATCCCCAATACAGGGATAGACGGAGGTCTAGTCTAGACCCATCCGTGGACCCAGTTAGTTAAGTCCCTTCGACCCACCTTCCACCGAAGATATTTTCGAGACAATATGACTGGTGGTGGGTGAAAAACCTATTGGTACGATCCTGTCACCTGGAAATCGAACTCGGGTCTATCGATTCGAAATTCCGACCACCCAACCACTATAGTTACAGCAATATCATATCAAAATTTCTCGTAAATTAATATCCGTTATGTTTTTTTTTAATTTGTTTACTAATTTTAAATGTAGTTCATAATTTACAGAACTATATAAACATCTATGCGAAAATACACAACGAATAGATTTTTAACCTGTTAGCAGTATAAATCTAACATCAGTCTATTTCTTATATTTTGAAACATATTTAAGAAAGTTGAAACACAAATTCAAAAATAAAATTTATGGTCATATACTCTAGACTTTCACTGTTCTTACCGCGGCGCCTAGGCCTCAGCGAGCGGCGCGTTATGCCGGCCATGCTCCATTATTTATACGCGAGTCTCTCACCAACATAACAACGTACAACACACCAACATAACATAAAATATATCTCAACATAACATGAAGTACGTGCAGCAAACGTATGCCGCTCAGTGTGGCCGCGACTTTGATTGGACGCTGTGGAGTCGCCACTTCGTGTTCATTAAACTAATAAACTTCAATAAGCACAGAACTACATTTATGTATAAACACACATACATAATAATACGCACATGTTGTAAGAGAAAATAGTAAGGTATGTGAAGTTGGTGCCGAGACTAACTGTGTTTATAAATTACATCGTATATTATTTATTTTTTGATACACTAGACATTTACAGTTAAATAAATAGATAATGTAAATATCTTCACGCCATTCACAATACAGGGGTAGACGGAGGTCTAGACAATTAAGTCCTTTCGACCCACTTTCGACTGAAGAAATTTTTGGGACAACGTGACTGGTGGTGAGCCCGTCGCTATGTGTCCAAGCCAATGATATAAATCCAAGTCAACCACACGTAGTTGTATTTGTAAAATTAAAAAAATAAACCGCCTGAAAAAAGAACACAAAGAAGCAAAGAATAACTTTCTTAGGTAAACTTTTACTTATAAATTTAAATGTAAGTTTCTAATAGGCACTACCGATGTGCATGAAATCGGTGCAAAGATCAAAACTTAATCATAGCGAGGCTCCTTCAACAATTTCCTTGTTTGAAAGCATTCTTATTTATTTATTTAGTGACAAGAGTGAGGAACACTTGATGCATTGAAATATTTCCTCAAATTTTAATTATTTCTGGAGTATAATAAGCGTTTAGGCAGAAACGTGGAAGAAAGCAAGGAAATTTGTTTTTTTCGTATGTCAAAAAATTAACTTTAATATGTATCAGTATTTTCGTAGTTAAAATAACAACGTATTTAGCTATTGATTTACTTTTCGTGGGCCTGTGCACATTTCAGTGCATTTTATTTTATTTATTCTCAAATTATGATAGTTAATTTTTCACGCAAAAAGAAGTAATATATATCATAAAGTGATACAGGTAATATTTAAGAAAAATATTGTTCGATTTTTTTTAATAAAGTAAGAAAAAAAATTTATTGCAAAAAAAACTTTTAGTTTTTCACAACACGATTTTTGTTAAAGTTCGTTCATAATATAGTGTACACAATTTTGAAAAAAGCGAAAGAGGTATGTAAGGATCGTGTCATTTGGTGATCTGTTCTCTCTGGCTACCCCGTCAGATATTGTGCGCGAAGATAAGTAAGTACACAATTTTGTATTAGTATGATATTGAGTATGGTAATAAGAAACAAATCTTTATGCTAAAACTGATAAACAAACCAAGCACTAAACGCTTGTAATAACACAGTTCATCACGTAACGTCAACAACAACTTAGAAGGGATTTTTGACTAAATCAAGAATTTCTTATTAAGGTTGTATGAAAATCCGACGTGTCTGAAACACAGAAAACATGTTGAAAATTTGATGAAATACAAGCCTTTATGAATGAAAAACGGTTAAAAGGTTATTTGCGTAGAAATTACGAGTATTTTGTTGAATTAAAATGCAAATGCTACGGATAAAGTAGCAACGACATAAGTAAACAAATATCTTCACGTCATTCACAATACTGGGGTAGAAAGTGGTCTAAACAATTAAGTCTTTTCGACCATCCTGTCACCGAAGATATTTTTAGGGCAGCGTGACAAGTGGTGAATCTGTCGCCGTCTATCGTCTTACCCAACGATATAAATTGTACATACGTTTTTAAAAACCCATTGGTACGAGTCTACAACCTGGGGATCGAGATCGGGTCTCTTGTCTCGAATTCCGAACATCCAACCACTCGGCTATCGTAAATCCAACATAACAAAATATATGTTTAGTATAAATTCTAGGTATAGCGTAAACTCGGCGGTCTATCAAAGCTATCTTAAAACTCTATGTTCTGTATATATGGCATCTGATAATCAATTTACTCACGTTAAAAGCGCGACGGGTAACGTGTCGAAATTTTATAATATTTGGAATTACAAATTGCAATCTTAAGACGGCGATTAAAACAAATCTTCCTTATCGGAATGGCCTTTGTTCTGCAGTGACTTATTATCTACACAATTTACATTAATTTTAGACAGGCGTAAATTTGTAATTTTATTTTAATTGGGTAACCTCTAGAGCGGATTCTATATTGAAGATTTTACGAAATACTGAGCCTAGGTGACTATAAATTGAGGTTTTTATAAAATAATCCTTATATTTTCACGTATAAATATGCCTCATGAGCGAAGTCGCGATAATAGGTTGTAATGTAAGACAAAGATATATTTACAGATACTTATACTTGTAACTTTCTTGAAGCCCATAGCTTGAAAAAACTCAAACGTATGTTTGCTAACTACATGTATGGCATTTAGCAAATAATATTGAATATAGTTAACATTTGCAATTATAGTCTCTTGATGGAATTTTATATTAAATTTGGCTAGTACCAATACTTGTACTATTACACTTTTTACAAGTGGAATAATACAAGTCAAATCTAATGAAATCAAATTATGTATCCATCGATATAAGTAACATACATTACTGTAGCTATGAGTTTCCTCTAACGGAGAAGAAACAGATAATAGAAACAAATAGTTGTACGACCCATAGTTATTTTGAATTAATACTATACAGATGTTAAGAAGTAGTATAAATAAATTTACGACAAATATAAAACTACAAGCAATTTGAATTACATTCTTCAAAAAGCCATCCGCGTTTTTAATACTATCCAAACTTTTATGTGCTAACTGTATAATGTACCATACATTGTTATTACTTATTATATAATTATAGTTATTTTTAATACGTACATATAATATCAGATATTCATGTAACATATTCATAATATATTCCACCACTTCAAGTCGCTTGGTACCTATAATATTTTATTTGAGTAACACAAACACTTGTACTGTTTTACGTGATTTCAATGAAATAATATTTGAGCAATTATTGGTATAAATAAATTTATACATTTATAGATAGAGACGGAACCTATAGTATAAACTATGACTCCATAACAGTCTAAAGTGTTTTCTAAAATTATTTTCACAATGTTTTAATCAAAAACAGATAACATTCTCAGTTTGATAATCTACATACTTATATAGTATTTTTCATAATGTTTACACAAATATTATCATATCAACGAGCACATCAAATTATATTAACTAATACGTTAACTAAGATTTTAGAAAAGAAATTTTAACCAGATCAGTTACAAATTGGGATCGACACGATATAACAAAAGTAACCGGTCAAGATTGAGAACTTGTTAACGTAAGTGATAGGCTAGAAGCCGACAAACAAAATCCAAAAAAAAAAACGACTCCAAAAAGGAAACAGAATCAGTAGGCCCGATGGTGATAGAGCCCATGTCATGTCATAATCATGTTTTATAACCGACGAACAACATTGAAACACGAGAAGAGATTAGAAATAGACATTAGATACTTAGGAAAGAGGTTGGATAAGAAAATTAAAAAATGGTTACTTTGTGCTCGATGGCGCGTGAATGTGACAGCTCAGTGGCGGCAAAAAAAGAAATTAAAAACACAAACAAGTTAAGATCGAGATATATTAATCGGCAAAATTAATCTATGTGTAGTTTTCACTATTAATTATCATTATTGAATTGTAAATATTTCTTTAATCGATAGACAGAGCTTTCTAGTAACGTTCTTAACGGTAGGAAGAGTAGTACGTGTACATTAAAACTGTTATCCTAAGGATTTGAAAGAAAAACTACTAATTAACTCCTAACGTTAATAAAAAATAAAATAAATATCTTCACGCAATTCCCAATACAGGGGTAGACAGAGGTCTAGTCTAGACAATTAAGTCCCTTTGACCCACCTTCCACCGAAGACATTTTCGGGAATAATTATACTATTATGTATTTATAAAGATAAAAACGACTATTGACAAATATATAGCAACGAATGAGGTGACACGGAATAGACAATTTATCTATTACATATAATTGTTACGCTACATTATTAATAAATACTAAATAAATTAGTACATAGATAGGGAGACCTCCGTGAACGAGTGGCAAACTTACCGTTTTCTATGACTATGGTCACCAGCTGTGAGGTCCCGTTCGTTTCCCGGTCGGGTCAATGAAGAAAATACTTTTTCTACATATTCTCAGGTCTGAGTGTTTGTGGACCTTCGTTGGTTCAGATTCCATAATACAAGTACTTAAGCTGCTTATATTAGAATCATAACAGTGTACGTGATGTTGTCCCTATCTATGTATGTATTTAGGGAAAATATCACATACATTGCTCTGATTCCAAAGTAAGCAGCAAAAGCACTTATGTTATGGAATCGGAAACGACAAAGCAACATATGTATTCAAATATAAAACGGATATTATATTCACGTGGAATCTAAATCTAGTAGGTACTAGGAGCATTTTTGTAGAATTCATGGTGATATTGTCAAAGTTGGAGACAATCTTTAGGCTAGAAACTGAAAGATTTCTAGCCTAAAGGTTGAGAGAAGAAACTGAAATAGACAGCTTTTTAAATGAAATAATGTTTTATGATGAACTGCCGCCCGTAGTAACTTTTTACTTGCCTTGGTATAAAATCTTTGCGCTTGCGAAATTTTGACACACGTAGGAATGAGGTCATGGTCGCGACACCTCTTCCTGAAATTAAGAGATGTTGTAAATCTTGAACGCTTAGTCATGAGACCTTCCAACCGGCGAAATTTGTTTTCAATATCCAGTCCGTACTGGTGCACATAATGATTTATTGTATTTACGCGAATACTACACATTTAAAAAAAACTATTTTCGGATTTTATCGCGTTTTTAATTTGTTTTTACAAACTATTTTTATTTTCCGACGTTTCAGATGCT
The DNA here is from genome assembly GCA_029286605.1 of Sericinus montela. NCBI lineage: Eukaryota > Metazoa > Arthropoda > Insecta > Lepidoptera > Papilionidae > Sericinus > Sericinus montela. The sequence continues at coordinate 1,022,646 of JAGSMR010000038.1, forward strand.
TTACAGCGATCGTGTTTAATGATGTTAAGTAATCACTGACGCCAAATACTATTTTAAATATATTTCGGTTCTGTATTATTGTATTTATGATCTATCCAACTAATTCGATATCTATTAAGTTTTAAAAATATATATAAGAATATTTTTCACAATGTTGGGGTAGACGGTGGTCTTTATTTAAGCCTTTACGACCCACATTCCACCGAAGTCAATTTGGAACAACATGACAAGTGATAAACCTATCGCCGTCTTAGTGTTCAAGCCTGATAGCATACTTACATAGTTATAACTCGAGTAGAAACTTTCATATTCATAACATCACTTGTTAGGCTCTAGCGGGACTAGAACCGACAACCCTTAGGTCCAACAAGGCTATAGGATCCTCAATAAGCATCTGATCAGCAATTTTTTTCTATACATTATTATGAAAAGAAAAAAATACTGCTTTATAAAATTATTCTTATTCCATTTATCATTCCTGCGATATGATCGTTAGATCCAATTCATTTTCATATTCCTGTACCGAAGTAAATCAATCTCTACCAATAGCGTTAGTGCATAGATACACAGCACACTCACTAGGTGTTAAATTTAACACGATCTCAATACATTGCAAATATAACCATGTTCCTATAAAATAAAGCACGATTTACACTGACAAATAAACCCTGGACACAAACAATAGACAACATTAATACAGTTAATAGTGAATCTTAATACCAAAGCAGTAAAGCTCATTCGTCTATTCGACGAATATAGCATAACCGTTCGGTTAAGGCGTCAATTTTCACACCTACCAGTTCGCAATGAATTATGAACTTTAGGTTTGGGAAATAAAGTAGATATTGTGAAAAATTGTGTTCAATATAAGTCGATTCTCATCGGGATTGGTAAAAGGTGTCGGATTTCTCGCCTTTGGTGTGAAGGGTCGGATATAAGGACCCTGATTGGTGGGATGCCTATCCGTCCCTCTCTATAGTGTTGATTATAGATAATATAAGGCTGATAGAATGTAAGTATGCACAATAAGTTCCTATACTTAACCTTTGCGTAGGTAATTAATTGCCTATGCATGTTACCGTATTATCTTAGCCCAAAATTATAAGCTTAATGGTATTATTTATTTATTTAAAGTAACGATAGCCGAGTGGTTGGGTGGTCGGAATTTCGAGTCAATAGACGCGAGTTCGATCCTCAGGTGGCAGGCTCGTACCAATGCGTTTTTCAAGAACTTATGTACGAATTATATACGCTTGGACATAAAGACGGCAATGGGCTGGCGGACCACCTGTCACGTTGTCCCGAAAATATCTTCCGTGGAAGGTGGGTCAAAGGGACTTATTTGTCTCGACAAGACCTCTGTCTGCCCCTGTATTGGGAATTGCGTGAAGATATTTATTTATTTTATAATAAAATTAAATCTGCACTACCTACAGTGTATGTTAGGAATTATAACCTTAGCTAAGACCATCAAGTTCTCGCAAATATTATTGCATAAATCCTTTAACTGGAGCAAGGAAACGTTCGCTTGTATATTAACCTAAAAATATTTTTTGTTTTCAGTTATTATTTCTCAGACACGGGTTTTCTCACAAATTTTCCCTTCAACGGGGCAGCTCGTGGTAAATTAAACACTAATAATTTTAGTAGTGCCGACGGGGGATCAAATCTGGATCACTAAACCAAGAGCTCAAAACATTGCGCAACCTCAGCTCCACTGGAGCTCTTTAAATAATAAATAAAATAATCCAGAACATGGATACAATCATTTTATGAATTACCACTGAATTGAAACTTGAATTAAAGTATAGAAGATCGAAAAGAGCACACACATTTAATTCTCAGAAACACGTAATAATTTTGAATTATATAGCGTAACTAATATAAGATGGTGGTTTCAGTCAGATTCGAAATAAAATGTTTCAACATGAGTCAGATGGGTACTTTAAATAGCACTTCCTAGAAGTCATGAAAGCGATTAATCTGATGCATATCGTGCAACTTGCACGAGCGACGCGTCACGCGCGGCAGCGTCAGGACTCGTCGCCCGTCTCACCGCGCTCGAAATAGACCGAGTGAAGATTCAGTCAGCTCACACAACAATATATCTTTACGCAAACATATTAGTTTAAGTTTTATCTTTACGTAAACATATTCACAATGCTGGTTTAGGCAAAGTTGTAGACAGTTAAGTCCCTTTTAAAGATGTGAAACCTTTAATCGAAGTTTATTTGGGACGTGCGAGATGGTAAGCCTATCACTGTCTTAGAGTCCAAGGTATGATATACTTACATAGATAAATATTTACTTAGATAAATATTCATATACGCATATAAACATCCATGACTCGAGGACAAACAGTTACATTCGTCACACAAATGCTTGGCGGTAAATTCTTCTTAACGATTTGTCTTAATCGCCACGCTTGGCAAGCAGTACCTCGCACAGAAGACGAAGCCTGTTACCGGTCTGCTCAACTTTAGTCTGGCATTTTTTTCGATATGCTTATCCCGCCATTTATCGGTGGCCATTGCAATTTACAAGGCGTTTCCCTCAGTCGCCTCATACGACACCCACGGGAAGACAGTGAGTGGTATTATTACGCCGTTACCACTCGTTAGCACACGAGCATTAATACAACGTAAGCATCTTTAATAACTTAACATGGTGATTTGCTTATTCCTTTGCACGGCACTTGAAAACTTACCTGGCAGAATAAGGTGCGGTAAAGGAATGATATTATATTTTTTTTAGATTTGTAAGTATAAGTATTTTATCATATTATAAAAACGACTTTTCTTTGAGATTTTCATGTCTAAATAAAACATTTTTTAAAGATTAAATGAAGCTGTGTAGTTGTTTAGGAGACACCAGTTTATAAATTTTTATATATAAATTACAATATTATTAACTATAAATAAATACTTACATAGATAGCATTACATTGATTGCTCTGATCCCAAAATAAGTAGCTAACCAGTTGTGTGATAGAAACGAAAACAACGAAGGTGAAAACCACAAGCACCCAGACTCGAGATAATATAGAACAAGTGGTTTTCTATATCGACCCATTTGGGATTCAAACCCGGGACCTGGCGACATGAAAACCGTTGTGTATGTCACTCGTTAACAGAATTCACTAATAAACGAATCATCTCAGAATTTTTATATCTAAATATAAAATTATATTTTAAAACTTTATAACAGTTTGAGACAAATGTGAAATTTTTAAGATAAGCACGTTAAAAACTGAACTACAACCAAGAAAGCAATAATTAAAATATAATTACAATGTTGATACACACAGCCCAGCCCAAATCCAATTACGTCCATTTCCATGCCATACCATAAACATGCTTGCGAAGTACCTAAGTTTTTTATACATGTAAGTTTACTTATTTGAATTTAGAATAAACAGAAGTTTGTAAGCGCGAGTTTACTATGGACCGCATCTATTCAGCTTCGCAAAGCAAGCTTAAGCGGCCCACTTTTCGCATCCATTAAACGAGTCTAGGCGTGACGAGAGGCGCTTTATTGCATAAGCTCGCACTAAAGAAGGCAAAAGGTGCGTAGCCATTTAGTGTTCAAACTTTATTTACGGGTAAAAGAAAAAACTCTTAAGAGCGCTTTAGATTTTGGTTTACGGACACAAACGGCCTGTAAAATTTACTGCGGGGTGGGGGTCTCTGCTGTAACGGCGATTTCAAAATCAAAACCTTTTTTTTCGACATACGATAGCCGAGTGGTTGGGTGGTCGGAATTTCGACTCAAAAGACCCGAGTTCGATCCCCAGGTGGCAGGCTCGTACCAATGGGTTTTTGAAAAACTTATGAACGAATTATATCGTTGGCTTGGACATAAATACGGCGACGGGCTCACCACCTGTCATGTTGTCCCGAAAATATCCACGGTGGAAGGTGGGTCGAAGGGACTTAATTGTCTAGACTAGACCTCTGTCAACCCCTGTATTGGGAATTGCGCGAAGTAATTTATTTATTTTATTTTATTTTCGACAGAGGAATTAATTTCACTTGTGAAAACTCATTATTTTTTATATCTACTACAGATTCGTTATGCGGTTCCTCTGACGGGGAAGAAATTGGCGAAAGAAGATTGGTCAGTAGGTCCTTTTTAATTTTTTTTTGATCACATTTTACAATAAAAAGCCTAAATGAAAACAGCAAAGAGTAGTCCTACAGACGATAAATGCATATTCCAAGATAAAATAATGAAAGACAAGGGGAAAAATGTCAGTATACTCATGGGCAGATTGGGGATGGTGGTACTTCGACGCAGTTTAAGACACGTTTTAACTAGTTATTAAATTAAAGAGAAAAAATGTTTTTAAAATTTCAACTGACACATTAACTACTTAGTTAATTGATGATCCTGATAAAAGAACACAGAACAGAATTTAGAACTTCCTCCCTTTGAACCCACTTGATTTGAAGCATTCGTTTGAAATCGGTTAAAAAGGAGGAACTTCAAGTGAAGGTAACGCTCTCTCTGATACTGCAGATGTATGTATAGATGCCTATAATCACTTACCAACGTATGAGCCAGTCGATTCCTTGCCTTGCGTTTAAAAAATAAAAAAAGTGAAACAAAATATATTCACGCCGTTCCAAATAATGAGGTAGACAGAGGTCTAGACAATTAAATCCTTTTGAAACACTTTCCACCGAAGATATTTCTGGGACAACGTGACACGATATAAATCGTAGAAGTTTTTGAAAAAACCCATTCGTACGAGCCTTCCATCTGGGGATCGAACCGGGTCTTGGTAGACTCGAATTACGATCACTCAACCACTGCGCAAGCGTAACTCCGCGACATTTTAAAAAACTTTTAAATACACCTCGTCGTTTTCAAACGTCTAAACTGATCTTTCTAAATCATAGCTAAGAATCATCCCGATCGCATCCGCTTTCAAACGGAAAATTCCGCATTAAAATAAGTGCATTCCTTTGGGAGCAACAATGCCACAGACATAGATACACAGATGTTACAAATGTTAACACCCCATTTTTTTGCTACGGAGGTTAAAAATTATCCTAATGATGTTGTGTGGAACAAAAGATACTTCCTACGCACGGTTCCAGATTACGCACGTTTCTCAAGACTCGAGAAAGTAATGAGGAAGAACTTATCTATGAGATACCTATATCCGGTAATGGCACTGTAATATATCCGGTACGGATGTAAATCTGTCACAGCAATCAAACACAACTTCGGTCCTAATTACGTGTGACCTAAGCGGAAACATTTATCGCAATCAGTGACTTTAATTTGACCGTTTCATTTGAATATTTGATTAATTTTGATACGGTTATATTAATACCGACCAATGTTAACACCGATTTTGATTTTTTTTATTCACTAAGTTATTTTATATTTTTTTTATCTACTAAGGAAGCAATGTGGCAGCTTCGGCTGGTGCATGTATGAGAGCAGGATCCCATCCTTGCAGAATATGGGCATGTTACGTGTTATTATAGTTTATATGTATTTATAAGTATATATTTTTTTATAGAAAAGGGAGGCAAACGAGCACGTGGCTCACGTGATGGTAAGTGATTACCGCCGCCCATGAACATCCGCAATACCAGAGGCATAGCAGATGAGTTGCCTCCCTTAGAGTGCCCCTCTCCCCCAGAATTGGGGAAGGGGGTGTGCGGGCCACCGGTTACCTGCACTCACCAGACGAAACGCAGAAGTGTGTTACACTTCTACTTCACGCCGGTATTCTGTGAGGTCGTGGTACTTCCCCGGTCGAGCCGGCCCATTCATGCAACAACAAAAGCTGTTGCGTGGCTCTAATATATATTGTACCATTAGCTTGGGCGAGCATATCGCTATCCTATGACCTGTCAAGTTGTCCAAAGAAGCTTCGGTGAAAAGTGGGATCGGTGACATTGTTTAGCTCTCTGCCTACACCTGTAGGGGAAATTGCGTGAAGATATATTTCCATAATAATATTCCTATAAAAAACAAAATTTTACTGTACAGTACAAGCGATTGTACAGTTGATTTATCTGCGCTCATCTTTGTAAGCCGCAGCGATATCAGAACGGAGCACGGTGGCGTAATATGCACGTGGCTAAATTTCTAAAATTCCCCGGTCTTGCAGATCCTACCCGTAAGTCACGCCGATAGTCCTGGATAAAGGGCCAGCGGCACAAAGGAAAACGACGATCGTCCCCCCTACCTCCCACCCCGCCCGACACCACGGTGGGGTGTGGGGGTCACCCCCGGGGGATCAATTTCAGCGGGCGCGCCTTCTCGGCTCGCGTGGCGAAGTAATCGCCTTAGACCGGACCTTAGTGTCGTTATGTGGCTAGTTTTGTGCTTGATGCTCGGGATTAAGGGTGTAGATACGTGTATATTATGCCGGTATAAAACATTTTTATACGTAATACAGAATGGATGAATTTTTGGCTTTTACAGTTCAGACAATGAATTATGTTACTACAGTGTAAATTATATTTTTATATCTTCAAACATTTTCCCTAGGGTAGAGAAGTCTAATCAAAGAAGTCTTTTCGACCCACCTTTCGCCGATACCTGTCTGAGATAACGTGACAATTGATAAGCCTAATGGCGTAATGTTTATTAAGTATAATTAATAAAAATGATTTCAACGAATAAATTATAAAAAAAATAATAATATCTGCAGAATAAGTATATATAAGTTGTAGATATCTTCATACATTTTGGCAACACTGGGTAAGTCAGAGGTCAGGACAACTTAGTCCTTGCGACCAAGTGGGTCTCAAAGACTATTTTTTTTTGTTTGGGAAAACGTGATGGTGGTGGAGAGCCTCTTGATTTTAGATAGTGCCCATGCCAACGATACAATATACTTAGCTACATACATAAATATTTAAATATACAGTTCATAACAGTGGTAGCGCCACGCAGCAGCTTTTGTTGTTGCATGAATGGGCCGGCTCGACCGGGGAAGTACCACGACCTCACAGAATACCGGCGTGAAGTAGAAGTCTAACAAACTTCTGCGTTTCATCTGGTGAGTGGAGGTAACGTGAGCCACCTGCTCGTTTGCCTCCCTTTTTTATAAGAAAAAATACATCTATGACTTAAGTAAATACGATTTCATCACACTATTGTTTGCCCTAGCGGTATTCAAACCCACAACATCGATTAAATGGCTGCCAAAAAGTTGTTCATATGTTGGTGTGCTATGTTGTTTCGGCGTAAGCATTTCCTATCATTTTCTTCCTTATGGGTGTCAGCGTCTAAGTTAATGGTGTCTGGTATTGTCATAAGCCTTCCCCTTGCCAAACGTGGTAATTATGGCATGGAGTGGAGTACTAATATTAAGTAAGATTCATATATAGATATGTTTCAATGCACTGGAATAATTACTTTTCAGCATGCCTACGTATATAATTATTTACCCCACTCCAAAAAAATCAAGTCTTTCTACTTTGTACAAGCCTATTTCGGATTTAAATAATTTCCTCTTATCTCCATAAAAACTGTCACCGCAATGTGCTTTAAAAAACTTACTAGGAATACCAGGTCAGAATTGCGCGTTGAAAGATGTAGAATAACATACTATTTATATAAATACTAAAATATTCAAAACGTTTATTGCTTGGAAATTTATTGTAACATTTTTAACAACTGGAGCAAACAGCAATTGGCGTACATACATTTATTATAAACAATTTAAATATTTCCGTGCTCAATATAGTTATATGATATTACCTCTCCAAATTGTTTTACGAATAATTTTTTTTTATTTCAACAGCAATAACAATTAATTGACAAGTATTTTCGCATTGTTTTAAACTTTATTTTGTTTATGTTATTTAGAAGTGTTTATTTGTTTTCGTCGCATTTATTTTACACTAATAGTTGGAGGTACTACCTCCGTGCTTGCTAAGGAATTCTATATGACATACAGGTAAGGCTCAATCATTTTGAAAAGTGAATTTTTTAGAATCTAAAGGGCTCCATGTTGGGAATGCAAGTTATTTAAATTTTATGTATCTACGAACGTATTAAGCTGTCACAACAAACGGTTGTACGTTTTATATAGGTATTATATTTGGTACTTATGAATCCAAAATAGATTGGTATGCTTCTATAAGCATATTTATATATACTCAAAATAAAATAATTATAAATTTTCATTCCATTTCCAATACAGGGGTAGACAAAGGTCTAGTCAATTAAGTCCTTTCGACCCACCCTCCACCGAAGACATTTTTTGGGACACCGTGACAGGTGGTGAGCCCGTCACCATCTTTATGTCCAAGCCATCGATGTAAAACGTACATATTTTTGTGAAAAATCCATTGGTACGAGCCTTGGGGATCGAACTTGAGTATCTTGACTCGAATTCCGATCACCCAACCACTAATATATACTAAAATAGATTTATAAGAATCGCAACTCGATAGAAAGTCTTTAAAGGGCAAACCAACAAACACTTCTTTACAAAAGCTGTCTACATTACACTTTTTTACAATGCTGAAACGCTCGAAGTTTACCATCTTTATAACATTCCTAAGGAAAAAACATTGTGTATGGCAAATTCAATAAAAAATTATTTTAAATTGACCAGGGTCAGATTACGAGGGAGACATACGAGTATTCGTCTAATGGACGTTTGCAGGTCATTTTGTAATTATTTATACATTTCAAACCGGAACACAACACAGAAAAAAAGCAGTGAAATTAAATATAAATGTAGCTTAATTTAATTTAACAAATGACGACACAAAAGTGACTAACGAAAGGTATAGAGACAGACCGCGTCTTTGAAGACTTTGAACCTATGAAGACTTTGTAAGTAAATTGTTTGAAATGTGCGTGTATGAAGAAAATTTTGGATTTGTTTCAAGCAAGAGTGTATTTTAAGGATTTAACGAAGCGTTTAATTCCATTCGGCTTCGAAATTATCCCTAGCGTGAAGATATCAAAATCAGAGTGCGGTACTTACCTAGACCCTAGACAATTTCTAGACTATTCGCTGTCTTTTTTATATTTGTTTGACGTTTTACTGCTTGTGGCGACATCTATGTTTCACATCAAAAGCTCGTATAGTGGTGGACAATTAATGAAAGCCGACAATACCCTACATCGCCCAATCAAAGTTCTTGCAACACGAACAATATTTATGAATTCCCGATAAGGAACACACTCGCTAAGGAAACTTCCTTTCTTGGTAACGAACAGCCGACCTGGTGATTAGGTCCGATGTGGCAGATATGGTGAGGAAAGTCCTCACCATATCAGCCACATGTTTACCAGCGTTTGTAAACAATATGTCAAATTGTCAGAATTAAACTTGAAAACATCTAAATTAAACTAATATTAAAACGAACTATTAGCACAATAAAGTGTCAATGGGTTAGTCACACAGCTAGTAGAACTGATAACCACTGTTGAAGAAATGACGCTCGACAAGAGCGGCAACATCCTGTAGGAAGACACAGAACGTTTAAGTTTATTTTATTAAGGGAAATTCTTTTGAGAATTCAAGAAAGTAGTACTTTTATTCATAAACATGTTTTACAAAATCAGCCTTAACCCTATCTCAAGGGAAGATCTATACTCAATAATATAATAATAACCTTGGTGCACATAATCCCCCCGTGACCACTGATGCTGTAAAGCATCCGAAACGTCGGGAAATAAAAATAGTTTGTAAAAACTGATTTAAATCGCGATAAAATCCGAAAATCGTTTTATTTTAAATAACCTTGGTGTTGCCAACATCTTAAGCAAACCCCCCGGAATGATTTTTTATATTTACGTTAACACTACACGTCTAAAATAAAACGATTTTCGGATTTTATCGCGTTCGCGATTAAGTTTCGGATGCTTTACAGCATTCGTAAATCGTAATAAAATATCCAAAAATTGTTTTATTTTAGAACCCCCCACGGAATGAAAATATGGAATAAAACACAAAAAAGGGGAATCTTCACAATATTGTGGAGAGTCAATGGATGCAGGAGACTCAAGACAGCAGTAAGATTTCCGGGAAGCCTATTTTCAGCAGTAGATTTTTAGGGTGTACAAAAGAAATATTTTTTGTAAAGTTGCAGGTTTATGTATATTACTTACATGGAGAAAAATCTATTTATAAATTGTTCTGTATAATGCTTGTGAAACGGATGTGTGTTTATATTTATTACTTTTACACGCAGTATTGCACCAACGGATTCGTTATAATGCAAGATATAAGCTATCTTTATTCCGTAATTTAAGATACATTCCGTTACACGAAGCAGTTATAAGGAGTATAGAACAGGAGAGGAGACATAATTAAGCCACATAGGCTTAATCCACTATTCCTTTTAACTGTGAAATAGTGGTCATCTCACAAAGAAAATGCTTAAGTAAATCTTAAACGACGTGTGGTCACGAAATTAGAACATTCCACCCTCTCTTGTCGTAGATGTCGTAAGAGGCGATTAAGTGAAAAGACTTGAAATGTGTTAGCTACCGACAGATAACGAGATAACAATTTCTTTAAATACCAGGTCCAATACAGAAGAACGGTGATGGGCAGCAGTGCCTAAAGTGCATGGTGTCTAGTGCTATGATTGACAATCGGTTAGTTAATCGTGGTGTCTAAGGTAGAACCTTTCATACGGTAGAGGGCTGTCCTGAAGTGTACTTTCAAAGCCCGTTAATCTGAGATATATCTCATCATAACGGGCATTCTAACACAATGAGGCCGATAGCCAAAAAACTTGAAAACACAATGAACACAGGAACAACAATTTTACAAAAAAAAAGCAGCAAGTGGCCAGTTTCAAGTTTGGCGGAACGTCCTGGCGGCCAAGCTTCGAGTACAATGAGACGAACGGTCGCAGTAATTCAGTACCGACACGTTCATACGTACGAGTACAGTCGCCTGCACAAGCCGCAAACGTGCGGAGGAATTCGTGGGAGGATGGGAGCCCCCCCCCGCCCTCACCCGGCCGTGCGACGTCCTGTCACTGACAAATGGCCCGGAGGAGAGCTCGACCCCGGCACCCTCTGCAAGCTCGCCGCGTAGTTGCTCTGTTTTCTAAGATAATGCGAGAGTAGTATTATTTCGTTCGCTGCTCACTTAAAATTTTAATAAACATATTTTTTATCTTATTTCTGTCTTTAATTCTGATTTTCGAAAATATTTCATAAAGTCTGTTAATAGTGACAATTTAAAAGTATTTCACTCAATGTATTGCATATCATGGCCATTGTGCTTTGATATGCAATACATATACAGGCAATAAAAATAATACTCATAGCTTTTAAACTTCTGGGAACTTGTAGGATAAAACTTTGCACAATTTTTATCTGCTTTGTTCTTGTAAAATTCATTCTAGCATTAGGTCCTTAAATAATATAAATTGATAATTAAAAAAAAACTTTTACTAAGAAACTGTGCTCTGATATAAGTTGTCTATGAACTATATTCTACTAAAAGCCAATTTATTCATAAACCAATTTAATAGCAGCCGATAATTCAGAATGTTGAATGTTATATAATCTAAAAAGTTCTACCATACTGTGTTCTTGCAGGTTGACCAAAGTGTGGATCTGTCTTTATAATCTGCTTTCTTCACCATCGAGAACACAACTATTTTACCATTACAAATCGCAGTAAACAATTTTATCAGTGCTGCAAAACGAGAGCTGAATCGCTGAATCTAAAATCAAAGAAAGCGCCCTTTGCAGTAATAGTAACAAAAATCACATTTTTTAAAAGTATAATATTTTATTTTCAAATAGCGCGCCAATAAACCATATTCCAGTACAATAATGACAATTTTATTCGATCCAAACTATATAATTTTAGCGAGTGCAGTGTGCGAGGAGCCGTAACCAGGAGGGTGCTATAATTTCATAGGACGGGCGTCGGGCGTCGCTTATCTCGGGCGCTGGTTGCAGGCGCCGCGAGCATCGCCTCTGCCTCCCCCCCTGGCCCCCTCCCCGACGCGCCCGCTCGCCTCTTGTGATCCCGAATGTACTTCGGATATTGAAAATTTTCGATATACACATACTCGAGATTTGGCATTCTATAAATTCGGGACGAAAAGAAAACTGACTGTGCACCATGTCAAGAATTAACAGAAAGTAGGCACATCAAATAAGCAAATAGGTGCTATTTTGTTATATTTCAGTATTATACGACGAATACTTTCAATGTATATAAGATATATCATGTATACAATATTGTCATATATTTTATATATAGTAATACATTAAAAATTAAATACTTTAATATGATTAATGACATGAATATTTTTAACCAATATGATTAATAAGCATATATGTGCATTAAACTTCTCCATGCGCAAAGATAGGTTCTAATCCCGCCGGTGATTTTTTGAATTTCTTTTTTCCTTTTAAAATATGGAACAACAGACACAAAATTGAAACACCAGTCACTAGACTCCAGAGTAAGTAATAATCTTCGTTCATAAGGTGGTAAACGCTTCTACATCATAATACTAGTAAATGTGCAAAGCATGACTATTAACAATAATTTAACAACTTTATTAAACAACTTTGTTAAGTCACGATAGCCGAGTTGTTGGGTAGTCGGAATTTCGAGTCGAGAGACCCGAGTTCGATCCCCAGGAGGCAGTACCAATGAGTTTTTCAAAAACTTATGTACGAATTTCATCGTCGGCTTGGACATTAAGGCGGCGACGGGCTCACCACCTGTCACGTTGTCCCGAAAATATCTTCGGTGGAAGGTGGGTCAAAGGGACTTAATTGTCTAGACTTGACCTCTGTCTACCCCTGTATTGGGAATTGCGTGAAGATATTTATATTTATTTTATATTTATAAAACAACTTTATTAGAGATTTGCTTTATGCTATTTGTGTATAAATACACATGTGTAACACGTATGTATGTATATGAATTGGTTACAGGTACAGGTTAGTAAAGGTCACTCCTTTATAGACTATAATTACTACTACCCCAATTTATACAATTCTATACTATACGACTAAATAAATAGATAAATAAATGTCTTCACGCAATTCCCATTACAGGGGTAGACAGAGGCCTAATCTAGGCAATTAAGTCCCTTCGACCCACCTTCCACCGAAGATAGTTTCGGACCAACGTGACAGGTGGTGAGCCCGTCGCCGCCTTTATGTCCAAGCCAACTATGAAATTTGTACATAAGTTTTTTGAAAAATTCATTGGTACTGCCACCTGGGGATCGAACTCGGGTCTCTCGACTCGAAATTCCGACCACCCAACAACTCGGCTATCGTGACTTTTTAATATAATAATTAATGAAAGAATATAATAATTATTCTAGGACCACATCGCAAATAGTAAGATTCACAAAAGTATCAATGGATCCGTATTTATGTCCAAGCCAACGATATAATTCGTACCTAAGTTTGAAGTTGAAAAACCTATTGGTACCTGGGGATCGAACTCGGGTCTCTCGACTCGAAATTCCGACCACCCAACCACTCGGCTATCGTGACTACTTTCTATACGTATAATCACAAAAACCTTAAAAGAACATAAAATTTGACAAAGAGACGAATTATGAATAGAAGACATCAGTTAAGAATGGACTTTAGGAAACTCCCCACGTAAAGGGGTACAACCAGGGTGTTAGTTCGTAAAAGTGTCAGGCTTAGAAGTAAGAACATTTCTATGTAGGCTATTATTAAAAATTACTTACAAACAGGAGGTTATAGTTTGTATAGGCATAGGCAAAATTCAACGCGGGTGAAGTCGCTGGCGGGAGGCTATTTATATTATAAATCAATGAATATAGTATGATCGCTATAATATAGTATGATCGCTCTCTTGCTTTACATTGAAGAAATGAATGTATATCTTCACACAAATCCCATACTGCGATAGGCAGAGATTTAGACTTATTTGGGACAACATGACTGGTGGTGTATCTGTCGCCATCTTGGTGTGAAAGCTAACGTCACAATTACTTGCCTACTTATAAATATCCATGACCGAGACGAAAGTTCGTAACCATTACATTACCAATGCGTACACTTAGCGGGATTCAAACCCGCAACCCTTAGCTTTCGAAGGCCAATCAACTCAGCTCTAAGGTCGACAAACATACAAAAAAAGTTACAACATGGTTTCGTAATGGCTTCATGTGTTCGTCTTTCAGCATTTAACTAATTCCTGAAAAAATTGGATTTAGCGCTTTTTTTTTAACAAATTAGTTTGTGACTGTACACCCGCTCTGCGCGTGACACTGAGTAATGTGACGTTTTACGTGCGCTAAATGCGATATACAAGCACTGTACCTTTATTTAAAAAAATACGAACCAAACAATACCATTTTATGGAAAATATAATTTACCTCTTTACGGCTACAGACTCACCACCTGTCGCGTCCTAAATAGGCTTTGGTGAAAGCTGAGTCGAAAGGACTTAATTCTCTAGACCTCTGTACTAAACCAGTATTGGAAATATACGTGAAGATACTTCCTCTTTTTCTTTAAGTTTCCCTGTGCGGTATCAGCTTAAAAATACTCTTTGTTCCACTGAACGCCATAGAACGCCTAAGAGAAAGGCCTTCAACAGGTCATAGGCTACCGATTGATGGCAGGATATCTATTTCGAAAAATTCCGTAACAAAATTAACCTGTAATTTTATCAGCGTTTAAACTCCGAGGTGTCTGATACTGCGATTGCTAATCTGCATGCCAAGCGTGGCGATTAAGGCCAACCCTCCCTTTACAGGTAGGCTATGTCCTGTCGCAAAGATTTACCGCCATGTAAGTATATACTTACGGGTATGGCCAATACTTCAGGCTAGTCACGTTTGCGGAGTTTTTGGATAAACAGTTGGATGAATTTGAGTTAAGAGATCTATTCCCACGTGTTAGACTCATACCAAATGGTCAAATTCAAATTCATCAGAGTTCAAATTTGTGAACGATTAATATCGTTCTAAAATTTGGATGTAAAGACAGTCTCGCCACCTGTTATGTTATTCCAAATAATGTGGAATGGTGGAAGGTGGATCGAAAGTACTAAATTATCTAGACCGCTGTCTACCCCAGTATTGGGAATGGTATGAAGATATTTTATTAAATCAATAAGTAACAAGTTCCACTAATAAAATGATTCTTTGATTTATTATATTTTAATTTTTTTTTTGAAGATGGAACGATTCAAAAGCAATCAGATGATGTAAGATTTTTAATTTTTCATCCCTGAAAGTACTGAGTCTTTACTATTAATATTATAGGCAGAACTAAGAGTAATATTGTCAATTTGAACTCAACATAAGCAGTAACAATATGACAACATAGCATACATCAACAACCTTGACAGGTATTCGGTAAGAAAACATATTGACATCGGACACTCGCCGTATATCTTGCGCTTAATGTATAACAACAGGAAAGGTTCTAGGATCACGAAAGACTCGTCGCGGTCGCCGCGACATGCTGACCACCCTCGCGATATGTTACTGAAGCGACGCTCAACAGAGCCTTCATTTATAGACTATAAAACAGATGTACAAATAACTTAAGTAACTTTAGGAAGTTAAAGTAATTTTTTAACAACGCCTATCTAAAAAAAAATATCTTCACGCAATTCCCAATACAGGAACAGACAGAGGTCTAGTCTAGACAATTAAGTGGTGAGCCCGTCGCCGTCGTTATGTCCTAGACAACGATATAATTTGTACATAAGTTTTTGAAAAACCCATTGGTACGTGCCTGCCACCAGGGGACTCTCACCAGGTCACTCGGATCTCTTGACTCGAAATTCCGACCACCCAACCGCTCGGCTATCGTGACTCTACTAAAAAATAAGTAATAAATATAGCAGATAAGTGTGTTCTTTTCATTTCTTATTTAATTACAAATGTTATCAAGTGCAGCCAATGCGATAAGGCATGGTGTTATTGAAATTTTCTACCCCAAGCAAACTCTACGGATATTTTCATTTCACCCACACGTACGCAAGTACCTTCACGTGCATGTGTCGTGGCGTCGAGAGGGGCGGGGGGGGGGGAGGGGGTCGCTGCTGACCCGTGGCGCCGCCTTCAGATTGTTACGGCTAAAGAAACACTCCGATGGAATATTAGAATCGATGGAGATGATTTAAAATACAGTCAATTAGGCTTTGTTTACCAAACGATGCTTTTTGTTTGCTAATTTACAACAAATATAAAAAAAACTCATCATAAAAATGTGGTAATGAGTTTCTATTTTTAATTATAGTTATTATGATTCGAAAGATGTAAATGTATACCATTTTTATATCTACTCAAATTTCATATTTAGCTGTGCCTAATGTCAGTAAAGGCAGGCTCGTACCAATGGAGTTCTTGAAAAGGACATATAGTCTTCCGATTGAGTATCAGACATATGGTAAAATCTTGTTTATATAAATAAATATCTTCACGCAATTTCCAATACGTTGGGTAGACAGAGGTCTAGTCTAGAAAATTAAGTATCTTCGACTTACGACGACACTCCCCTTTTATATACGTAATAAATAAGAGCATAGTTACAGTCAAAACAAATTTAAAGCTAACAAAGCTACTCCACTCCTTCACTGTGCCCGTACAGACACATTCAAAAGGATCGCGAGTTTCTTGCGTCCCGCGCCACTTTCATTTCATATTTTATTTTATATTTTTATTTATCCGATGCTGTATTTTTATAACGCAGACTAGACTCGAACGGTTTTTATGGAGGTGCCCATTTGCCGCTCCACTTTGCATCAGCGCTTTGTGATTGTATGAATCTTGTTACTATTAGCTCTACAAGAAGATGTCTAAATCATTTGAATATGTTAAAAATAACCTGGTGTATTTTGATTTTATTGGCAATTCTTTTTAATATATTATATTTGTCCCGAAAATATCTTCGGTGGAAGGTGGGTCAAAGGGACTTAATTGTCTAGACTAGACCTCTGTCTACCCCTGTATTGGGAATTGCGTGAAGATATTTATTTTGTTTATTACTTTTTAATATATCCTAGCAAAACTTAATAGGCCAGATGACGATGTAATTCTAAGACGATGTAATTCTAAGTTTCTAATACCTATAGTATTAGAAACTTAGAATTACATCGTCGTCATCTGGCCTATACAACACCACTCCAGGATATCCTCGCATATGAGAGGGTTATACATAATCGCAACGTTTGGCAGTCAGATTGGCAATCGCAATATCGAACACCTGGCACTGGCACCTTAGGTACTGCTGCCCTTAACTAGTCTGCGGAAATTTAGTCTGATAAGCATATTTCGAGAGGGTTTTCTCAACACCTGTGATTTTCAACGCTTTTTCCTTAGTCGACTCTTACGGGTATGACACCCACGGACATGGACACTCTTTTTAAAAAAGTACTAAGTAGTTTTTTTTTTCATTCATAGTCATAAACGAAGTAAATAAGGAAAGCAATCTAAACTACTTGTTTATTTTTATTATTTTATAGATAATACAGGCTAGCCAAAGAACAAAAACTATATAAAAAAATCAATGACCATATTGACTACAAATCTATTGTAGCCACAATTTCGTGAACAGACCTCATAATCGTAAAAACTAACTACAAAAGAACAGAAATCGAGGTTTTTGCGATATCTACTTTCTAATAAATACTGTTTCGCTGATGTTAACAAAACAACAAAACAGTGCATTTGGTATGTTTATGACTACTTATAGACTTATAACATTATACAAACCGTAAAATCTTTAAAGAAGAGTTCTAGATGATAATAGTTGCTATATCTGTATAATCGTCATAATAAAATGAGTCTATACTAGACCTCTGTCTACCCCGTTATTGGGTATTGCGTGAAGGTATTTAGTTATTATTTTATCTGTATGATTAATTTATATTAAAAAAATTACACATCAAAATTTTTGGTGCCCCGGGTGTGAAAAGCAGCCCCTAGCACAAAGAATTCTCGGCTGAATTGTAACACTTGTTTATATTTCCATAACTACAAAGGCCGCTCTCAGATTAGCGATCGCAGACAAGTTGCCTAACCTATCGGCTACACGCCTAAGTTTTACTCCGGGCACGCACGACTTTAGCACTTAGCACTACTACAACCTACATACATAAGTAAAAGTAACTTATACAAGGGATTTAACAAGCTTACGACACAAAGAATTGTATTACATTAGAAAAAGTTGCAATACTGAAATTACTTATAAAATTTAAAGACGGTCTTGATTTCCGCTGAGATTCTATTATCAGATCCTAACTGAGTGTCAATGAGACCGAATTCAAACAGAAAACTGTTTTCAAAATCCGTTAACATATACGAGTATGGTAAGTTCTGGTAATTATATCAGTATTTTTCGGTATAGAAATATGAAATCAATATGTGCCAAACTTAGGGGCGATCTAAAGTTGAAGAAGTTAAAGTTGAAGTTGAAAGTTGAAGAGGCCTTGATGATGCTGATGATTGATAATATGTGATAACGATATGAAAATACTATACTCACCTTTCGATGGAAATTATAAAACTTCCAATTAAGTAATAATAATAAATAAATATCTTTACGTATAGTCGGCTAGCCGGAGATCCTTACACGACCCTTACATATCTGTTTCGCTTCTTTCAAATTCATTATTTTCTTCAGGCGTACGTTCTTGATTACGTTAGTGATTAAAAATGTATATTTCGGGTGTATACCCGAGAGAGTACAACAATAAGATTATTAGATTCTAAGACATCCTTATTTTCTCATGTAAACTAAACATAGAGCAAAAAAAAGTCACGATAGCCGTGTGGTTGGGTGGTCGGAATTACGAGTCAAAAGACCCGAGTTCGATTCCCAGGTGGCAGGCTCGTACCAATGGGTTTTTCAAAAACTGAACATAAAGATGGCGACAGGCTCACCACCTGTCACGTTGTCCCGAAAATGTCTTCGGTGGAAGGTGGGTCCAAGGGACTTAATTGTCTAGACTAGACGTCTGTCTACCCCTGTATTGGGAATTGCGTGAAGATATTTATTTATTTTATTATGTAACAGAGCAAGTTTATTTCAAAAATATTAATTCTAAAACATCCAAATTTTCTCATGTAAACTAAACATGAAAGGTAAGTGTAAGCGAAAGGCTAAAAGGGAATTCACCGGAAAGCACCGAAAGTGCCAAAATGTTAACTCGGTAAGAAGGAAGCGAGTAATTAAGAGGGTCGGCACTCCCAAATAACAGCTTTAACTGTTTCAGATAATGTACAAGGGAGGAAAACTTGAAAAGTTCGTTCGGCCCCTGGCTATTGAAATATTAGCGGAGGGAAGTAAGAAATTTATCTGAAGGAAGTGAAAAGTTGTAGGTGAAGCTTTAAGACGAACGTTAGTGAGCTTTAAGGTTAACGTGACTAAATAAGAACACTATTATGTATTATTACTGTATTCTAAATAGTTATTTTATCGTTGATAACTTTAGCAGAAGTATTTGAATAATTATATATACATAATAGAGTTAATAAAAATTCATGACAGCCGACTGGGAGACCTGAGTTCGTTCCCCAGTTGGTAGGCTAGTACTAATGAGTTTTTTTATAACAACTTATTTACGATTAATATCGTTGTCTTGAACATACAGATGGCGACAGGCTCACTACATGTCACAGGAAGGTGGTCCGAAAGTACTTTTATTGTTTAGACCACTGACGACCCCAGTATTGGGAAAGGCGTTAAGATGTTTAGTTATATATAATATTGCCTTTAGGTGTTAGTGAGAGTATACATCACCACCTTTTCATCTGTGTGAATCGTTCATGGTTCAAAATGACCGCCGACAGATGGCGGGATAACCATTTTGGTGAACACTATAGCCGACCAAAGTATAGCAAACCGGAGACGTGCTGAACCGTCTAAGGTGCAAGGTGTATGGTACTGCGATAACCAATACATTTCTAGATTATTTATTGTAGATATTCTAGGTTACAGTAGTTTTTAAAAGTGCACTGGAAGTGCACTTTGGCCTCTTCTGTAAATAAAAAATATCTTCACGTCATTCCCAATACATGGGTAGACAGAGGTCTAGACAATTAAGTCGTTTCGACCCACCTTCCACCAAAGATAGTTTTGGGACAACGTGACATGTGGTGAAGCGTGACCTGTCGCCGTCTCAATGTCCAAGCCAACGATATAATTCGTACATAAGTTTTTGAAAAAACCTATTGGTACGAGCCTGCCACTGGGAGATCGAATTTAGGTCTCTTGATTCAATAATCCGACCACCCAACTACACGGCTATATTGACGTAGTCGTCTATCGGAGTCTATTAACTAATATTGTAAATACAAAAGCGTCTATATGTTTGGTAATATTAAGTATTTTTTTTAAAGATTTTTAGGTAAAATATCTATAAGTATAATATAAACCTTTGGCAGGATGACCTTTATCATCAGTACACCCTATTGTCATTGGCGCAACAAATAAAAGTCATCAGCTAAGTAAACATGACACGGGAGTATCAAATTAATTAAACTTTACTTTCCTTTTCATTTATCTCGAACCTTTCTTAACCCTTTGTATTCAATCTTCCCAAGGGAAATTACCTTTATTTATTGCAATTGGACGAAGAGTGAGTTAATATTACGTTATGGAGTGACGACTTACATTGCGTTTTCAACTGCGAGAACTAAGTTAGAATGCCTCATAGCCTGTAATTCCACTGGTTCTCTGTACATACCCAGATGACTTCTAAGGAAATAGTTCAGCCTAACCTTTGCCCTTTTTTAAATAATCAATGCTCTAAAAAAATTGTCAAATATTAACACCATCTTTTAATTTAATGGCGAATTTTATAAAGTCTTTGTCCATACTAATGGACCGTATTTTGCCGAGTTATCCTTAACTACCGTCAGTTAGGCGGAATTGCTTTATCTCTTCACCTTCGTTCGCGGCTTCACGCCCCTCCCCACCCACCACCCTTATCACTTTATCCACTTTAATCCAACTCGAGCGCGTTAATAAATCGCTTCCATTCAGACCGTTTCAACTTCATTTGTGAAAAGTAATACAATTATATTTTGTCATTAACTGTTTCACGATAAAATCTGAAAATGGATTTTATGTAATTTTTAATTTTCTCATGTAATAGATGCAAAAAAAAATTAAATGATTCCTATTCATTATTAGTTGACTCGTTATTGTAATATTATTTAATTACAATAGCTTCTAGCGGTCAATAATATGTATGTGAACGACCACCGCTTAGGCCGCGTAAGGAAGGATTTGCTATAATCGCCACGTATGGTAAGTGGATTGATAAGCCGGAATACGCCTCGCATCTTAGACGCTGCTGCCCGTCTTCGGTCTGCTGAATATTGGTCCCCTATAGTTGTCCCGCCGTTTGTCAGTTGCCCATAGCATCTTCAAGGCTTTTAGTCTTAAAACTTAGTCACTTCTTATGACAGACATGGGAAGAAAGGGGTGATATTGACTTATGCGGATACCATACGGCAGACAATACAATAAAGGAGACAGTAAATTTGTGTATCTCCCTAAATTGCAACTATAGTGAGCATAATATTGTTATGCTCGCTATAGTTATTTGAAATTACTTGTATGTGTCATGGCTTAAAGAATAGAATTACTCGTAGAGACCACAGTCTAGATTGGTATAGAGTTTAGACCTTCTATTAAATAATAAAAAAATATTCATTGATCTGATGAAAACAACAAATAAACGACGACACGACGAAACAAAGGTTTTTTTTTCTTTATTAAAGAGTACTAATAATGCAGATAACTCGTGTTCTTGTTCAACTAACAGCAATGCATTTATTTGGAGTAGTGTCGGGTTCGTGCCTGCGACGTGTTTCTCATTCCAAACTCTAAACCATTAGTCTATTAACCACCTTACTTGTCCTTAAAATGGTAAAAATAATCCGCTTTAGTAGTGTTATCGTCATGCAAAGAAAGCAGATTGGCGATCGGAGTTTCAGATACCTCGCGGGGTCTCTTGACTCGAAATTCCAACCACTCAACCTATTTATCGTGACTTTTTAGACTTAGTTGTCACCCCTTTATTTATAGATTTTTGAGACTATTTCTAGTCCTGTCTCGTAGTACGAAATTCAAGGAAAAAGATAGATAATGGTAGGTCATAAGACTTAAACCACAAAGTAATCACGTTAATAGTAAATAAACGAAAAATCAAATTTGATATTTTCTTTTTAAGACTACTGGGAATCGATTCCGTCCTTAAGTACATTTTTTGGGCAAATAATGTATAGAAACAGTTTAAATGATAGCTAAAATACGAAAAAAATTTACATTCTGGTCTTTATTGACATGTTCTGGGGTTTGGAATACTTAATAGTAAAAGTATATAAAAAAAGTATGTAAATGGTAGTTAACATTTTATATATAACACATCATAATTCTTTAATTTCTTGATTAATTATACATTCAAATTGATCAAAAATTTTGTGAACTGAATAAAGACTACGCTATTAATACCAGAAAAAAGCATTTCTAACAAACGTGGGCGTCCATTTTCCGAACAATTTTCAATTTCCGGGTCAAGAGAGCGTGTTAATTACAGAGCCTTCTAGGTACCTCTACCATTGACGTGAGTTCAGATACCTTTATATTACATATAATAAAGAATTATTTTTATACATGAAAATTACACAAATACAAACATAACCTATACGTGTACATATAAATATAATTTGACATGTTGTATTTTTACCACAGAATATTTATACATACTTTGCATCCCATGAGATTTTTTTTACTTATAACTTATATTTTCCCTGACAGGGTAACCAGAGAGAACAGATCGCCAAGTGTCACGATCCCTACATACCTCTTTCGTTTCTTTCAGATTCATCATCTTCTTCATACATGCGCGTCTTGGTATCCGAGTACTATTGACCCTCCCTCTTCGAGCAATTTGCTTATATGGTCTTCGAAAGTTTGTCGGGATTTTTTTTGGTATACATAATTAAAGATAATGGATTTTTTTTCATAGATTGCTTAGCTGTTGTTGTTTTCTGATAAATTACTTTTCGTTGCTGTCTTCATATATATATTAAAACGATTTTTGCTAATCTTAATCACAGATAGCCGTGTGGCTGTGAACTCTGGTCGGATAGAACGGTTTGACCAATTTTAACGTATATTGATCATAAATCAATAAATTGATAAATGATATAAATCTGTTGTTTCTGATTATTTTTATATTAGTTTATTTGTATGTTAGTTTATAGTTTATATGTATCTTAATTTTAAATTATATTTGTATTAAAAAAAATCAAACTTTTATGTCACATTGGGGCAATTGCAATTCACGTATACGTGACCTCGATCAGAACCTCAATCAGAACAGCTCACAAATGCCTTGTCAATCCTAAGGAAGGAATCCGTCGAGAGTTTTGCTCCTGCCCTACGATTTCGAACATTATTTTATCATCCACCACTGTTCGTTAAGCTTTTCAATCTGCACACATATACTTTTTACAATAAATTTTATGAAGAAAAAAACTTTTTAGGTATTTACACGATGCGGTTTTTTTGTTTTAATTTAACTCTCAGTGCGCATTAAGCACTTATTCAATATTAAAGAGATCTTTGGAATTCTCCAACGAAGGGCCATTATGTAATAAAACTTGATTTGTAATCAGTTTATACGCAAGAACCGATAAAAGTTAGCCAGGTGCGGATCTAGACGCGCCTGAGACGGGTTCCTTGCTTATTAATCGGCCATTTCAATGAACGGGGTGGCAATAAAATAAACAAATGTAAGGACACTTAGTTCACGTAACAAGTTGCAAGCCTATCGAGATATGTGGATTCGAAGAAGTTAAGTGACAAAACGATCAGTTCAACTTCTGTATCAGTCAAACTTTTGTAGGCAGTAAAGTAACTACAAAAAAGGGCGTGTGGGTCGACGTAGGAATCATCTATCCTGGGTGTTCCAGTTACCTTACCAAACTGTCTAGTTTTTGTCTAAAACAAAGGTAAACTGGATGCAGAAGTAGAAACATCACATTATTAAAGAGGATAATGTGAAATATAAGGATGCATATTTGTAGCAATCTAGTTAGTCACAGTTTTAATAATCGGGATGACAAAATATAATTAGTCTTATTCATTTATATTTTTTCATTTGTATTTGTTCGAAAAAAAAAAGAAGATGGTGACAGGCTCACCACCTGTCATTTTGTCCCGAAAATAACTTCGGTGGAAGTTGGGTCGAAGGGCCTTAATTGTCTAGACTCGACCTATGTGATATTTATTTATTATTTATTTTATTTTCACTCTCTTCTTCTCTTGTGGGACTTAGGTGTGCAAATAGATTTCAAACCAAATAATATTAATTTGACTTTGCTTCTTATAATTTCAATTTTAGAACGAATACGTGAATTTTAGTCACTGTCAGATTCTCTAGATTCAGAAATTCGAACAAAAATTTTCATTTTGTTTGTGGAATTCTAAAAATCGTCTAGAATCAATTTTGCTATAATTATTGCATTCCAGAAAAAGTTAAAAAGCACCAGGTTCCGCTCATTAATTGACATTCTCAGTGATACCCTCTTTATTGACTCATTATCGACAAAGCGAGACGGGAAACAATAACATTTTAATAGAATTTCAATCAGACATGTCAATGACTTTAATTAACTCCATGTGCAAAAAGCTCTATCTAAGTTCATTGTATAAGGGCCGCAGACAGTATACTGTACGTCAGACGAGTTTAAGGCGCTAGACTGCTTTTGTCTAAGTGTTCCGGTTTGATATGTATAGGAAAGAGTTCGGAAAGGTATAGGTATAGGCACTGTAATTACGTGCTTTGGGACGCTACATCTTAGTTATCAGACACATATTTTTATTTTTGTGACAAAAGTCACGATATCCGTGATGTGGTTGTCGATATCAGTGGTTGGGTGATCGGAATTCGAGTTAAGAGACCGGAGTTCGATCCCCAAGGCTCGTACCAATGGCTTTTTAAAATAAAACTTGCCGCCAGGTTGGGTGTTGGTGAGCAAGGGAAGGCGTTTCTTCCTCTAGTTTGCTCTGCCCTATATTCTAATCAGAAAAGCTTCGATAGCGCCATGTAGGATATAGTCGTAATTTCCGAAGTTTTTTGAGGACTTCGCATTTGTTAAATCCTCAACTGACGCCTTTTTCTTTACTTAATAAGGCAAAAGAATAGTCAACCACGATGCTCCAAATCATTATTCGAATTTATTTTAATCTTTTTAGTAAAAACTTGAACAAAATTTTATTACACTGAAACAAATTAAAAAGATTCCATATAACCGATTCAAAGAAAAATATTCCTGAGTTTTGCCCTTTTTTTTCATCAAATCCGTCTTGCAAAACTTGTTTCCTTCCAAATGACAAATTAATCTCAAAGTTGTTTGAATTTTTTTTTTCGAATCGTTTCGGTAGCAACGAGCCGTGTCGAATTAGAGTGACATTTCGGTAGTTACTAAAGATGCGTACATCATTGAATTTTGTTAGATATTCACAACCTTATCCAATAATATCTCAATTTCATACTCTTAAATTAAAATATCTATGCTTAAAACGAGGTAAAATTGTATTTTAATTTTAAACCTGTAAGCCGAATTTAATTTTTGTCATGAAATAAATAAAATATTTTAAAATCTTTCATACATTACTCATTACGGGTATATTTAACAAGCTACATTTGGCAGTATTACATTTTGTTATTAAATTAAAGAGAAGAAATGTTTAAAATTTCAACTGACACGGGATATCATTTTACGCTATGATAATGGGTCATATCAGTTACCTCAGGTTTGGTGAATGTACTCTGACTTGCATAGTTACCTATCATTTGGTAACCAATTTCTCATTTTCCAACGTTTCCCGAAAATGTAAAGACAGTATAGTATATAATCGTATAGTATACAAGTATTTGTATGCTATTTATATTTATAGATATACATGTACACGTAGATAAGAAATGCATTACATACATTGATCTGATTCCAAAGTAAGCGCTTAAGAATGGAATCAGAAACAATGAAGGTACCACAAACACCCAGACCTGAGAAAATGTAGAAAAAGTATTTTCTGCATTGAACCGACCGGGAATCGAACCCGGGACCTCTGAGATGGCGACATCAAACAACCGGTGCGTACGCCACTCGTGGTCGTCAAGTGTTGCTATTTCATTTAGTGTTGCTATTTAATTTAGAGATGTTACCGGTACTATAAAATTAGTTATTATCCAATATCTATTAAATAGCTTATATGATAAATGAAAATTTTAGACAACATTAACTGCTAAATCATTTATACAGTATAAGCACCTCTTTATACTCTATGTAGTAATGTTTTGAGCAATTACGTTCTATTGTATCGAATTCCAAATTATGTTGAAGTTGTCCTTGTTGAAGATAGTGTCCTACCTGTTAATATTTTGAAATTGTTACGTCTCAAATTAACTTCTTTGAACAAGTTTTCGTAATGTATTTTATTGTTATGCAAGACTTAGTTAATTCATAATAAATTCTTGAAAATTATCGTGCCGTCCTTTTTTATGTCATCTCGGCTCCTTCAGGTTCTTTAAGCACCTAGTAGACGTCTGAGTCAGCTTCATTATTTTGCCCGACGCCTTTAATTTAATTACCTGATCAGTTTCAATTTGGAGGATATTTGTATTGAATTAGCCTAACAAAAGTATAAACTTTTGTCCTCGAGGTGAAATTGTACAAAAAGACAAAAGTATTTGTACGCATTCTCTGTTTGAGTAGTGTCCATGGACTCCGTTAGCAACAGTTAGAAACTGAACTACGTGTTAAGTAAAATTAAGGCTGAAATTCAGACCACTATATCGTTCCGTGAACGGTACGGTAGAGACAACATCACATACATTGATCTGATCACAATGTAAGCTACTTGTGGTATGGAAGTCGAAAACAACGAAGACACCCAGACCCGCGAAAATTTGAAAAGTGTTTTTCTACATTGACCCCGTCCGGGGATCGAACCCGGGACCTCGAGATGGCAACACCTTGAAAACCGGTGTTTACGCCACACGTCCACGGAGGTCTTCTATTTAGGGCTTATTTATTTTCTCTGATATGCTTTCTCCATGTGACTTGCATATCTTTATCGAATTTAAAAGAGTATTAAGTGTAAAAGTAAAATTAAGTGTCCGCTTTAAGCACCGGATGATAAAAAGGCACATTTATATTACATAGCCGGAAGTACTTATTGATGCCATGTCTTGGGTATAACAATAAAAAAATATTGTTTGAACTATTGTAATCTCATCTTAAGTAATATTTTCTGACTAATATTTTGTATAATCTGTGAAGCCTGCCAGCCTAGCGTAGGGTAGCGTAATGACATTCCCGTCTCCACTTGCACTAAAAGGATAAGTGAGAAAAGGCTTTTGTCAAATATCCTAGTATTTGATTATTAATATACCCAGTAATGAAAGCTTACAATCTAATATTTTTACTTTTACCTAGATTTGAATAAGGAAGATCTAAAATAATTTATTTTTTCGACTATATGCGCATTGTGGCTATTTTAGTTTATCAAACTCAAACCTATACTTTTTTTCTTTATTTATGTATTTAGGGGCTTTTATTCTATTTGAATATGCCAACCCCTGATATAAAGTTTTGAATAAACATTAATTTATAAAAACTGAATGCCACAATCGAGGGATTGAATAATTGATGCTGCAGGATCATGGCAAATATGCTTTTCAAGATAGTTAATTGACTCAGGCGTTACTTTGCGGAAATTCATTGTAAAGTTGTTATTGAAAAAATTACTTCGCAACCCTCCGCATGCAAATATAAAAAGGTATATGTTACCTGGTCCGAAGAGAAGAAGAGCACCACCCTCCCTCCCACAGATGCATGCACTAATTCCACTGTATGCACCACTACCACCACTACACTCAAACCAGGTAACATACACCACCACCGAAAACGCAACACGTGTTTCGCCTCAAAACAAGGCATTCTCAAGCGAGTAGACTCTATGACGAGCGACCGCAGACTCTGCGGTCGCTCATCGTAGAGTCTACTCGCTAATAATATAATATAATAACAACTAACGCTAATAATATAATGTAATAACAACTTTAATATGCTTTTCGCTGTAATAAACCTAAGTAAGGTTGCTGGTAGCTCCTGCTTTACTGAGTATGGACATACTACAATGAGGCTACGGGTAGGGAACATTTCAACCAACTACACAGAAACCGCGGCACCATAGATCTGTGATGAGACTAGCGTATCTAGACGAAGATTTTTACAGTGGTAGAGCCACGCATCAACGTTTGTTGTTCCATGAATGGGCCGGCTCGACCGGGGAAGTACCACGACCTCACAGAATACCGGCGTAAGTAGAAGTAAGTAGAAGTCGTAACAAACTTCTGCGTTTCGTCTGGTGAGTGTAGGTAACCGGAGGCCCATACACCCTCCTCCCCCAATTATGGGGGAGGGGGGCACTCTAAGGGAGGCAACGCATCTACCAAGCCTCTGGTATTGCGGGTGTTCATGGGCGGCGGTAATTACGGTACTTACCATCAGGTGAGCCACCTGATCGTATGCCTCCCTTTTCCTATAAAAAAAAAGATACGCTCTACAATAATTTTCATTCAAACACAATTAAAAAGTAAAATATAATAGTA
The DNA here is from genome assembly GCA_029286605.1 of Sericinus montela. Taxonomy (NCBI): domain Eukaryota; kingdom Metazoa; phylum Arthropoda; class Insecta; order Lepidoptera; family Papilionidae; genus Sericinus; species Sericinus montela. The sequence goes on from JAGSMR010000038.1 coordinate 1,051,267, forward strand.
ATATGAACATGATGGTGATAAAAGAAAAGTCTTATTTAAAAAGAGACATTTGATCCTCGAATTAAAAATAACCTCTTCAATATTTCTGAAAAGAAAAGAGCAGGAATAGTTGCAAACATCTAAACAATTTTTTTTTCTATTTTAGAATTTCCAACGACCCAAAACGTATTGAAGCGTATTATGCGTCCTGTGTCTGCAGCTCTGCAAAGCGTTCAGTGCCGCCGGACAAACAATCGGTATGAAAGCGTTTAGTGCAGATTGCAATCCGACCAAATGTCGTCTCGAATGCTCGTTTTTGCTGGAATTAGTACAATCCAATCCCATAAGAAAAGGTTCGATTTATCTATAACAATGCGTTGCGTTCCTTCCGCACGGTTTCCTTAATCCAATCAGGGTTTCTGTGACAATTTCCGAAAGGAGCAAATTTACCATTTTGAAGTGGCGCACTGAGGATTAAAATTAGACGGTTGTTACACTTTAGGATGGATTAAAAAATGCCCTTACGTTAACGAAGGAATTACTCTGCAATGATTTTCATAAATGTACAGTACAGTATAATACAATACGTAGAAAGAGAAAAATCTAATCGCTTAAAAGAAACGCACTAGTAACTTTCATAATAGTTAATTAACGGTTAGAGACAACTAGCACGGATTGACATCTGTGGGTCGACAGCGAGCTAGTCCGCGGCGAATTGGATCGTGGTTTGTTTAAAAAAAGTCGACTTGGATCGTTGGCGCCAACTCGCCCGCGAGCCTCTTTATTTGAATGTCTGCTGGCATTCCAACATTTTCTTTTTTTTTTTAATGTTCCGCTATACATTCGAATACATCGATTTGGAGATAGGCTGAGATTAAAATTTGCTTTTTTAATGTATCGATGTTAGATGAAAGCTGTGATAGAGCCTGTCTCATAAAAATCATATTATGAAATATTTTTATGTTGTATTGGAATTACTAATCAATATCAAATTGTATAGAAATTAATAAACTTCTTCAATCAGTGAATATTTCGGATGCATTGTTATATCAGTTGATATGGTCATAACTTGCCGTCTATAAGGTCTCACTATATGCCTTCTCACCATATACACAGTTCCTCGACTCACACAAACAAAATATCAAAAAACGTGTAGTGTAAAACAAAATATCATTTAATAAACCAATTTGATAACACTTTTTGAAGTTTGTCATTAAGAAAACTAACGAAACATTATGATAGTAAGTAAGAAATGTCATCCTATAAAAAAACTATGCAAACTGTAGTTCTTTGTACACAAAGTGTAGTATATGTATCTACACAAAGAACGTAAGAAGAAAACATGATATTCAGAGTAAATAGAATTTGTCTGCAATCCAAAGGAGTATATGAAAGGAGTATATTAATCATGTCTTCAATTAGAAATTATTACATTCTAGTAGCATAGCTTTTATTTCAATTTGTTTATCGATACATGAATCTTAATTTTGATCGGTACGGAGTTTATGAATGTTCTATTAACATATTTATAACCGAACAACAGATAAAGATCTAAAATAAGTCTGGCTGGGAAATATTTTAATATTTTTAATTGTTGAATAAATCAAAAATATGAACAAAATAATGATACTGAATCGAACTGAATTAATTTTGTTCTCAATGTTCTCAAATGAATAGCAATGTTCTCAATTGAAATCATAATAATTATATATACTAACATCAGTTTTCGTGACCCTTCACAAAGCTACTTATGACTTCGTATTTTATCATAGGACAGGTCGGCATTTGATGTGAACACAGCGGGGACATCATGCAGGAAGACCACCCGCTTTTGCTACGACGTAGACCTGTGTTCGGCATTGGAAAAGCATATTTTTAAAATTCGAATTCTGTATTTTCTACAAAGCATTGGTCTTGGTATCTTGTCTTGATAATCTTGTTACTCTATCAAACTCGCTTCTAAATCCTCTCAACGCTTTTTTGGTAATAGAATTATATTATATGTTAGAATTATATTATAGTAGGATTATATGACAGAGGTCTAGTCTAGACAATTAAGTCCCTTCGACCCACCTTCCACCTAAGAATTTTCAGAAACGTGACAGGTGGTGAGCCCGTCGCCGTCTTTATGTCCAAGCCAATGATTTAATTCGTACATAAGTTTTTGAAAAACCCATTGGAACGAACCTGCCACCTGGGGATCGAACTCGGATTCTTGACTCGAAATTCCGACCACCCAACCACTTGGCTATCGTGACTTATCTTCATATTAGTACATAAAAATTGTATTTTTTTGAATACATGTATGGGCAAGTTGTTATAGTTATTTCTGAGAATAGGTTAACAAACAATAAAAAAATTTATTATAAGTTATTAGTATTAAATTCTTATAGTATTAAATTCTTATAGACTATAACAATTGTTCGGAATAGTTTAATAGTATACTCTATTACACCAATAAACATGTTTTCGCATGTAGGGTTACCAGATGCATAGAAACTCCTTTTTTTATCTCAACAAAATTGCCAGCGATACTAATTATCGGATATGAAATAGCGTGAATATATTTATCCGATATTACTTTGAATAAATAATAACAATACCTCACGAGTCACTTGATGGAAGTATGCAATATTATAAACTTGTTGGGACAACACTGTATTAAAATATTGTAGACGTTTTTGTCTGTTAAAAACACTGCAAGACAAAGCTTTCTTCTGTAAAGCTGCCATTTACGCCACATTTGGCAAGTGAATTGGCGATCGCAGTAATACTCTAAATACATAGCACCTTAACCACTGTTATCCATCACTCGTTTGATACATTTTGATCCAGCATTTGTGTATGTTGTCTATCGGAAGTTATTGCTATTTTTACGGATTTTTCATACGCCTATTACAACAACCACGGGAAGAAAAGGGGACGTAAATTCTTACGCTGAAACCACGCGGGAATATAATCTTGAATGAACATTACTTTCGTACATTTGATTTGATTCAAAGACACATTCCTTATGTATCCTGTTTACACAATTTCCCATACTGGTATAGCCTACGGTTTAGTCAATGAAGTCGTCTTGACCCATTGTGCATCAAGGGTTTGTATTGGGAACACCTGATAGGTGGTGAGTCAATTAATGATGTAAAATCCATTCGAATACTATACACTAAAATGTCAAATATCTCTGTGATAGCATACGTAGACGAGAAAATATCGCGCTATCCATAAATTAGCGTATAGTTCCAAATTTAGGACCGTACTTACCACATAAATTAAATATAATCTATAATATAAAATTAAATTTATCATAAAATTATCTATATTTAAACTGCACGTAGTGTTATAAAGTATTTTCTATGATATGTGTATATGTATATGATAGAAGTGAAACAGGTATGTAAGGATCGTGAAACTTGGCGATCTGTTCTCTCTGGCTACCCCATCAGGGACTATGCGTGAAGATACATACATAAATACACAGATATACTTCCATATATAGGGACAATATCACACACATTGCTCGGATAACAAAGGAATCAGCTTATGGACTTTATGGAATGGGACCCAGGACCTCAGAACTGGCGACATCATGAAAATCGGTGTGTACACCGCACGACCACGGAAGTCGTCAAAGGAAAGTATTTGAATATTTATTATTTTATATATAAACCAACTCGAAAAATAGCACACAAATGTAAGTAAACCGGTGACGAGTGGTAGCATATAAGGAGAGTGAGACTGCTATCGCCTATCATTTTGCTAAGCGTTGACAGTATCAAAAATCCTTCTTAAGGGATAGTTCTAGACGCTGCAGTGGACTTTTCAAGAATGTTGAATAAATGAGGTACCAATATGTTGTCAATCATATTGTAATTACGTGCAGACGTCACATTACTGACGCCGTTTACTTAAACAGAGAATTTCAATCATTTCATAATATTCCTCGTTATTAATTGACCTGCATAATCTGTACTACAGCACGTGGTGTCCCACGGTTGGCGGCGCCACTTTGTCGGCGCATCAAACGCCACGCGCCGCCGCCGACGCATGCGCCCGCGCCAACCAGCATCAAGCGATTTACTAACTCCGAATGCGTACCAGGAATTTTCGGATCGATGGAGACAACGGATGCTGTAAATTGTTCTCTGAATCTTATGTGTTTTGAATATTTTTTTTTATAATTTAGCAAAATTTTAAAACTGATGGTTAAGATTTTAAAAGCATATGAGAACATCATTTAACTAACAAAATAAGTTATCATTTAGATTAATTAAACACATTTTTTGATTATTAAGGTAACTGATTTTTAATTAATTTGTTGATAATGGTGAGAATTAAATAAAAACCTATGTTCTATTAGTTTCTTACATGCTGACATCTAAATTACGAGGTATGTACCCTGATCACTATAATTTTATAATAATAACTATTTTTGGTTATAATTATTTTTTAGGATACGTATATATTCTCTCATTAGATACAAAAAGTTCAAAAATATCTCATAGTATTCTAAACAGTAACAAAAGTATAGAGAAAAGTACGTCTCAACTATGAATAGAAATATTGTAGCATCTTTTTCCACCTTCTCTATATTATTATAGAAGATGGAGAAGCACATTTTACGCTGGTTTTATTTTTGAAATGTTTAAATACAAAAATGACTCTCGCTAGAATTCTGTAACTTAAACCACAGTACCACAGTTACAGGAACGACGAGAGAGCAGAGAATATTATGAATTTTGTATCACGCATCGTGACACTGTGCCGCGTGGGTGAACGTGAGCTTTAATCAACTCAGAGGCTCTGTCCATTTCTGATATCCCGCTAATATTGTGGGAAAAACTCTAATTATTTCCTAATTAATCGTCGACAAGAGACCGTTATGACAGAGATGTTTTAATAAGATAGTTATTTAATGTCATAAATAGTTTTTATGATTGAAATGCAAAGAATTCAAAAACTAAAATATGGATGAAAATTTTATTGAAATTAGACAGTTCAAAATAAACATCTATATTAGACATAGTGGCCGACGGCAATTAAATAGGAATTATTACATCATGCGTCAGGAAAGTTTTACTAACCTTGACAGCTGTCTCCCATCTAACTGCTGTATTAAATCATGTAGAAGGTATTTGAATTGAATATCAAACGAAACGAGGTACTAAACGGGTTTTTAGAGAGGTCATTTAAGGGTTGTATGCACCTAATTAAAAGCACAGAAAAGAAAAGATGTTCTTCATCTTTTTTCTCCTAACGAATCTTGAAACGTGTTCCACGCAGGTCGCCGTGGGGCTCATAGTTTTTACTACAGCATCATTCCATGTGAATTTTTTATCGCCTCAGGTCATTACTGAAGGAATACAGTACGTAAGGAACTTGCGCTCTTTAGAGACAATAGCCAGTTGACAGTTCCACTACACAGAGTACTTGCATACTTTTCAGGGAGTTCAAAGAAAACAAGCGAAATTGGACGCAGCAACTATACAGAGTTTTGAAGGCACAGTCTTACATTTTACACTCGTTAAGTTCGTTTTCTTGCATCGTGTACACGATGAGCCCTAGCAAAGCGTCCATATGAATACCAAAATATTCATCAAATATTTGCTGTTGCAAGATGCTGTCACAATGTGGACAACTTTTTCTTACATGTATTTAGTTGTTTCAAGAACTAAGACAATGTGTTCTTTAATAAATTTTTCCATTGACTGAAAGAACTTTACAGAAATTAATATAGTACTTCTTTTTTATTCAGCAACTGCAGAAAATTGTAATTTCACGTACTACTGGCGGAATTTCTCAAACATTGCAAAACAGCAGTATTTATAATATTGTAGTATAAGCATTATTGAGAGAAAGAGAGAGAGAAAGAGAGAGAGAAAGAGAGAGAGAAAGAGAGAGAGAAAGAATGCTGGTACAAGTTTACGTTTACATAACCCACATAATTTGATTTTTAATTAATTTGTTGATAATGGTGAGAATTAAATAAAACCTATGTTCTATTAGTTTCTTACACGCTGACATCTAAATTACGAGGTATGTGCCCTGATCACTATAATTTTATAATAATAACTATTTTTGGTTATAATTATTTTTTAGGATACGTATATATTCTCTCATTAGATACAAAAGTTCAAAAATATCTCATAGTATTCTAAACAGTAACAAAAGTATAGAAAAGTACGTCTCAACTATGAATAGAAATATTGTAGCATCTTTTCCACCTTCTCTATATTATTATAGAAGATGGAGAAGCACATTTTATGCTGGTTTTATTTTTGAAATGTTTAAATACAAAAATGACTCTCGCTAGAATTCTGTAACTTAAACCACAGTACCACAGTTACAGGAACGACGAGAGAGCAGAGAATATTATGAATTTTGTATCACGCATCGTGACACTGTGCCGCGTGGGTGAACGTGAGCTTTAATCAACTCAGAGGCTCTGTCCATTTCTGATATCCCGCTAATATTGTGGGAAAAACTCTAATTATTTCCTAATTAATCGTCGACAAGAGACCGTTATGACAGAGATGTTTTAATAAGATAGTTATTTAATGTCATAAATAGTTTTTATGATTGAAATGCAAAGAATTCAAAAACTAAAATATGGATGAAAATTTTATTGAAATTAGACAGTTCAAAATAAACATCTATATTAGACATAGTGGCCGACGGCAATTAAATAGGAATTATTACATCATGCGTCAGGAAAGTTTTACTAACCTTGACAGCTGTCTCCCATCTAACTGCTGTATTAAATCATGTAGAAGGTATTTGAATTGAATATCAAACGAAACGAGGTACTAAACGGGTTTTTAGAGAGGTCATTTAAGGGTTGTATGCACCTAATTAAAAAGCACAGAAAAGAAAAGATGTTCTTCATCTTTTTTCTCCTAACGAATCTTGAAACGTGTTCCACGCAGGTCGCCGTGGGGCTCATAGTTTTTACTACAGCATCATTCCATGTGAATTTTTTATCGCCTCAGGTCATTACTGAAGGAATACAGTACGTAAGGAACTTGCGCTCTTTAGAGACAATAGCCAGTTGACAGTTCCACTACACAGAGTACTTGCATACTTTTCAGGGAGTTCAAAGAAAACAAGCGAAATTGGACGCAGCAACTATACAGAGTTTTGAAGGCACAGTCTTACATTTTACACTCGTTAAGTTCGTTTTCTTGCATCGTGTACACGATGAGCCCTAGCAAAGCGTCCATATGAATACCAAAATATTCATCAAATATTTGCTGTTGCAAGATGCTGTCACAATGTGGACAACTTTTCTTACATGTATTTAGTTGTTTCAAGAACTAAGACAATGTGTTCTTTAATAAATTTTTCCATTGACTGAAAGAACTTTACAGAAATTAATATAGTACTTCTTTTTTATTCAGCAACTGCAGAAAATTGTAATTTCACGTACTACTGGCGGAATTTCTCAAACATTGCAAAACAGCAGTATTTATAATATTGCAGTATAAGCATTATTGAGAGAGAAAGAGAGAGAGAGAAAGAGATACTGGTACAAGTTTACGTTTACGCCCACATAATGGAGCACAAGAGTGTGTCTCTCATAAATAGCTCCTTGATTAGTAAGTTCCAAATAGTTTCTAGATGTGGCCTGCAATTTAATTGAAGGTTTAACAGTCAACAGAAACTACCAGTTGCATTAGGATAAAAGTAGGTAACCTCCATGTAAATCTAGAGTATATGTATCTTCCTTCTGAATTAGTCGATAGTCGAGTGATTGAGTGGTCGAAATTTGAGTCAACAGACTCTAATTTGATCCCCAGGTGGTAGGCTTGCACAAATGAGTTTTTTCAAAAACTTATGTACGATTTGTGTTGGCTTGGACATGGAGACGGTGACGGGCTCACCGCCTGTCACGTTATCAAAAAAAAATCTTCGGTGTGTTATGAAATGTCGAAGGTGGGTCGAAATGACTTAATTACCTCGACGTCCGTCTACCCCAGCTTTATGAATGGCTTGAAGATAATTTTTTTTTAGGACAATTGTACAAACTTACGTCAAAAACATTTCGGACTGTCAGAGATCGATGTTTATGTTTCTCCTCCGGCTGAAACCTCAGATACTTTTCTGTATAGCAGGAGAACGAGGTCCACACATACGGCAACCACAGTATAAATATTCTTTTGTAACTAGATGCATATATTGTGAACTGCACAGAAAATAATAAACAGTGTTAAAAATAATAAACAGAGAAAAATAAATAGTTTTTAACGAGCTAAACATACATACCCTATTTATTATATCTTTTCCAGTATCTAATTACAAAAAAAAAAAAAAAACAAAATATTTTCACGCTATTCTTGATACTGAGATAGACAGAGGTCCAGAATATTAAGTCCTTTCGACCCACCTTTTACCGAAATCGAATTCTGGGTGGTGATTAGTGAGTCCATCGCCGTATTTATTTCTAAGTTAACGATATCAATTGTACATAAGTTTTGGAAAACTCATTGGTACGAACCACTTTTGGGTATCGAACTCGACTCGAATTCCGATCACCCAACCACTCGGCCATCGTGACATTTTACGGTGAAAGATGGGTCGCAAGGACTTAATTGTCTAGACCTCCGTCTACCAGTATGGAATGGTTTGAAGATATATCTACTGAATTTTGCTCACATACGTCCAGCCGTTGGTAGATGATTGTAGCACAAATATTTAAACAAACTTTTTGGATACTTATTAATCTCGAAAAATCTTACCGCTGTTGCCTCGATATTTAGTCGTATTCTATTGCACAACTTTTATTGCAAATGACAATATCGGTTATGAGGCTAATTTAATAGCGCATTAAAAATAAAGTTTTAGTACATATTACGCAGCGGGTGCCTGTCCCTCTCCCGTACTGGAAGCGATTGCGTCGCGATAGAACTTGGCAATGGCTAATTGAGCTCTCTCGCCCGCCAGCGTGCATTACACCTATAAGTAACGTATTAACGCAGATATGAGAGGATTTTGGAGGTATTACATTGCACAGGTTATTTGCTTTGTATTAAATGAAGTGACGTTTAGATGTTGAGTTGATGAAAGAACATAGGTTTAACATCAAAAAAAGCGATCAGATTCTGTTGTAGATTAAGATTTCTAATTTAAATCCACGATTATTGTTTAGGGATTTAATTAAAATATTTTATTTTTATCGATTTGAATTTGCAAATCTTTTTATATATGCAAGTAAAAATGGAAAGTAGGAGTGATAACCAATGGGGAAGAAAGGTTCTCGAGTTGCCTCGTACGAGCTAATGTATTGTGGAATGACCAACTACCAGCTCAGTGCGAACCTGCATAATATTACAGGAATCGATGGTTGCAGATGGAATAGGACCGTTCTCTCTCATTAATTCTATGCTTATAATAATATGATTATTAAATTGTGTCGTGACTTTGTTCTGGTTCTCGTAAGCCATTTTAAGTGAGGATGAAAAATTTAAATCTCTAATATTATGAAAAGTCACGATAGTTGGTGGTTGGGTGATCGGGTTGTGAGTCAAAGAGACCCAGTTCGATCCCCAGGTGGCAGGCTCGTACCAATGGGTTTTTCCAAAACTTATGTACGAATTATATCGTTGGGTTGGACATAAAGACGGCTACGGGCGCACCACCTGTCACGTTATCCCGAAAATATATTCGGTGGAAGGTGGGTCAAAGGGACTTAATTGTCTACCCTAGATCTCTGTCTACCTCTGTCTACCCCTGTATTGGGAATTGTGTGAAGACATTTATTTAATATTTATTTATAATTATGTGGCTTTTTGTGGTTGAAATCTTATAAATTCGTTTTATTGGTCTTTAGGTCAAGGATGGAATTTCAAGAAAGTAGCTTGTAGCAACTTAATCTCAATTTATATTAATTAACCTAACCTCATCATGGGTATAGGATGCCACTAGAAGCCTATTTATCGAATTTAACTGCTTTTAATATTCTCGGAATGTAAAAATAATCAACGCGTGCCCAGCGTAGGAATTAGGAAAAAACTTCTAAGATATGATAAAAGCTTTTGTCAGCGCTTTCTTTATCAAACCAGTCTCTTGTATATATTAGCCATCTTTGATACGCTGTCTTACTCAAAAATGGCAATCATTCTGGTTTTAATTCGGTTCTTCATCATCCATCCAAATTCTTTAAACGAAAAATGTCGAAAATTTCGTGTTCTAAAAAATTCTGTAGTCCTAACCGCCTCGGCACCACGTTAGTGATGTTCCGTGGTTCGGAGATGAATAAATACATAAATAAGGACAGTCGAGGTATAAATAAATAAATACAAATGGAGGCTACTGGCGCCACGCTCGCCGACGCGCGCGCTCTTCTTGTTGCTTCGTGTGTGAACAGGGGTGGATAGAGTGGATCTTTATATTGTTTTAGCCTAGTGGTTGGGTGATCGGGTTGTGAGTCAAGAGACCCGAGTTCGATCCCTGGGTGGTATACCAATGGGTTTTTTCAAATAACTTAAAAATAAATAAAATAAATATCTTCACGCCATTCCAATACAAGGGAAGACAGAGGTCTAGTCTAGACAATTAAGTCCTTTCGACCCACCTTTTACCGAAATCGAATTCTGGGTGGTGAGTGGTGGGTGGGAGGTTAGTGAGTCCATCGCCGTATTTATTTCTAAGTTAACGATATCAATTGTACATAAGTTTTGTAAAACTCATTGGTACGAACCACTTTTGGGTATCGAACTCGACTCGAATTTCTATCTCCCAACCACTAAATACCAAATTATACTTAAATCATTTCTTGTAAGTTAAAATAACAATTAAACCTTAACTACGTCTGAATCAATTCGATGTTAGAATTGGATTGAAACCTGTAATATTTAATGTTGATTAAAACAATGAAAATTAATGCCATGAAGGGATTCAAGTAGCTTCCAGTGTCTGCTGGATTCCAGCGATTCTGGAACATTCCTATCATGAAGTGACAATGAGAATGCCGAATCAGGTTCTTAGTAATAGTTACCGTAAAATAACAACGTAAGTTTTAATTTTAACTTATTTAGCTTGTTATCAACTCTTGCTTGCTTTAACTTTTGTTACAACTTTTTCTTTGTATATAGATTTGTCTTTGGCATGTAACCTTTTATAATAATAATAATAATAATAATAATAATAATAATAATAATAATAATAATAATAATAATAATAATAATAATAATAATAATAATAATAATAATAATAATAATAATAATAATAATAATAATAATAATAATAATAATAATAATAATAATAATAATAATAATAATAATAATAATAATAATAATAATAATAATAATAATAATAATAATAATAATAATAATAATAATAATAATAATAATAATAATAATAATAATAATAATAATAATAATAATAATAATAATAATAATAATAATAATAATAATAATAATAATAATAATAATAATAATAATAATAATAATAATAATAATAATAATAATAATAATAATAATAATAATAATAATAATAATAATAATAATAATAATAATAATAATAATAATAATAATAATAATAATAATAATAATAATAATAATAATAATAATAATAATAATAATAATAATAATAATAATAATAATAATAATAATAATAATAATAATAATAATAATAATAATAATAATAATAATAATAATAATAATAATAATAATAATAATAATAATAATAATAATAATAATAATAATAATAATAATAATAATAATAATAATAATAATAATAATAATAATAATAATAATAATAATAATAATAATAATAATAATAATAATAATAATAATAATAATAATAATAATAATAATAATAATAATAATAATAATAATAATAATAATAATAATAATAATAATAATAATAATAATAATAATAATAATAATAATAATAATAATAATAATAATAATAATAATAATAATAATAATAATAATAATAATAATAATAATAATAATAATAATAATAATAATAATAATAATAATAATAATAATAATAATAATAATAATAATAATAATAATAATAATAACGTAAGTTTTAATTTTAACTTATTTAGCTTGTTATCAACTCTTGCTTGCTTTAACTTTTGTTACAACTTTTTCTTTGTATATAGATTTATCTTTGGCATGTAACCTTTTATAATAATAATAATTTACCGATCAATACCGCCTTCTGCGTACTAGCATCAAGTTCGATAAACTTATAAAGACTTTTTGAAAACTTCTACAAATAACTAGAACTATAATCGTTATAGTTCTAGTTAATTGTAGAACGTAATATATTAATGTAAATTAAAATAAATCGTCAATTTTTTTTCAATACTCGCATTTTAAAATCAATTGGCAAATTATAATTATGTTTTTTTTTCAATACTCGCATTTTAAAATCAATTGGCAAATTATAATTAAAGTCACGATAGTTGAGTGGTTGGGTGGTCGGAATTTCGAGTCAAGAGACCCGAGTTCGATCCCCAGGTGGCAGGCTCGTACCAATGGGTTTGTCAAAAGCTTATGTACAATTATATCGTTAGCTTGGATATAAAGATGACGACCCGGGCTCATCACCTGTCACGTTATCCGAAAATATATCCTCAGCGGAGGTGGGTCGAGAAGGACGATTGTCTAGACTGGTTCTCTGTCTACCCTAGTACTGGGAATTGCATGAAGATATTGTTATGATACCATATAGATAGAAGTTACTGAAATTAATGCATTACTTATATTATAAAAAATATCTTACTCTTGATAAAACTTTCTTGTGATCCAACTCTTGATATGTTTCAAACAATTTTAAGCAAACTTTATTTTAATATACATTTTAGTTTTCAGAAAATATAAGTCACTAGATTTATTTAGATCAAAAATATTAGTGTAATTTGATAGGAAAAATATAATTAAAGAATACCTAATTTAATACTAAATTATGTAAGTATAATTTTATATCTTATAAGGTGTCAAAATGTATCATTTGTCATTTAATTGTCATCAATTAAATGAAGATAATCTTTCTACTACGGTGTTCTATTCAATCAGAACACTATGAAAAGTATTGCTATAAGTAAAATATTGCTTATATATAAAAGTGTTAAACAAACTCAAGCAGGTAATTCTTTTATTCTCAATAGCAACTCCACAGTTTTCTCTGTCACCTATAGGCTTATCGGATTTATAAACGCAATATTGTATTTGTATAAAAACAATGGCCTTATTATTGCTTGTGAGTCGTGTAGACAGGTCCGCTTTGCTTTATTTTGCCGACTCCTCGCCACACTGGCCAAAAAGTCCATTTCGGCTTACGTGCAAGCTTCTCATTGTTCATATACAACTTTACTACCAAACACTGCTCATTATGTGAATCTTATTAATAAAATATTTATGTATAATGTAATGCCATATTTAATATAGTAGATAGAAGTGACGAATAGTCACGATAGCCGAGTCGTAGGGTGGTCGGAATATCGAGTCGAGACACCCGAGTTCAAACCCAGATGGCAGGCTCGTACCAATGGGTTTTGTCAAAAGCTTATGTACGAATTATATCGTTGGCTTGGATATAAAGACGGCGACGGGCTCATCACCTGTCACGTTATCCCGAAAATATCCTCGGCGGAGGGTGGGTCGAAGGGACTTAATTGTCTAGACTGGACCTCTGTCTACCCTAGTACTGGGAATTGCATGAAGATATTATTTATGATATAATATAGATAGAAGTTACTGAAATTAATGCATTACTTATATTATAAAAAATATCTTACTCTTGATAAAACTTTCTTGTGATCCAACTCTTGATATGTTTCAAACAATTTTAAGCAAACTTTATTTTAATATACATTTTAGTTTTCAGAAAATATAAGTCACTAGATTTATTTAGATCAAAAATATTAGTGTAATTTGATAGGAAAATATAATTAAAGAATACCTAATTTAATACTAAATTATGTAAGTATAATTTTATATCTTATAAGGTGTCAAAATGTATCATTTGTCATTTAATTGTCATCAATTAAATGAAGATAATCTTTCTACTACGGTGTTCTATTCAATCAGAACACTATGAAAAGTATTGCTATAAGTAAAATATTGCTTATATATAAAAGTGTTAAACAAACTCAAGCAGGTAATTCTTTTATTCTCAATAGCAACTCCACAGTTTTCTCTGTCACCTATAGGCTTATCGGATTTATAAACGCAATATTGTATTTGTATAAAAACAATGGCCTTATTATTGCTTGTGAGTCGTGTAGACAGGTCCGCTTTGCTTTATTTTGCCGACTCCTCGCCACACTGGCCAAAAAGTCCATTTCGGCTTACGTGCAAGCTTCTCATTGTTCATATACAACTTTACTACCAAACACTGCTCATTATGTGAATCTTATTAATAAAATATTTATGTATAATGTAATGCCATATTTAATATAGTAGATAGAAGTGACGAATAGTCACGATAGCCGAGTCGTAGGGTGGTCGGAATATCGAGTCGAGACACCCGAGTTCAAACCCAGATGGCAGGCTCGTACCAATGGGTTTGTCAAAAGCTTATGTACGAATTATATCGTTGGCTTGGATATAAAGACGGCGACGGGCTCATCACCTGTCACGTTATCCCGAAAATATCCTCGGCGGAGGGTGGGTCGAAGGGACTTAATTGTCTAGACTGGACCTCTGTCTACCCTAGTACTGGGAATTGCATGAAGATATTATTTATGATATAATATAGATAGAAGTTACTGAAATTAATGCATTACTTATATTATAAAAAAATATCTTACTCTTGATAAAACTTTCTTGTGATCCAACTCTTGATATGTTTCAAACAATTTTAAGCAAACTAGCGTGATCCGATTCAAGCCGGCCATTTTCTTTCAATATTTAATCACCCCAACATTCTGGGTTTTCTTTAAAACACACTACTTAACCCTACCGCGACAACCCTTCATCTATAATTCTACAATCCCTGCGGGCGTTAATGTCACGCCTTCAATACATATTTAGATCTACTTGCATAGAACTTTAAAATAGACTCTATGCGTATTACAATTAAAACTTAATTTTGAATAGAAAAATACTAGTGTAGAATAGGGTAATATTGCACACGCGTTAAAAGAATAAGTCTTCAGGTGCAAACGAACATGTTTTAAGTGCAAGTAAAAAGACCTTAGCACCATTAAAATAGAGCTTCTTTTAAAGAGTTTGAGTACACCGTAGACTTTGCTAAATCGTAGGTGACAATCATGACGCCATGTTGGTTAGGTGGGGACGAGGGGGGAAACTATGGGGAGTCTAATAAGAGGTTTATACTACTTTAATTGGACCAGGACGACGAAAATTTCATGTTGGAGAAATCAATAGCGCTTGAATTAATAAAGCATTAGTTCTTTAACTTGTTCTGGTACGTTTAAAAATTTATTTAGACGTAAAACAGAAACAAAATATCAATCAATAAAATTTCTATGTTTTTCTACGCTTTTTAAGTTTTTATTACATTTTAAATACCTATAGATAACACAGCATGCGTGCAATATTACACAATTATCAAATATTTCTTAATACTGGTGTAGCCAGAGGTCTAGACAATTTTTAATCCTTTACATTCACATTGCATCGATACTTGCTACTATAGCTGAGTGACCTGGTGATCAGAATTCGAGTCAGGTGACCCGAATTCGATCACCTGTAGTCAGGCTCTTACTCTGCTTTTCGTAGTCGACGTCAACTTTTTTTTTAAATTATATTAAATTCTTATGGAAAGCTTAGACGCTATAATGGCGCTATGATCACGTCACCCGTTTGTTTTAAAATTAAAAAAAAAATGTATTTTTTTTTAATTTTGACTATTAAAACCTAAAGCGGATTCTTGAATGAAAAGCAGCATAAGCATCAGTTGCGAGATATCTGGTACTTCTTGCAGAGCTTGGTGAATACTCTTATTCACTCACTTTTTCTCTCTTTCTATCTCCTTTTTAATTTAATTTTAAACTTTGCCTATATTTTGATTAAATTTTTAAAAGAAGAAAAATAGGATAGGCGATCGCGGAACCAGACATCGCACTACAACTATTGCTGCCAGTTATTGGAAACCAACTAATAATAGGTGGCAAAATTCTATTACATTATTGTCTTTCATTTAAATTCTTTCATAAAACAAATCATAAAAGTCACGATAGCCGAGTGGTTGGGTGGTCGGAATTTGGAGTCATGAGACCCGAGTTCGATCCCCAGGTGGCGGGCTCGTACCAATGGGTTTTTCTAAAACCTATGTACGAATTACATCGTTGGCTTGGACATAAAGGCGGCGACGGGTTCACCACCTGTCACGTTGTCCCGAAAATATCTTCGGTGGAAGGTGGGTCAAAGGGACTTAAGTGTCTAGTCTTGACCTCTGTCTACCCCTGTATTGGGAATTGCGTGAAGATATTTATTTATTTATTATTTATAAAACAAAGCAAAAACAGAATAAATAACTAAAATAAATAAAATAGTATATACCTTCACGCAATTCCCAATACAGGGGTAGACAGAGGTCTACCTGTTCAGAGGTTTAGAGGTTTGTATAGTCTAGACAAATAATTTGACCCACCTTCCACCGAAGATATTTTCGGTAAAATATGACAGGTAGTGAGCCCGCCGCCGTCTTTGTGTCCAAGCCGACGATATAATTCGTTCATAAGTTTTTTTTTTGAAAAACTCATTGGTCCTAGCCAGCCACCTGGGGTCTCGAACTCGGGTCTCTCGACTCAAAATTCCGACCATCCAACCACTTGGCTATCGTGACTTCTTTAATAAATAACTAAACGGACAAAATATAAAATTGTCTAACGTACAAAGATATTCGGTTTTTAAACAAAAGCACTTTCAGACATAAACAAACAAAACAAGGAAAGTATTTTCCAAGTGATTGTAACTTTCACAATAAGAGCTGAAGCAAGATTTCATATTGACATAAGCCCCAAGACGCTTTCGAGTGCTAATTTCGAGCTCTCAAGCGGGGTAGGCACTTAGTGAGCAATCGACCGCCCTTCTGAACAGCTATATTAGGCTGCGTTAGACTGGAGTCTACCTCCAGCTCCGCTTGAGTAAACCGTCTCCATGACACCTTTGGATGTCCGGTTATAACCCCTACCATATGTTTAAGAAAAAAGAAAAATGCATATTGAATTATTGTAGATCTTAGCGGGTAAATGCTTAATAGATAATAAATATTTGACTACACATATACATTATCAAACTAAGTAAAATGGAATCTGCATCATGAGAATACTGTCAATAAATTCTGAGTTATGTTTAATCAAGAATATTTTTGGTTATTACATTTGTGTAATTTCAAATTAATATCATTCATACATTTTATGAATGCAATGACCTATGTTCGGTGTTTCTCTTCGTGATACAATCCGCAATGAAGACATCCGCAGCAGAATACATGTACATAAATAAATAAATACATATATAGATAGAGACAAAATCACATCCATTGCTCCGATCCCAATGTAGGAAGCTAAAGCACTTGCGGTAGGGGAATCGCCATTAGGATCAGCGCGCCGAAGTGGCAATATGCCCGCCACATAGCTCGACGAATTGATGACCGTTGGAGAAAAAAGTTCCCGAGTGGCAGCCAAGTGTAAGCTAACGCAGTGTAGGACGACCCCCCCCACGAGATGGAGTGACGACTTGCAGAATGTTGCGACGACTAGCAAAATTGAGAAAGAAATATGTAAAAGCCCGTAAGAAATTTATTACATGATTGAATGTGTAGAACTTATAAAAATGTAACGGATTGAAATTCCATCTATTCGAATTGGATAAAAA
Source organism: Sericinus montela (assembly GCA_029286605.1). Taxonomy (NCBI): domain Eukaryota; kingdom Metazoa; phylum Arthropoda; class Insecta; order Lepidoptera; family Papilionidae; genus Sericinus; species Sericinus montela. Next base: position 1,069,047 of record JAGSMR010000038.1, read on the forward strand.
TAATGTAATTCAAGTAACTAATCCTGATATATTGTTGATTTTCAGTGAGAATTATTGTATAGAAAAGTAAAAATTAAGTGCATAGAAAGCACATAGATTATTAGTTGTTAGGTCACTATATCTTGGTTCGAGTGGCAACTCCACAGAATTTTATCGACGTTAAATTAGGCCTTTAATTTGGGCACAGTCAACAAGGTTAACTAGGAACGACCTTAATATTGAGCCTAAATAAAATAAAAATAATATCCTGCATTTAAATAAAAGTATTATTTACAAATTTTAAAGCGATATATTTTGTTATTCAAAACATTCCAATGTTTATGTGTAGCATTAGTATTAATATCGCATATATAATACAAGAATTAAGTAAAATATTCTATGTTATCTATGTAAAAAATATTACATTTGTTTTATAACTTTGAAATAGCCCTCATATTCTACATGAGATTATATTTAAGACCACACCCAAGCTGCGTAACATTAACAATTTTAAAATTTGTAATTTTTTTAACGCCGAACATTAATTATTATTGTAACTGTTTTAGCTTTGCACTTTTTATATTCTCTGATTAATTATTTAATTTTTTAATCTTTATTGTTCCAAAAATATGTACAAAAGGCAGGCGTAATGCTATTCTGCATTCTCTACCAGCTTACCCTAGGTAGAACAGAAAATATGGTTAGGGCAGTAACACTAATATTAATATCTTATCCCTCATTTTATTTAATCCAACACACAGTATATTTTATTATAAAAACAGAATAAATAACTAAAATAAATAAATACATATATAGATAGAGACAAAATCACATCCATTGCTCCGATCCCAATGTAGGAAGCTAAAGCACTTGCGGTAGGGGAATCGCCATTAGGATCAGCGCGCCGAAGTGGCAATATGCCCGCCACATAGCTCGACGAATTGATGACCGTTGGAGAAAAAGTTCCCGGTGGCAGCCAAGTGTAAGCTAACGCAGTGTGGGACGACCACCCCCACGAGATGGGTGACGACTTGCAGAATGTTGCGACTACTAGCAAAATTGAGAAAGACATATGTAAAAGCCCGTAAGAAATTTATTACATGATTGAATGTGTAGAACTTATAAAAATGTAACGGATTGAAATTCCATCTATTCGAATTGGATAAAAATAATGTAATTCAAGTAACTAATCCTGATATATTGTTGATTTTCAGTGAGAATTATTGTATAGAAAAGTAAAAATTAAGTGCATAGAAAGCACATAGATTATTAGTTGTTAGGTCACTATAACTTGGTTCGAGTGGCAACTTCACAGAATTTTATCATCGTAGACGAAGACGTTAAATTAGGCCTTTAATTTGGGCACAGTCAACAAGGTTAACTAGGAACGACCTTAATATTGAGCCTAAATAAATAAATACATATATAGATAGAGACAAAATCACATCCATTGCTCCGATCCCAATGTAGGAAGCTAAAGCACTTGCGGTAGGGGAATCGCCATTAGGATCAGCGCGCCGAAGTGGCAATATGCCCGCCACATAGCTCGACGAATTGATGACCGTTGGAGAAAAAGTTCCCGGTGGCAGCCAAGTGTAAGCTAACGCAGTGTGGGACGACCACCCCCACGAGATGGGTGACGACTTGCAGAATGTTGCGACTACTAGCAAAATTGAGAAAGACATATGTAAAAGCCCGTAAGAAATTTATTACATGATTGAATGTGTAGAACTTATAAAAATGTAACGGATTGAAATTCCATCTATTCGAATTGGATAAAAATAATGTAATTCAAGTAACTAATCCTGATATATTGTTGATTTTCAGTGAGAATTATTGTAGATCTTAGCGGGTAAATGCTTAATAGATAATAAATATTTGACTATACATATACATTATCAAACTAAGTAAAATGGAATCTGCATCATGAGAATACTGTCAATAAATTCTGAGTTATGTTTAATCAAGAACATTTTTGGTTATTACATTTGTGTAATTTCAAATTAATATCATTCATACATTTTATGAATGCAATGACCTATGTTCGGTGTTTCTCTTCGTGATACAATCCGCAATGAAGACATCCGCAGCAGAATACATGTACATAAATAAATAAATACATATATAGATAGAGACAAAATCACATCCATTGTTCCGATCCCAATGTAGGAAGCTAAAGCACTTGCGGTAGGGGAATCGCCATTAGGATCAGCGCGCCGAAGTGGCAATATGCCCGCCACATAGCTCGACGAATTGATGACCGTTGGAGAAAAAGTTCCCGGTGGCAGCCAAGTGTAAGCTAACGCAGTGTGGGACGACCACCCCCACGAGATGGGTGACGACTTGCAGAATGTTGCGACTACTAGCAAAATTGAGAAAGACATATGTAAAAGCCCGTAAGAAATTTATTACATGATTGAATGTGTAGAACTTATAAAATGTAACGGATTGAAATTCCATCTATTCGAATTGGATAAAAATAATGTAATTCAAGTAACTAATCCTGATATATTGTTGATTTTCAGTGAGAATTATTGTATAGAAAAGTAAAAATTAAGTGCATAGAAAGCACATAGATTATTAGTTGTTAGGTCACTATAACTTGGTTCGAGTGGCAACTTCACAGAATTTTATCATCGTAGACGAAGACGTTAAATTAGGCCTTTAATTTGGGCACAGTCAACAAGGTTAACTAGGAACGACCTTAATATTGAGCCTAAATAAAATAAAAATAATATCCTGCATTTAAATAAAAGTATTATTTACGAATTTTAAAGCAATATATTTTGTTATTCAAAACATTCCAATGTTTATGTGTAGCATTAGCATTAATATCGCATATATAATACAAGAATAAATTAAAATATTCTATGTTATCTATGTAAAAAATATTACATTTGTTTTATAACTTTGAAATAGCCCTCATATTCTACATGAGATTATATTTAAGACCACACCCAAGCTGCGTAACATTAACAATTTTAAATTTGTAATTTTTTTAACGCCGAACACTAATTATTATTGTAACTGTTTTAGCTTTGCACTTTTTATATTCTCTGATTAATTATTTAATTTTTTAATCTTTATTGTTCCAAAAAATATGTACAAAAGGCGAGCGTAATGCTATTCTGCATTCTCTACCAGCTTACCCTAGGTAGAACAGAAAATATGGTTAGGGCAGTAACACTAATATTAATATCTTATCCCTCATTTTATTTAATCCAACACACAGTATATTTTATTATAAAAACAGAATAAAAATTTAGTATCAAATTAGAATAGTTTACTTTATTTAAAAAAAAAAACTTCAAATATCATCACGGAATTTTGACTGCACATAATTTTTTTTTATTCTCCAACCAAAATCTTAGACTCAAATGAAGAGGAGCTGCTTTATTATTTATTTTTATTTACTTTATTTTGAAGAGAGTAACGACACAGTACAATCCTATTTTGTACTATTTCAAAGTAAGTACAATAATTTTAAATACCACATATTATAATGTATTCTAATAAGGATTTAGCAAACTAATAAGACATTGAGCTGAAAAATTCAAAATTATATTCTCATTTTCATATATATTCGAGTTTAAATGGTAGTGTTTGATAGTACTCGCTTAGTGAGGGTCAGCAAGGGGGTGAGGGGGGTGGGGGGTGGTGTGAGTGTCGAGTGGACAAGGTGGGGGCGACTGCCCCGGACACTTGGGGGTGAGCGAGCACCGGCATCGGCTTTTGACAGTCCGCATTGCTGTACTGTGCGAACTCTACCTCTGCCTTCAAATCCCATTTGATTTCTATTTGAAAGGAAAGTCTTCGTTAGTACGCTTAGAAATGTTATAGTGTGTATAGTTACACACTGCTGCATAGAATTACAGCGTGTCTGTTCGTTTCAGTTTTCGTTTAATCTGATTAACCTTAATTTTTAAGTCACAATAAGCTTAAGAAACAAGCCGTGAAATTTAATTTGTGTGGCGTTTTGTGTTACATGAACTTTTTAAGGATATTTTATAAAATTATTTTACTTCAATCATTACCAATACTGGATGGTCAGATCTAGACAATTTAGTCAGTCGTCAAAAATTATAGCGGAAAAACGTGACAAGTAGTGAGTCGGTCGCCGTCTTAGTGTCGGAGAAAGCGATACAAAGTTGTATATAATTTTCGATTAAACTCTGGAACGAGCTTTCTTCGGATCAGAAGACTCGAGTTCGATGCTCTCCTGAGGATCCAATTTCCGCTGTATTAATAATATTACAACGGAATAATATTTTATTTTATTCATTAGGATAACATCTTGGAGAGTGATATTATAACTATACGAACTATGAATGAATAAATCTTTACACCATTTAAACGTTTTTTCATATCGACACTAAGAGCATATTTGTATAACGCTGAAAATTTAATTACATAAAAAGTTTATGTAATTAAATTTTCAGTTCATTTTAACTTTGTATGTATGTCGTACATAATAGACTTTTCACATAAAACTGTCAGGGAATCCTGCTGTACAAATTTTTAGTTGTAATAGGCTTGCATGTATTTGGAGCACGGGTTTAACATATTTTCTAATTAGAAACATTAGGACTCGCTGGGAATGCGCCGCATTTGAATTTGATCATATGATATTCCGTCCCATAACAGTAGTACAGCATAGAACGCATATTGTGTACATATGAAATTCACGTTGCGTTCCTTGCAAATTGTGGGCTCCGTATCATGCATTGAAACGTCCATTAACATGTAAATAAGGCAGAGAATGTAAACAGTAGACATACAAAGACCGATAGGGAAGGTTTCCGACAAAAGCCAAGTTCGATTAGCGGATTGACACCTAGTTCTTCAGACACTACTGCCTGTTGTAGGTTTGTGTTGCTATCTCTTTATTATAGATCAACACATACACTGCTTTGATTCCACAAACACAAAAACTCACAAAAATAGTTTTCTACATTCGGAATAGAATCCGGAACCGTGACACCATGAAATCGGTGTGTACGCCACTCGTCTACGGAGATCATCATTGAATATCCTCGGTATCTGCATATCTGCTATCAATTATTAATATCATTGCTTTTAAGCAGTAAAGATGGGTTAATTCATTTGTTTTGAGACGTCACGAGGAGAAGATTTGGGTATACTAGGCATCAAAGAGCAGAGTATGAAAGCTCCAATCCAGCTTAGATATGTTCGTTGGCAGGCAGAGGTCTAGACAATAAAGTTTCTTGAACCCATCTTTGACCGAAGCTTATTTAAGCTTATTTATTGTTAATATTCAAATATACATGTAATATTTGAACAATGCAGATTAATTAAACACATACGTATCAGTATCGAATAAAAACCGGTCTGAATTAACCACAAATAATAAAATTTAGTACGATCTTTTTTTCTGAAATCAGTTAAAAGAGATAAGGCACAATATTTTTCTTGGATACTACATTTTTCTCTAAGAAACATTTCAACCACTTTCTTCTACATTTATTTTCAATGAATATGTTACGTCTTCAAAGTAACGGGAAGGTCCCTAGATACTATACAAATCATTTCGCCGTACTTGCTACTCAAATGTAGCTTGTTTTGAAAATCCGTTGAGGATTATACCAATTTCAGTCACAAGCGCTCTCCTACCTTTAGAAGAACCGAAAAAGGAGTTTAAATAATACAAAACGTAGGTAATCTTACACATAATACTTAAAATTACGAAAGGAAAATATTTTTTTTGTTTTGATTAGCGTCTCTAATACAATATCAAACTAAATAAACGAGGCCTCGATAGGCTAGCAGGTAGTGACCCTACCTTCGAAGCTACGGGTTGCGGATTCGAATCCTGCTAGGACCAAGAATTTGTGTAATGCATTTGCATCTTTGTACTCAAGTCATGGATGTTTATATGTATTTAGGAATACTTATCAATGTAAATATGTCTCGATGTAAGTATATTGTACCTTAGGTGTGGACATTTATATGGAGATAGATAAAAAATGACTTCGGTGGAAAGTGGGTCGAAAGAACTTAATTGTCTGGATAGAGGCCCAGATGGATTCACCTTTCTCCGAAGCCTATTTGGGGCAACGTGACAAGTGGTGACCATGGCGCTGTCTGAAAGTCAAACAATTACTGTCTTAGGTTACTCGATTACATACAAACTAATTTACCTCTTTATAATATTCGCACGTGTCGTGTGGTATCGTCGAAGGAATTTAACACCCTCTTCGAATAAGGAAAGCTTTGAAAATGGGGTAAAACCCATTTTTACGTACGTCTAAATTTATTATTAAAAATCTACTTCTATTTCGAATGCTGAATGGTTTTCTTCTTCATTCCAATATGTGCACTTCGATTTACATCTTTTGACAAAATTTCATTACTTATGTTTATGTAATTATCATACATCTAAAATTCGTTACTCGTTTAAAATTATGGTTAGAGTATTTAAAAGAAATGGCAGAGTCACATCTATATGTTAATATATGTACGTGTATGTATGTATATGTTTATTATGTATCTGCATAGTTTTTGTATATTGTTTTTTTTTCACGTCCTACATTTATTTCATCTACTTCTTTTCATCTGTGCACCACCTAAAGGTTGACTGGTAGATAATGCCTCTGGCATTAAGTCTGCCAATATACACTTACATGTATATGAGGTTAAATAAATAAAAATTATAATAATAATAAAATTACATAAAAAGATATTTTTATTATCATAAATAATAATTGTATTACTGAAACTAAAAAAATGTTTCTTTTTTATCAATCAACCATAGCGATTAATTGAATGATTAGATTTTTTTTAATCAATAATAATTGCAGACTCTGCCACATATTCTATAGTTTTATCTAATATTTTTATTATTGTCCAATTAATAGTCCCCCATCAGACGATAAGGGAGTCGCGGTGGTATCGGCCGAGAGATATGCCACCCCCTTTCTTCCCGTGGGTGTCATAAAAGGCGACTAAGGGAGAAACATTGATAATATCAATGGCTACCGATCGGTAGCGGTGTAATCTATTCGAAAAATACCTAAGCAAATAATTAAAAACGGCTATAATAATCGGTGTACGTAACGACTAGTATCGGACCTATCGGAGGTCCTTCATCAAGGTGAGTGAAATGAGTTCGCGCTCGCGTCCCACCTCTTATTTTTTATATCATTAATACTGTCTCGCGAGACAAAAAATAAATATCTATACGCAATTCTCAATACTGGCGTAGACAGAGGTCTAGTCTAGACAATTATGCCCCTTTGACCCACCTTCCACCGAAGATATTTTCGGGACAATGTGACAGATGGTGAGCCCGTCGCCGTCTTTATGTCCAAGCCAATGATATAATTAGTACATAAGTTTTTGAAAAAACCCATAGGTACGAGCCTGCCACCTGGGGATCGAACTCGGTTCTCTTGACTCGAAACTCCGACCACCCAACCACTCAGCCATCGTGACGAAAGTTTTATTAATTTAATACCTAAGCAAGATAAATCAGATCGTTGACGGGCAGCCAGACCTGATGTTGGAAATGCTTGGTGCTCCGTATGCTATCTGCATGCCAAGCGTTCCAATTGTGTATCTCGACTAACGATTCTAATGATGTGAATGAACAATTTTGTATATTCATAAATAATAAATGAATATCTTCACGCCATTCTCAATACAGGGGTAGACAGACAGGCAGACAGGTCTAAACAATTAAGCGTTTAGACCCACCTTCCACCGAAGATATTTTTTTGGGACAACGTGAGAGTTATTTTTCGCCGTCTTTATGTCCAAGTCAAAGATATAAATCGTACATAAGTTTTTAAAAAACCTACTGGTACACCTTGGGGATCGAACTCAGGTCTCTTGACTCGAATTTCGATCACCCAACCACTCGGCTATCGTGACTTTTTGTACATTTATGGAGTTATAAAATTTATTTATATCAGGGTTATCAGGACTAATAAGCAGGGTGGTTTTTCAGAAAAAATCTATTTAACATATTACTGCATGTTGTTCCACGTTACCGTGAGGTAACGGTGCAAGAATATTGCCACTCCCTTTCTTCCCGTGGTTGTCGTAAGAAGCGACTAAGGAAAAGAGCATAGAATATTGTTATGGCAATCAATAGATGGCGGAATAACCATATCTAAAAATATTAGACCAAAAAATCAGACCGTATCTGAGGTGCGAATGGTCTGGTACTACGATCGCCAATCCGCTTGCCAAGCGTGGCGATTATGGCAAATCCTTCCTATGGGAGAGGCCTATGTCCTGCTGTAGTAGTACCATCTGGCATATGCTATCCTGCCGGTTGTCGCGATGATTATCCCGATGATTGTTCCGATGGTTAATTTGAAAAACTAATGTACTCGTATCAATACATAGTCGTCGATGAACGACGCGTCCCATTTCGAATGCGCCGTTAGTCTAATTCGCACGAACGTAGGATATCGCTTGACCCTTTAATTGTCTCTGTCAAGTTGTAATTGAGAGGATCGCTTCCTACTTATCGGACCACCCGCGACCGCACGTCTTATCCTTTTTTGTATTAATTACCCACTGAGACCAAGTCGCCATCAAACCGCGCGATTAAAGCCATCTACTTTTAGGGAAAAAGTTTCACAGATTTCACTCTTGTTTTTGTCAGTATCGGAAATTGTATGAAGATAAAATTCTTCACACATATTCACAATGCTGGTGTAGACAGAGGTTAAGACAATTAATTTCAATCGATCCATCTTCCACCGAAGATTATTTAAGACAACGTGACGTGGTGGTGAGCCTATCGTTGTTTAAGTGCCCCAGCCAACGGTACAATATACTTACATACATACATGTAAACATCCATAACTCGAGCACACACTTTCATATTCATTATAAATCACACAAATATTTGACTGTAGTGGGATGCGAACCCGCAACCCTTTACTTCGAAAGCAGGGTATCTGCCAACTAGTCATCGTATCTTTGAAAAAATAAGAAAAATCATTAATCGAACACTTTAAATAAGATAGTAAATTAGTCGAAACCTTGAGGTGCAACTTGCTAAGTTAGGACGACAAGGTAGCCGAGTGATAGGATGATCAGAATTCGAATCAGGTAAATTTAATTCGATTCCCTGAGGAAAGCTTCAATGTGCTTTTTGAATCTTATGTACGATTTGTATTGTTGGTTTACACCGTAAGAACTCAACAGTCTCACCACTAGCTCACTTTACCGCAAGAAATATTTGAATGAAATGAGGTAAATGAAAGGAGACTACAATATTGTAGTACAATATTGAACTTCATCATTTCAGTATCAATTCAATATAAAAGTTATGTACGAATTATATCGTTGACTTGGACATAAAGACTGCGACGGGCTCACCATCTGTCACGTTGTACTGAAAATATCTTCGATGGAAGGTGAGTCGAAGTGACTTAATTGTCTAGACTAGACCTCTGTCTACCCCTGTATTGAAAATATTTTTTTATTTATCATTTCAGTATTGGGAATACGGTACTAACACATAGTACCGTATTCTCAAGACTGAAATGAACGAAAACCAAGCACACGAAATAAACACACGGAGTGTTCGCAATAATCTTAAGGGAAGTGAAAATAAACTTGTATGAATTTCTGTTCATACCATTAACATAACATAGCAGATAAAATTTAAAAATATTTCTGTTGTCTATGTTAAAATGTTATGGTAGTAGACTCCTATGCTAACGAGTCGTCTGGGTCAGTACCACCAGTCAGTCAGTACCGCTTATCTATTTCTATTCCCAAATTGCAATGTAAAACGTGGGTGACGGGATCTTATCGTGGAAACCTCTGCCCACTTCTGTATTAGGAAATTGTGTAAGTATAAAAAAAATTATATATATTTTATTTATCTTCACGCACAATCCCTGACGGGGTAGCCAGAGAGAACAGATCGCCAAGTGTCACGATCCCTACATACTTCTTTCGCTTCTTTCAGATTCATCATCTTCTTCATACATGCACGTCTAGGTATCCGAGTACTCTTGACCCTCCTCTCTTCGAGCAATTTGCTTACATGGTCTTCGAAAGTTAATCTCGGTCTACCTCGACACCTTTTAATATTAACTTTCGCGCTATATATTTTCTTCACCATTCGGTCTTCACTCATTCGCTCAACGTGCCCAAACCATCGAAGCACGCCCTTATCCATTTTTGAGACAAGGTCATCTTTCAAACCTGCCATATTGCGAATCTCTTCGTTTCGCTTTCGGTCGGCCATGGTAAGGCCGCACATTTTACGAAGAGATCGCATCTCCACTGCATTCAACCTACTTTTATGCTTCTTCTGGCATACCCAGGTTTCGTTGCCATATAACAAAGTCGGTACCAACACTGCGTTATGTATTGCAAGGCGTGCACTTTTCACAACGCCTTGCCTTTTGATTAACGCAGTCAGGGCACCATTGACTTTGTTCCCGGCAGCGACACGCCTGTCCACATCTAAATCACATCTTCCATCCCGGCTAAACGCACTCCCCAAGGATACAATTTCATTCACCTGTTCTAGACTAGATTTACCCAAATTTCGCACTTCGTTCTTTCTTCGTCCCTTTCAAATACCAGAACCTTAGTTTTATTAGCATTCAAACGGAGACCATTAATTTCACATTCTTCTTTCATACACGTGACTAATGCCTGCAGTTCTGCCTCTGATGGTGCTATAAGCACTGCATCATCAGCATAAAGCAGACAATTTACTTTTATGTCACCCAATTTCACACCCAAACAGCTATCTTTCAGCTTCTGTAAACAGCTGTCGAGATACAGTATGAATAGCCACGAAGACATGACACAACCCTGTTTTACGCCCGTTTGGATGCTAAACATGGGTGACAGGTCATGCCCTACCCGCACACAGGCTTTACAGTCACAGTAAAGTGACTGCACAGCCCTTAGCAATCGACCATCCACACCATACCCCGGCAACAGTTCCCACATTTTCTTCCTTACAACCTTATCAAATGCTTTCTCAAGATCCACAAAAGCACAGAAAATCTTCTGGTTAGCAGCCAGAAGCTTCTCCGTGATCATGCGGAGAGAAAACATTTGATCCGTGCATCCTCTTCCAGGTCTAAATCCGCATTGTGCCTCCCATAGAAATCTTTCCGATTTATCTTGCATCCTACGTGTCAAAACCTTCGAGTTAACTTTACTTGCTAAACTGGTCAAGCTGATCGCCCGATAGCACCCGCAGTCATAATGTGAACCTTTACCTTTATATAAAGGCACAATGACCGCGGATCGCCAATCATCCGGAACAGCCCCCGTTCGCCAGCACAAATTGCACAGTAGATGAAAGCTGTCCCAGACGCGTGGCCCACCATACTTGACCATTTCAGCAGTAACTCTGTCTAGTCCCGCAGCCTTACCACATTTCAAACTTCTAATCGCACATTCAATCTCTTTCATACTGATGACCTCAGTGTCATCGAGGTCCGAGTCTGGCGTACCAGTCACGGCGTCACCCCCGGATCCCTCACTAAGATCATCACACGCATACATCTCTCTATAAAATTCGCTTCATCGCTGCATGACGTCCGATTTTTCTGAGAGGATTTCATTGGTTCCCGAAAGCACTTTATTCATTCTTAAGGCTGTCGCACCACTCCGGGTCCTTCCAACCTCTTTCCAGAAGAGTTTGGAGTTCTCCTTGAAGTTGTGCGACAATCTTTCGTCCGCTTCCATTCTACTCCTTTCACGCACTTCCTCAATCAATGCTTTCGTGTGAACTTTCCGGAGCTTATATCTTTCTTTCCTCTTCTCTCTCATATCCTTATCATTACTAGAGGCCAAGTAGTCTAACCATGCTTTCATCTTCTTATTTACAGCTTCTTTCACTTCGTCATTCCACCATGCATCACCCTTTTTACTACTACCTCTTTTCACAGTTCCACACACGTCTTCCGCTGCACTAACCATTCCATCTCTAAGGCTCTGCCATATTTCTTCCACATTCTTTCCTAACACCAATGCTGTCCAGCTTTTCGGCTACCTTTGCTTGATATTTATTCCTAGTGTCCGCTTCCTGAAGCTTCCAGCTTCGGATGCTACCGACCGACTGTGATTCTGGTATCGCCGTCCGGTGGCGCCAACCCGCGAACAGACCCTAAATCTAGTAATCACTAGGTAGTGATCCGTTCCCAGGTCAGCACCTCGGAACACCCGCGTATCCATCACCTGTTTTCGCAGTCGGTCATCCACCAGGAATAAATCGATCATACTTCTCTCATTCTCTCTTGTTCTAGTATACATATGGATTTTCTTGTGACTAAACATAGTGTTTGTCACAAGAAGACCCTTTCCTTGCATACAGCCAGTATAAGCTTGCCAGCATCGTTAACCCTTTTATCGCCAAACATTCCAAGCATCGACTCGTACCCTGGCCGAGCGGTACCAACCCATCCATTCAAATCACCACATACAACAATTCTTTCGTTTCCTCTAACCAAGTCTAGAACTTCTCTTACATTCTCCCAAAACTCCTCCAGCTCAGCTCTGGACGACGAAGCCACCGGCGCATAAACAGCCAAAAGGAATAACTTCGTCAGTCCCAATTTAAAGCGAACCCAAAGAAGTCTCGAGTTCACAACCTTATATTCAGTCATAACATCGACCAATCGAGACGACAGCAGCACCCCCACTCCCTGGCAGGCGCTCTCGCTCTCCGGGACTCCGGACCATAGAGCTAACGCCCCGCCAGGGAGCTCTTCAGTACCACTGCCCTTCCGCTTGGTCTCCGACAAACACATGACATCTAATTCTCTTTCTTTCATTATTTCAATCAACTCATTCGTCTTATCTCTCATGCCTCCTCTAACATTCCACGTGCCAACTCTGCACTCCGTCCTCCACCTTCCGCCGTGTCGGGCTGTGCGTGACGGGTGGCGGTCCCCATCGCCGCTTTGCGCGCTGCATTTCACACCAACGGGGACGAACTGGTGTGCGTCGCCTTGGGGGGACGCCCTAACCCTCGTTGGCATGGGTGCGCAGCTGTGTAGAATTGCAGCCCTGAAAAGGGCTGGCAGGGGTCGCGACGAGCACGCTTCTACAATGACCCCATGAATAAAAAAAAATACCTCTACAATGAATAAAAAAAATTAAATTCCATCATAGTCTTTAAGGGGTGATAACGCATCAGTAACCTTATCAGAAAGTATTTAGTTGCAGGCTTTAGTTGTCACTTACTATATCTCATAGTATTGGTGTAAATTCGATTTTCATCCCACAGAAAAAAGTAGATTTGACGCAAATTAAAAATGTCAATCAAAACTATTGACTATTTCAGTGTTGACGAGGTAGATTTTTATTATTTCGAACACGTCTATTAACAAAAAAGATGTATCAATTACAAAGGGATAATTTCCCTCACAATCTGTGACCAAAAGAAACATAGCAATATTATGATACGCCAGCTTAAAAACCTCACCGCCAAATGCCCAAATTAAATCTTATTGGTCACTAAATCTAAGGTAATAAGGCATATAATTCAACAAAGAATACAAAATAAAAAAAATGTCACGATTTGTTACAAAGATCACGCAGCGTAAACGTAATGGTAGCCAAGAACACGGATGAAGGGAAAGGATCTATGTTTGTTAACAGTTGACTTGTTAATCGGATAATCTACAAGATGGCGGGTCGTGATTTATAAATGAGGCTCAGGCGCCGCTTGTCGGCCGTCGCACCGCGCTCTTTCCAGTTTTTTGTTTCTCAAACTTTCGAAATAAAATTTAACGAGCTCGAATGTTAAATAGTGAGGAGCGGGACTGGTCCGCGTCCCAGTAGTCTTTACTACTGAAAAGACCAATTTCTGATAAGCGCCGCCGATACAACATCAAAAATTTTAAAACAAATTATTTCTTTAATAATATTTATTTCATCGCGATAATATCTTCGGTGGAAAGTGGGTCGAAGGGACTTAATTATCTAGACTAGACCTCTGTCTACCCCTGTATTGGGAATTGCGTGAAGATATTAATTTATTTTTATTTATATTTATTTTATTAACTTCTTTAAAAATTATATCATTCACAAAAAATATATATAAATATTTTTTCTTAAAGTTAAAATAACAATATAAACCTTATGTACACAAACTAGTTCAGAACTGATATTAATAATGTTATTTTCCACCACTATTGAACTAAATAACAGGAACTTTTCATTGCAGCGGGAAACAATAAGTTAACAACATCGATTAACTGATTGCAGCCAACAATGTTGTCAATGCAACTTCAGCATCACGTGATTTAATTTTAACAAGATACACATTTTAATGAGGGCTGTTCAACCTTTCACAAGTTAAATTATTGTTACGTTAAACCAACATTCCTGTTCATGTAATCAGGAAATAGCAGTATTTCCTGATTTATCATAAAATATTTTATCCTTGCTCTGTGGTTACAGCGAAATATACCACCCCTTTTCTTCCTGTGGGTATCGAAACTGGCGATTAAGATACACAGTGTCAGGTACTTCGTTCGGCAATCCGCTCCCTAGCGTGGCGATTATGGCGAAAGATAGTTATTTCTTTGATTCCGCAACCATATTTGGGGAGAGGAGGGGGTAGTGAGACACCGGTTACCTCACTGACTGAACGAAACGGAGAAGTACAATACAGAGTGAATATAAGAATGGATATTTATTTGTACACCACAAAATAAAAAAAAATAACTAGCTAGTGGCAACATTACTAGCACATAGCGATCTCATACGGCAACCAAATACGTAAAGAGATATGAAACAGACACAAAGTAGGTTTATAACTATATGTATTAGAAGACAATATTATAACATTTAGTTAAAACGATAAATATGTATTAAAGAATACACAACATTGCTACTACAAGTCGGTATTTATCGTAGTAATTATCGTAGGCCCTGCTAAAGTCGCCACTAAGTCACGTAGAAAAGTCTACGTATGTAAATTGAACCGTTGTCTTGAACACTTAGACGGCGATAGGCTCACCACCTGTCACTTGTCCTGATTAACCTCCGGTGAAAAGTGGGTGAAAAGGAATAAATTGTCTCGACCTCTGACCAACCCCGTATTGGGAATTGCGGGAAGATTAAGAAGTACGAAAAAGAAAGAAGACAGTGGTAGAGCCACGCATCAGCTTTTGTTGTTGCATGAATGGGCCGGCTCGACCGGGGAAGTAAAACGACCTCACAGAATACCGGCGTGAAGTAGAAGCCTAACAAACTTCTGCGTTTCGTCTGGTGAGTGCAGGTAACCGGAGCCCCCCCTCCCTCCCCCAATTCTAAGGGGGGGAGGGCACTCTAAGGGCGGCAACGCATCTGCTATGTCTGGTATTGCGGGTGTTCATGGGCGGCGGTAATCACTTACCATCACGTGAGCCACCAGCTCGTTTGCCGCCCTTTTCTTTAAAAAAATTATTAAAATAATCTTATTTTCTTCTAATTCTAAAATGTAAATATCTTCACGTCATTCCCAACACAGGGGTAGACAGAGATCTAGCCTAGACAATTAAGTCCCTTCGACCCACCTTCCACCGAAAACGTGACAGGTGGTGAGCCCGTCGCCGTCTCTTTGCCCAAGCCAACGATATGAATCGTACATAGGTTTTGAAAAAAAAAACCAATGGTACGAGGCTGCCATCTGGGGATCGAACTCTTGACTCTTGACTCGAATTCTGACCACACAACCACTCGGCTGTCGTGACTATAATTCCTCTAATTCTTACATTAAATAATAGCTTAAAGTTTCTTTAATAATTCTTCTTAAAAATTTTAACAGCCTTAGCGTCAGACTGATGTTAATTTTTGCAAAGTATCCTTTTTAACACTGAGTATGCATTTAAGAATTAATATATATGATTTGTTGAATTTATTTCTATTTTGGCTATCTGTTGATGAGCGAAGTATTGAGTTACTTGATATACTCTTGCTAATGCAAGAAGTAGTAAATGGACACGATCCATTCTACTATTTAAGATATAGTTTTGGTTTTAATATCAGAATGAAAAATATATTTTAATAATCCCTAATTTCCATAGCATTAGCATTTGTGTCAACCAATTTTATCGTGTGTCCGAAACAAATTAGTGCCTCAGATTTATATTCTGTTTAAGTAATACAACGTATAAACTGTCTTTCACTGGCCCATGTGATAGAGGAATTTCAAATCCTATTAATTAGCCGCAGTCTTTTGAACTCCGCGACACTTTTTATTGGATAAGAACCATCCCGAATTCCTCAAACCTGTCGCTAATTGATTCTGAATAATATTTGAAAGACTCATCCCAATTTGTATTTTTTTTTTACTTTTGTTCTTTAAATTGTGTCTCTGAACAAATTAATAGAATCAATCGAATTCTTTATTCTAATCTTTATTCTAAATTTGAACAATAAAGAAAAACGATTGTGTCAGTATTATTCTTATTTATATTTAAACAAAATTAAATTTAGAACTATAGAACAAAGCGTCCCCTAATAAGGAGGATTGAGAATAATCGCTACACTTAGATACATTTGTCAGTTGCAGAATCAGACGACGTCTCACCTCAGACAGTACTGTCCGACATAAATCGGTAGATGATTTTCAAAGTTCATCTAGTTGTGTATTAGGAACCACGAAAAAAAAAGCAGTAATTAATTTATGGCGATACCACAGGAATAAAGCGAAATTTATTTTTTAACATTCATTCGTAAATTTGGTAAGACATTCATAATTTTTAGTAAGCAGGTGCTTATAAAAAGATGAAATAACAGCGAATCACTACAATTATCAAGGCTAATAAAGGAAACATCTGTCCGTACTAACTTCGGTCGTCGCGCTATTGCTTTTAAGTAACACTGAACGCCTTACAACACATCACGGCAAAGAGCAACTTTCCTCACCCACCATAATCAGTAACCTGCTTAAAAATGAAACAGCTATACATAAATAGATGGGAGGAAAGAAGACAAGAAGATCTGTATCCACTCACGCATAAGTAGACGAAGAAAGACTTAACAAAACATCGATCTGTGCGAAAGGGAGGTGCGACGGTCTGGGTGGCCACCCCCCACAGTTGGTCGATGACCATAAAAATGAGTATAAAATTGAAACATCAATATAATAAGCAATCAACTTGGCCCAGACCGGACCTAATTATACAGGGCGAGCTTGTGTTATAAATTACCTTATACTAAGGATACAGATTGCTCCAAAAATCGAATTTTGACTCGATTTCATGATCACATAACCTATAACGTGTTATCTTTTGGACATCACCTCTTTAACATAAATATAAAAAAAATTTCTTCAAGCAATTCCCAATACAGGGGTAGAAAGAGGTAGCCGAAGATATTTTCGGGACAACGTGTACAAGTCAACGATATAATTCGTACATAAGTTTTAAAAAACCCATTGGTACGAATCTGCTTTCTGGGGATCGAACTATGACTTGAAATAAATTAATATATTTTTTTATAATTTTAAATTATATAGTTTCCAAGATATTCAAGAATAAAGACGAAAATTTACCATCACCCCCTACCACAGCGTACTAAAACTGATGTACTTAAAATATCATAAAATAAAAAAGAATAAAAACATCCTCACGCAATTCCCAATACAAGGGTAGACAGAGGTCTAGTCTAGACATTTAAGTCCCTTCGACCCACTTTCCACCGAAGATATTTTCGGGACCACGTGACAGGTGGTGAGCCCATCGCCGTCTTTATGTCCAAGCCAACGATATAATTTGTACATAGGTTTTTATAAAAACCCATTGGTACGGCCACTTGAGGATTGAACACAATATTTCTCAAAAAAAAAAGATATATTTTATATATTTTGTGCTTAATCGTATTACCTTTTTTAATTTCATCATTGTTTTAGTCTATCCTCGGATTGTGCTTGAAATGTCTTATCATAGATTTTTAAAATTCTTATTTGTGTTTATTTAAATTTTTGGGTCATCTGGTGAAATTTTATTACATCTAGCAGGTAAAAAGTATTAGAGGGTATAAAATAATAATAATAATATAAAATAACAATGTTCCTGTCCAAATGTTACTTAAATCATAACCAATATTAAAGTAAAAGAAACCTCTGGCAAATTCCGAGAACAGTAATTAAACCATAAAAGTTGGTTCTATCACTGATTCGAGCTATACATAAAAAAACGGAAATTATTGTTTTTGTATTATCTGTGAACATGCTATAACTTCTTGTTGAGACTGGCTGTCATAACTGGATAATATGTATGATTAAATTTAGGCTCCTCGGGGCAGTAGGTGCCGTGATATTCAGTTTGTTGGTTTTTCGACCTTCGTTTTTTTATCCCCGCCCAATTTCAAATGCTGTGTAACCCTCGTTATATTAGTGTGGATATTTCGATTTGAGCAATAAAAAACTGTAAAAAGTTATACTATAATAGTTATAAAAAAGTTCTGTCGGTTTTGCACAATTTTATGAACGGTCGTGTAGGCTTTAATCAACGGGCGTATTTACTTTGTTTGTTTAATTATGCAGTGATAATAGTGATTATGATATAGCCATAAGATAACGTAGACGGCTTAACTTTTTTTTTATAGAAAAGGTAGGCAAACGAGCAGGTGGCTCACGTGATGGTAAGTGATTACCACCGCCCATGAACACCCGCAATACCAGAGGCATAGCAGATGCGTTGCCGCCCTTAGAGTGCCCCCCCCCCAGAATTGGGGGAGGGGGTGTGTGGGCCTCCGGTTACCTGCACTCACCAGACGAAACGCAGAAGTTTGTTAGACTTCTACTTCACGCCGGTATTCAGTGAGGTCGTGGTACTTCCCCGGTCGAGCCAGCCAATTCACGCAACAACAAAAGCTGATGCGTGCTTCTACCACTTATTTTACAGGTAGGTAACTGCCTGTTAAGCAATAATTAATTCAATAATATTAATAAATTACATTGAACCTCTATGTCCTAGAGCTTATCACAATTCACGTCACTAGATTCAGATACACAGTTTATACTCAGATTCATATTCATCCTATATCATAGTATAAATATGCAGAGTATGCAGACTCTGCAGATAACGTTTAGGAAAGCCCTCATCTTTGTATTTCTTAAACTACGTTATGTTTTATTAAAATTTACGTTAATTACTATTTGATAAAATATACTCTTTCTTAGTTAATCAATATATGGGACATTTACATAAATTATTATTTTTATTATTACTGCATTATCACACTTATGATATCTTATATATTGATGGCTTATCCTCAATAATCTACCCAAAAAGGTGAGGCCACAAATTTGGCAGTCGCCACGACGTCCAATTCCCATAATTTACGGGGCACCGTTGGTGATAATTACGCATTTAGATCTCCACCTAAAGTACCAGGAGATCATAAGACTGTGGGTGGCGTGATCGAAAGCCATCGATATAGCAACAACGTCGATTGCTATCAAATTGCTCGCTCGTGACTTAGCCACGGTTCGGATAATGTCTCTCTTTATGTAACTCGGGATTGGTGTTCGATGCCAGCAATAGTTTGCTGGTTATTAGCCTCGTGACGAAGTAATTCGCTTTTGAGAAATTGCATTCGCATTGTTTTCTTATAACTTTTGCTAAATTGAGATATTATTGGATGGTAATAAATCTTTTTTTTTTTCAAAAAAGGTAAATTAAATCAATTAATAAGCTAAAAAAACAGATCGTGTATAATCTAAATATTTTTTCATTGAATTGTTCTAAAAAGTGGTATGTATCGTGTTGCCAGTGATGACTTACGGATCTGAAACCAAGTCCTTCACTGCGGGCCGTATGAGGACTCTCAAAGTTGCTTAGCGTGCTATGGAAAGGGCTATGCCCGGTCTTTCTCTGCGTGATCGAATACGAAAAAAAGACATCAGCAGCAGAACTAAGGTATCTAACATCCGTAAGGATCACCACGTTGAAGTAGCAATGGGCCGGCATAACAGCTCGTAGAACTGACAATCGTTGTTTAAGTGGCATGCAAGATGGCAAATGCAGTATTGAGCAACGCCCCACAACATGGAGTGACGACTTGCAAAATGTTGCGGGAAGTCAGCAGTCCCTGTCTGCTGACTGTCCAATTGGCTGAGGACCGTTCACTGTGGAGAGTTTTAGGCAAGGTCTATGTTCAGCAGTGGACTCTTGGTAGGCTGTAAAGAAGAAGAAGAAAAGGTGGTATCAGAGTTAAAGTTTACGAGCGCCAAAATACCTTTTTTCTTACGTTTTGTTAGGGGCGACAATAGCCTTGAATATTAATTACACAAGACCGCCAAATCATTTGCCAGGTTTGCCATTATGTCAAAACGTGTAGGCACTTCAACAGGTTGTTACGAGCGGGAATCGAGCCGCTAGAATGTGGATTCTACAGTAATAGTCAATTTCATACTATATATAATTTCATACTACATCAAATTCAATAAAGGAAGCCCCGTGGTAACCAACTTTAACTGTTTAAATGAATGATTTGACTATTTACACCCTTTCTTCTTTCAGCTTTATTTCAATTCAACTATTACTATTCTAGTAGGTAAATTCTCAAGTTAAAGAATAGTTCTTCAATGTACCCGAATTTGAACTGTAATTCGTCAATAATATAACCGGACCATAACCGGAAATAAAGAGAAACAAAGCTATGAAAATTTAAGAAATAAATGGGAAGAAAGTACAATTTGAAAATGCTGAATGTTACATGATTTACAAGTTTGATGACATTGGCATACATATACGCCATCAAACGAATATACTTAAAAAATAACAGTTAAATAAAACGACCTGTAGTAAAGATTTTGTAAATTCTTTTGAAAATATAGAAGATTGAGTATAAATACATTAAAATGCATCGTCCCTCAAATATTATATTGTACAGATATGTGGAATTATAAAAACGAAATCATTAACTGGACTTAAAAGGTATGAAAAGCTTGTAAGGGAAAGTCATTTGCGTAGTATTGGTGTCAATGTTTACTATTGCTAATAAGTATATAATTAAAACGTATAAATCAAGAACCTATTAGCTTATTCTAACATCGCCTGCAGTGGTGCGGCAGCATTACACACATTATCACCTGCGCTATAAGAACAAAAGTATCCACGGAGTCGATTATATCGTTTATTGGACAGCTGAAAATAAATAAAAATAAATATCTTCACACAATTCCAAATACAGGGGTAGACAGAGGTCTAGTCTAGACAATTAAGTCCCTTCGACCCACCTTCCACCGAAGATGTTTTCGGGACAACGTGACAGGTGGTGAGCCCATCGCCGTCTCTATGTCCAAGCCAAAGATAATTCGAACATAAGTTTTTGAAAAACCTATTGGTACGTTTTTTTTATTGGTACGTGCTTGTCAACTGGGGATCGAACTCGGGTCTATTGACTCGAATTCTGACCACCCAACCACTCGGCTATCGTGTCTTCAATGCATAATTAATGATAAAATAAATGTTTGTGTGTTGTTTCTAGAAGTCATCGGATAGCTGGTTTCTTTAATTGTGATAGAGACTAAACATTAACCGTTATCTTGGACACAATAGTTACAATCCGCTATTTAAGGAAGATATTCTAATGGACTACTTGACCATTAAGAAGTTATTGAGATTTAAGGGTTCTAATTTCGCTAGAGGTTGAACAAAAGAAACATGCAACAAAGAATGATTCTTCAAAGTCTCTGTATAGATTAATATTAACAAATAAAATATAGGGAAACTCGCGCCTTTTTTACCATTCACACAGCGATGAAGGGAAACATCGTGAAGAAACCTATATGTCCGTCGAAGGGGCTTAATTGTCAAGACAAGACCACTGTTAATTTTATGTTTTGGTGTATAATAAAGCTTATTTCATTCATTTATTCTCTGTCTTCCCCTGTATTGGTAATTGCGTGAAGATATTTTATGATATTATATTTTTATTTATTATTAATATATTGCAGAACACATTTAAATTTATATCACATATTACAGAATAGATTGTGCTAAGATTTGAATGATAAAATTTAAAAAGTTATCATCTCCACGCCACTTTGTCCAATTTAAAACAAGCTCAACCTTCGTGACTCCAATCCTACCTCATTATCGAGTTTGGTGCACGTTTAAATAATATAAATAATTCTCGGGACCGTATAAATTGACGTGTAATCATAGCGTTGCAGTGATTAGAGGTAAATATAGATATTATATGGCAAGAGAGCGCCATGGGTGGCGGCATCGACACGGCCTGTGATGGGGCTGATGACGTGACACCATCGTTTCGGCAACGGTTAGGGACTATCGATCATTAGTGTTGGGAACGCGGGAGTCTGAATTATAACTCATTTAAGTTTTTTTTGTTACGAGCAAACCGGTAACAAGGTCATTCGATATTCAAATCCTAAAGTTTGCAATGTTTATAATTATTTATTTATTTAGGTTTATCGTAAAAATATCATCATGTAGCAAAACGGATAATTAGGGCATCTAATTAGTCAAGGTCTTATCTTTAATAATGTAAATTAATGCTTCGCCTGCCTAGTGTCCAAGCCTATGGTATAGTATGCTTACATGGACATATACTTACATAGACAAATATGTATATACACATATAAAAAACCATGACTACAGTACATGCATTCATATTCATGTCAAAAAGGTTTGCCCTTAACGGGATTCAAACCCGCAACTCTTGGCTTCACTGGGTGATTATCAACAAGGCTATCCCGTAGTCACGATAGCCGAATAGCTGGGTGATCGCGATTCGAAGTCAAGAGACCCGAACTCGACTCCCGTGGAAAGTGGTTCGAAAGGACTTAATTGTTTAGACCAGTGTCTACCCCTGCCTAGAGAATGGCATGAAGATATTTTTTTATTCAGTCGTCAAGGAGTTACTCAAATTTTTACTATTTTAGTTAAATATTATAAATAAATAAAATATATTGAAATTAAGGCCATTGTCGCACAGTAAATAGTCGGATTCAGATTCAAATCAATTAGAAAATACTTTATAATGTGAAAGTTTTAACAGATTTAACCATAACACACATTTATGGTTAAAGTTGTTTACACAAAACAAAAAGTTAACAATTTAACACTTTAACCATGACTATTTTGAATGTTAATTTCTGCAGTAATTCGTTATTGTCATAAATTTCAGATAATTATAGTTTGTTATTATAGTTTGTTTAATATTATAACAGTGGTAGAGCCACGCATCAGCTTTTGTTGTTGCACCTCACAGAATACCGGCGTGAAGTAGAAGTCTAACAAACTTCTGCATTTCGTCTGGTGAGTGCAGGTAACCGGTGGCCCACACCCCCCTCCCCTCCCCCAATTCTCTAGGAACTCTAAGGGAGGCAACGCATCTGCTATGCCTCTGGTATTGCGGGTGTTCATGGGCGGCGGTAATCACTTACCATCACGTGAGCCACCTGCTCGTTTGCCTCCCTTATCTATATAAAAAAAATTGTTTATCAGTTAACAATGCTTTCATAACTACAAATTAATAAAAAAAAAAAACAAAACCTTATGAGGCATTACAAAAAATCAATATTTGTTATATCTCTATTTTTTAAAATTATACAACTTGGTGTAAGCTTATGATCATGTAAGATGCCACGAAGACTGAGATCAATGTAAAAGCTGGCATCAAAAGAGTAATTGTTCGTTGATACACAGTTTTAATACTGCAGTAATTTAAAATGACTTTAAATTTTCTTTAAATAAGCTGTTCTCATAGAATATTATAAAACAATTAATTAGAATATTTTTTGCGAAACCTCGAAAGATCAAGTCTTCTGTGAGCATGGGTGGCGTAACCACGAAACGTCGTAAAATTTAAAAAAAAACTAAGTAAAACGCAATAAAATCTGTTAATAATAGTTTTATTTCACATCTTATATTACAAAAACTAAAATGAAAAATAATGAAATAAACGAGGAAGAGTTGAGCCTTCTGGATGCGGCTGTTTTTCTTGGAATAACTCTTGTTGCAAAACTTCAATGAGGGCCCCATATATCCCATCTTGCGAGTACATTAAGCTCTGCAGTATATCCTGTAAGGAAAACAAGGTCCTGACTGATGTTCAAGCTGCTAGCATTGTCTGTTTTAGTTACTTCCATAGCATTATCCATAGTTGGTATTTGTTATCTCCATTCGAGAGCATATCTTAGAGAAAAAAAAATGTATATTTTAACACTGGCCTCTCAGTAAATATTTAAAAATAATACTTATAAAAAGAATACTGATTTGTATAATTTAAATATTAGGAAAATACAAAAGCTTGCAACGCCTGTTACTACTCTCCATAGTGTAAATAACTCGTTCATAGGTCGTACATTGTATACGCCTCAACAACAAAATCTCAGTATTTTCTGAGATTTTTATATATATTAGTGTACATATATTAAAAAAGAAACATATATGAATATTATACTATATATGGGAACTAGCTCCTGGGAATGAGGTGATCGCTCATTTTTCACTCAAGCAACTTCTAGAAAAAAAAGTATTATTTTTATATCATCACAAAAAAAGAGATTGACCAAAAAAGAGCATAGGTATTTTCTTTTTTGTTTCCCTGCTTTCGATTTTGATCATGTAAGACGGCACAGACCAGTTCGAAACGCACGATATTAGGAAAGCAGTAGTATTGCCACGGGCTAGGGTGGCCCGCTTTGTTTGCTGGCCACGCACCGTGACCGGACCATTAGTTATCTTGGCTACCGACAGTAAATAAATTGCGTGAGTTAGTAGACTACACATTTTTATTATTAGTTATCTCGAAATTCATTGTAACATTTTCTCGCTTAATCTATAACATTTCACTTTCACTAGCCTTTTTTTATAGAGAGGGGAGGCAAACGAGCAGGTGGCTCACGTGATGGTAAGTGATTACCACCGCCGATGAACATCCGCAATTCCTGAGGCACAGCAGATGCGTTGCCGGCCTTTGATAGGTATAGGTATATTTGACAGGTATAGGCTCTTTCCTTGAAGGTCCCTAAGTGGTATCGTAGCCTGCCTTCCAGAGGGTGTGTTGCGTGTCCAAGTAATCTCTAAGTCTTGTTTAGCCTTAAAAGCCATAGCCTTAGCCTTTGCATAATCTTATGGCTATTACTGGGAACGAGTCTAAAACAAAGCTTGTCGTGTTAAATCTTTTTAATTGGAGTTTATATTTATTGCAAAATATCCTTTAAACATATTTTGTAAGAAAAAAATGACAATTAAAATTAATTAAAACATTTAAAAACTGAATTCCAAATTTGTACTGACGGTACCTCACAATCATCTCTTATTTTCACTTACATTAGTTTAGTGAAAGATGGCATCAATGAAATATGTGCGGTGTTCGCGTGATGTCTCCATCCAGTAGTAAGAAGAAGGGAGCCTATGCAAGTGCACCCCAGTCCCACTTATGTGATTGGATTTTTAATAAAAATCAAACTACTACAAGCTTGCAAGTTGCTTTGATGTTTAATACTTAAAAAAAAACGGCTTGTACAGATTTCAATTGACTTTGACTGGTAACAGTAAAATGTCAACATAATAACACAAAAAAAAATAAAAAAAATATAAATGTTAAATTTGAATATAGTCATAATGGCCGAATGGTTGGGCGATCGGAATCCGAGTCAAGAGACCTAAGTTCAAGACCAGGTGATAGGCTAGTATCAATGAATTTTTTCAAAAACGTATGTGCAATTTATATGGGCATAAAGGCTGGCTAAACGCCTGTCATATTGTCCGAAAAGAGAGACATGAAGGCAGACATCGCCACCCCAAAGGCTCGTACCCATGGATTTTTTTAAAAACTTATGTATGATATAAATCGAGGGCTTGAACATAAAGACAGCGAGGGGCTCACCACCTGTCACGTTGTCCCGAAAATTATCTTTGGTGGAAGGTGGGTCGAAAGTACTTAATTGTTTAGATCTCTGGTTACCCCTGTATAGGGAATGGCGTGAAGATATTTATATATTCTTTGTAATATTAGTATTATTATTATATATATTGTACAATGTACTTAAAAAAGGAAAAGAGAGGTATGAAAGAGCGATTAAAGAGGTATCAAAGAGAGACCCGACAGCCTAGTTGATAGTGAAACTACCCTTGAAGCTAAAGGTTGCAGGTTTGAATTTCGCTAGGGCAAAATAAGTATGTGATGATATGAATATTTATACTCGCGTTTTGGATGTTTATATGTATATATGAATATTTATCTATGTAAATAATGTATGTATGTAAGTAAAATTTGCCGTTGGCTTGACACTAAGCGAAAGCCTCAGCACCTGTCACGTCATCCCAAATAGTCTTTGGTGAAAGGCGAAGGTCTAAAGGACTAAATTGTCTAGATCTCTATCTACCTAATATGCGTGAAGATATTTATTAAGTAGAAGTCACGATAGCCGAATGGTTGGGTGGTCGGAATTTCAAGTCAATAGACCTGAGTTCCATTCCCAATTGACAGGCTCGTACCAATGGGTTTTTCAAAAACTTATGTATGAATTATATCGTTGGCTTGGACATAAAGACGGCGACCGGCTCACCACCTGTCACGTTGTGCCGAAAATATCTTCGATGAAAAGTGGGTCGAAGGGACTTAATTATCTAGACCTCTGTCTACCCCTGTATTTGGAATTGCGTGAAGATATTTATTATTTTATTATTTATATTTATTAACTAATCAATTTTCACGCAATTCCCAACACAGGGGTAGACAGAGGTCGAGTCTAGACAATCAAGTCCCTTCGACCCACCTTCCACCGAAGATATTTTCGGGAAAACGTGACAGGTGGTGAGCCCGTCGCCGTCTTTATGTCCAAGTCAACGATATTCGTACATAAGTTTTTGAAAAACCCATTGGTACGAGCCTACCAACTGGGGATCGAACTCGGGTCTATTGACTCGAAATTCCGACCACCCAACCACTCGGCTATCGTGACTTTTTTTTTTTTTTGTATTTTTTATTTTTTATAACTAATCAATTTATTAATTATTTAAAAACTTTTAAATACTATTTAAATAATTCGAAATTTAAATAAATTATGTTTTCGAATTAGATTTAAATAAATCACGGAAAAACGTGACAGGAATTGCAATTTAAAGGGAATTCGTTACAACTCGTCCAAATATTTATTGTAACTCATGATACCTACTGCAAATGGAAAGGGTGGCAAGACACGTGCCGTATTCTGTGAGGGACACACAATTCCAATGTATATAGACCTCTACGACCCCTAGAAATCGTTAATAGTAATAAAAGATAGAAGGTTTTAAGCAGAGCAAGCGGCCAGATTAAAATGGTCTAGTCACAACAAAAGATTTGATTTAATTCGTTTAAAATTTATCACCCTGTGGTTGTTTATTTGTGGGTCAAATTTGATTTCGGTTATTATGAAGTGGTCTTTTATGATCTTGGCGGTTCAATAAAGTTTATGAGCGGCGGTAAGAGTCATAAATTTGAGTAATCTCCGTGGTGTTGATATTGTTAGTAGAGAACATGCAAAATCCATTTTAAATCTTTGATTGTTTCCGATGCATTTCAATTTAATACCTTTTGACATCGATTGTTTGTTAATTAAATTTAAGGCTTAGCGAATTAAACTTTTTTGGATTGTTAATTTTAAATACCTTAATAGTTTTATTACCGTTGTTAGAGAAAAAAGAAACAAATTTCTTAAAGTTGCTTAAGGAATGAATGGTACATGTAGCGCGAGAAGAATTTTGAAAGGTTATTTAAATATTTATTTAATCAGCCATATCATACCGTATACCATGTTTATATTTGAAGATTGTTAAATTTTGAATCATTTATTTTTGATTACGGCCTCGTAAAATAAAAAAAAATGTTACTTAAATATAGTTTTGAATCTGAAAAACAATGTTTTCATTAACAAATAAATCAAGTAACATTACAATGTTCAGAAAATGCAAAAAACTACAAAGCAAATCTATTAAGGGGCGCTTTTATATCCTCCCTGAAAGAAGTGCAATGGGGGAGAATATTATACAAATTATTATATTCCGTAATATCATCACACGACTATTACCAGTCGTCAGCGGCGCGTGACCTAAATTTATTAGACGCGAGATTTTGGTGTTTTTTCTACACGTCCGAATGACTCCACGGTTGGGGATAAACTGGCTTTCCGGAAGTTGTAAAGTAGTGATTTGTAACGCACGCGGCGCGGCGCCTGACGGTACTTCCGTAGCCCGTCATAATGACGTATAGACGCTAGAGGTTCAGCCAAAAATGTCTTGCGTATCTGTAGCCTATTCTCCATGCACCCCTCTTTAACACACCCTCTCGGTTTTATTGTCGATATCGGGCAAGCTTTTACTTTTATGCTCTGTTTGGTTAAATTTCTCTCTCCATTTAATTACCCTTGGAGCCAGTAATGTGTTGTGCATATGACGTCAATCTTCCCTAATGGCGGGCTAACGACTTCACTACTACAAAACTGTCCGTTTTAATAAAAGAATTTCAATTTTATTAAAGGTAACGTTCAATGTTCAATACTAGTTTTGTTACAAAATTGTTTATCAATTTTAACTTATAATTATAAAAAAAAATCATAACTCCATTCCCAATAGACAGAGGGTAGACAATTAAGTCGTTTAGACCCACCTTCCATCGAAGATTTTTTTGGGACAACATGACAGGTTTGACAGTTTATGGAAAAAACCATTGGTTCGAATCTACCACCTGGGGATCGATCTTGGGTCTCTTGACTCGAAATTCCGACCACCCAACAATTCGGCTTTCGCGACTTTCATTCTTCTTCTTCTTTACAGCCTATCAAGAGTTCACTGCTGAACATGGGCGTCCCCCAGAATTCGCCACAAAGAACGGTCCTCAGCCACCTGCATCCATCGACTCCCCGCAACATTTTGCAGATCGTCACTCCATCTTGTGTGGGATCGTCCTATTAAAATATATTTATTAAAGATTCAGTCAATCATAACTCCGTCTAAGTATCATACCATCATAAGATCATGAATTAAAGAAAAAAAGAAAATTAAGATCATGTTTAAAATCATATTTTTCCGCAACCCAAATATCTCTTATATGAACTATGAAAAGTTGTGTCCGTTGTGATCAGATTTGCTGTTGGAAATTGCAGAGATTTGCTGAAAATTGGAAAAATATGTGTTTACGCATTTACCACAATACATGTTTCAATTAAAATGTTTTCTACATATGTAACAAAATCTCAGACTTCTCATGACTTCGAAATGTCCGAATCCTTAATACCTATATTCATACCCGAGGTTTCTAAACTACATTGTAAACTATTTTCAGTGGGTATAAGTAAAAACAAAACTTTATTTTTCCTCTAGTTTGATCTTCTCATTCACAGAACATTTGATTAAAAAAGGAATAAGATTAATTTTCTTTCATTAATTTAGCGTAAACATCACCGTGACACGGACTTCATAGCTAGTATTTTATAGTACTCGTAGCTATTATAGCTAGCACACTGTTTCGGTCAACTGCTATAAGCCGAAATAGGGTGCTGAAATAAATGTTTCATATTTTTGAATCGAAATTGATTATAAATAGCCTTAAAAGTGATTATAGAGAAGTTGTTACAAACTATGATGCAATGTGTCAAAATTTTGCAATATACTTACTCTAGTCACATTTAGTTTCAGGGTTTATTAGGGTTCATTATTTCTACTTAGTTTATGGCAAAAAAATCACGATAACAATGGTAGCTACCTCTACGTAAAAAGATTTATGTAAAGACATCGTACGATATGTTTCCGAAAAGCCACAAATTAAGGCATAAATAGCCTGTGGTTTTTATCTTACTACTATGCAGAATAAAATTTAACGGCCTTTTTATTGAGTGTCCTTTTTTATTATTCACAGTGATTGCTCCCTCGGCAGAAGCAATGTGGGAAAGAGCCGGCATAATGGAAAGGAATAAGTCATTTAGCTGCGTCATCATATAGTTATCTTAAAATAAAATCTTTGTTATTCGAGGAGGACAAATGGACACATGCAAAGAAATTGCTTTGTTTTCCACAAAGAAGAACTTATTGCATGAAAAAATATGTCTACGTTAATATGGACAATAGTCGAATATAGATAAGTAAGAATAACTCACTAATTTCATTTTGCGTTAATTCGATTTATTTCCCGAACTTCACAAATAATATTGTTTACTTTTTAAATCAATAAATATACTTTTTTGAAACTAATGTTCATAATTCTTAGAGTTCTATAACTTACAATTATCATCATAACTGCCTATCAGAAGTCCACTGCTGAACTAAGCCCCTTCCCAAAGATCGCCACATAAAGTAGTCCTGTTCCATTTGCGTCCATCGACTCCCCGCAACATGATTCGTTGCGCAACGGTTGTCAGTTCTCGAGCTATGTGGCCGGCCCATTGCCACTTACAACTAATATAAAAAAGGAAGACAAAATGTCGAATATAAAGAGTGAAAAAAGTTACTTTTCCCCTTAAAGACTGATTTTGTATAATCTCTAATACCACAACTTATTCGTACAAAACATTCAATAGAAAATGAACTACCGACATATGTGGGAGTAACTATCTTAAAAAGTCAAAATCGAGCAGATTGATGACCGGCAGAAGCGTCTCAGATGCTAAGTACTGCGATGGCCAAGTACAGCAAATACCTCTTACGAGTGACATGTATGCTCTGCAGTGTACTGTCATTACTTGTTTACTGGTCATTATGTATTTAAGTATGTAAAGAAAATAGAAATAAAAATATAGAATTCTTTGTATTTTAGAATTCATTTGGATTTTCAAAATATTGGGCGTTACGTAGATGTTCTACATACAAATCAATCAGAAGGATAACAAACGTCGAAATTTATATCGAAATTTATCGTCACTTGTCGCCTTATTTATAGATTACTACGAGTCTCCTACATTCGAGTCTTCAACTCGATTAAAATCTCCTCACCCCTCGGTGAGGAGTCGTCGTCGGCTATCGGGTCTGCAGACGAACTATTAATAATAAATAAAAAAAAAAAATTTTTTCGCCACAGAGTAACTTATTTATATTCTTAAATAAATAATTGTTCAGCGGTTAATACCTTTCGGTCGTAATTTCCAGTAGACGTACACAAATAACGTGAGTTTTGCATTCGTACAATTTCAAACGTTGATACGATATCTTATGAGACGAATTTATCTGTCGGGCGGTCCGTATTCTCATCAGATTTATGGTGGCTCCTGACGTACAGACGGACAAGGCGGTTCCATGGGCGCCGAGTGCACGCGCGTGCTTAATGTACATAGATACATCATAGCATACTGTTTTGTTAGCTGAGTATGTTTTTTTTTTATAAAAAGAAGCTTTTAATGGCGGCTTTAAGGCCTAGGTTAGGCCTAGTTGGTATTGAACTTACCTTTGATATTAAGGTTTGCGAGCTCGAATTCCACTAGGGGAAACCTTTTGTAGGACAGATATGAATGTTCGTACTTGCTCTGGGTAATCGAATCGTTAGAAATACCTCGTTTGAGATTGTATGTTTCAATTCCTTGAATCCACTTAACATTCATTTGATTTAAAATCCGACGGAATTAAAAAAACGACACTAAAATCTATAGAAACATGTACCTAAATAGAAAAATGCGAGATTTATAGTCTACTAGAAAATGAGGTAAGATCCGTTACGTCGTGTAAACTGCATACATGTTTTACTGTTTCTATGTTAGACTGAATTGATTGATTGGTAATAAAATTTTTTTCCTTATTTTCCTATTTTTTTTTAATTACGGAAGTTTAAATTTTAGCAAAAAATACAACAATACAGTTCCATTATCAGATCTCTCGAGATTTTAATCTGCAATGCATTAAAGACCAAACTTGGTGAGTTAACTTAGCGAAATGCTAGCGGAATTTATAATGGTTGACTTGGTCCCGTACGCGCCGTAATTGGAAGTGCAGATTGATGGGCGATGGAAAGAAACTGCTAAGGAATCTTTGAATCGAAGAGTGGTAATGAACCTGGTAAAGAAGACAAATCTTTGCTTTTTAATAACCCCTCTCCAGATAATTGACGTATAAATTGCCATATAAATAAATTAAACGCGGTGTTACATAGTTTTTTTTTGTGGCTGTACTATTCATTAACTGCCAGTTTAATTGGCTGATTTAACACTGTCCACGCATTTAAAGAATTTAAAAGTTTTAATTTACTATTCATAGTTTTAATTTATTTGGACATCAAGACGGCGACGGGCTCACCACCTGTCACGTTGTCCTGAAAATATCTTCGGTGGAAGGTGGGTCAAAGGGACTTAATTGTCTAGACTAGACCTCTGTCTACCCCTGTATTGGGAATTGCGTGAAGATTTTATTTATTTATTATCTATAATTTACTATTCATACGCACTAAACGTTTTATGCTCACGCATAGAGCTTACATTTCATAACATGTCTATCTGGGGTGACTGATTAACTTATGGTCCACTGCCTACCTATGTTCCGTCAATACAGGCGTCTTTAATACGGAGGATTTGCTATAATCACCACCCTAGCTCGCACCACCAAGCGTATTGATATCAAGGCTAAACCAAGAAAAATATATAAGTAGCAAACCTCTAAAACTACTTTTGATATCTAGAGATAACAATCCGTTACAATTAAAACTTGTGCTCCTAATTAACCAGCAAACAGTGAACTCCACCAGCTGGGTCGCCGACAAACATCGTATAACAAAACGATACCCCCGGCAAATTGACACAGTATTTGTTTGCATTGTAAGCGGTCAGGGGACTGGCAAAAATGTTGGGTCGGTAACGAACCGGTAATCCGATTCCGAGTGGTCAGTTCTCTAAAGTTTCGATCGCCAATCAACTGTGCTAACAGATCTATTTCGTGTGTAAACATACTGCGGGCAACCCTGGCTACACGCGTAATCATCTTGTTTGTATGAAACTTATTTCGTTTTATGTGCTATAGGATATTTGCGGAACTCACTTCAGGTCACACAAAAATGATAGCAAAAAACAATCATTTATTTGTGTCAAGTGGTGAGACTGTCGCCATTTTGGTATCCATGCCAACGCAACGATTTCTACAGGCATTCAATATACGAATCGAATTCAGGTCATCCTACCCCTCAGCTATATCAATATTCAATATCTACATATATTTATCGCATGATAAATATTAAACATACGTTACACATATGTTAATATGTATTGATTAAAAGATTTGAATAAAATTATGAGAAATCTGCGAGAGAACATTTATGAGAAACTTTTAATTCGTTTAATAATGGGAATAACAATATTTATTGTATTTATCACGGCTATATCGTTAAACTAGTTTAATAATAACTTTTTTTTATTAAGGACCAATGCTACCTGTGAATAATAAGGCCATAATTTCAAGAGGAATAATAACAATCAATACATCAAATACATACTCAAAATGTTAACTATGTATTACATACAAAGTGTACCGCTTATAGTCCAAAATGGCACAAGCATCCGATTGCAAAATTAAGTTACTGCGTAAAAAAGAAAAAAAGAAGCGCTCTTATTAACTATTCATTGGTGCGGTACACCAAAAAGGGTTTATTCGCAAACGAAAAAACCATCCCAAAGGGAGATTGATATATCCGCCTAATTTGCCTATATTCAAGGGACGAGCAATAAAATATGTCATATCATATGGCCCCATTTAATTCCGCCTGCAACCGAGCCTAAAAACAGTCCATTGAGTCGACGATGTGTATCCTGTCTGAATTCAACTTGGACAAAAAGAGGGAAATTGAAGTTTTGAGATCGTTCCAATTAAACGCAAGAGAAAGGCTTAAGTGATGGGGGTCTCGAGAACTCATAAATCAGTTTAGTGGATTTTAATTATGGTAATCAGGATGTCCTTTTTTCTTAGTCTCCTTTAGTCCTTTTGTTGTCTAATTTGTGTACGAGTTCTTGATAATGTTTGATTTAAATCTATTCTGGGAAGGGGCGTTCATTATGTTATGATTGTTAACTAGTTTTTGTTCACTGCATCGTTCGCGCAATAAAACTTTCGATTGATCATCTTATAAAATCCATTCTGCTTATAATTTTAAAACCCGAACATTTTTCAGTATTTCGAAATAGATATGTGTTCTGATCTAAATCAATACGATTTGATACATTTTATTAAGTTAAAGGTTTACAACTTTTTTACCAAATAATGCTGTGGCGATATATTGACGCCATAATAGTCAATATATAAGCAAAAATATTAAATAATAGCAGTAACGTTGAGTTACTATATATTAGTAATTCCTACGATGACTATAGTTTTCATTCTTCTCTCAGTCCTAAAAAATTATAATGCATTCTTCAAAAACAGAAAGACAGGCAGCTCGTTTGACTACATTAAAATATCAGAAATCCCCATATACTATTTAACTTGATTGTCTAGACTAGACTTCTGTCTACCCCTGTATTGGGAATTGCGTGAAGATATTTATTTATTGATTATATTTTATTGTTTTATACTGTGAGTGAGATAACCGGCACCCACTTAATATAAGCGTACACGTCTAACATTTATGTATATGAAATAATTATTACCTGATAATCGCGAAATCTTAGGTAACATAGTATAAGATAACTGCACGTTTAGGACGTTTGTAATTAGACAAGCCGAGATAAAAGCGCTTATTATTGTTAACCCGCCATTGAAGCATAGTTTTTATAGCGATTTCTTAGGAAATCGAGTGACCCAAGTCGCGACCGATCTCTGGCCGCCACAACAAAATTTTTAAAAGCCATTTTTAAACTGAATTTATCATGTGCTCGAAAGTGAAGGAAAACGTCGGAAGTAAAACTGCATATTTGAGAATAATATTTTCTTTTATAATTCATGAAAGAAAATATTATTTCGATAACATGTCAAGGTGACCAATTCCCCAAAAATCCCCTACAGATAAGCAATTTATTATTATATTATCATGTATTCCCTGACGCGGTAGGCAATTGCAGAAAATTTGAAAATTTAAATATAAATCAAATTTAAAAAGG
This sequence comes from Sericinus montela, assembly GCA_029286605.1. Classification (NCBI taxonomy): domain Eukaryota; kingdom Metazoa; phylum Arthropoda; class Insecta; order Lepidoptera; family Papilionidae; genus Sericinus; species Sericinus montela. The sequence goes on from JAGSMR010000038.1 coordinate 1,104,001, forward strand.
TTTTAAAAAGGCACTCTGGACTCCGCTTTGAAAATAAAAATAGTAAAATAAAAACTGTATAAAATAAGAAATATGTATGGTTTAAAGTCATTTATCTGTTTTCATTAATACAGATAGCTAAATATTCACCGCTCAATTGCTATCCCCAGTTGTGAGAAACTTTCTTCGCGGCTGATGATTGTGCAAATGCAAACAATGGCTCAGCATCCCCATAATTTATATCTGTGCAAAGTCAAACGGCACCCTCTAGTGCTAACTTCCGAGCGGAAGCCGGCAGCCGCCATTTTGGCTCGCACGCGGCAGGAAGTGCGGCGCACGCGCATCGCCGCCGTCACTTCCGTTTTGCTGTCGTCATTTTGGCAGTTTAGAGAAAATATTTTGTGAAATCTTACTAAACTAAATTTACAGCTCCGTTTTATCGATACTTTAAAATTTACTTTAGGTATTTTTTTTTACTTTAGGTATTGAAACAATACTATTTTGCTTTTAATTATAATTAAAAATTACAATTTGTTTTTAAAATGTAATTAATAATTCAAACTATGTTATTTCCCGACATTTCTGATGCATTACAGCATTGATGTACAGCGAAAATAATCGTTTTATTTTAAATAAGTAGTGTTCGCTTAAATACATGAAATCATTATAATGTGTACTACATTAAAATATTGCTAATATTTATTATTTAAAGATGTTACTATAAAATTAAACTGCACGAAAATAACAAATAATGTGCAAAAATAAATGCCAGATCTTCTCTTCGGACCAGGTAAAATATTATCTTAATTTTTGCATGCGGAATAATGCAATATGATTTTATAATAACATCTTTATAACAATGAATTTCCACAAAGTATCGCCTGCATTTATTACCAAGACCTACATTTAGCGATTCATTCATTATTTACTCTTAGCAGTTCATTTATTCGCGATAGCCGAGTGGTTGGGTGGTCGTAATTTCGATTCACGAGACCCGAGTTCGATCCCCAGGTGGCCATAAGGTGGCCAGTGGCATAAACTTTGAGAAAATAAAAATAGTAAAATAAAAACTGTATAAAATAAGAAATATGTATGGTTTAAAGTCATTTATCTGTTTTCATTAATACAGATAGCTAAATATTCACCGCTCAATTGCTATCCCCAGTTGTGAGAAACTTTCTTCGCGGCTGATGATTGTGCAAATGCAAACAATGGCTCAGCATCCCCATAATTTATATCTGTGCAAAGTCAAACGGCACCCTCTAGTGCTAACTTCCGAGCGGAAGCCGGCAGCCGCCATTTTGGCTCGCACGCGGCAGGAAGTGCGGCGCACGCGCATCGCCGCCGTCACTTCCGTTTTGCTGTCGTCATTTTGGCAGTTTAGAGAAAATATTTTGTGAAATCTTACTAAACTAAATTTACAGCTCCGTTTTATCGATACTTTAAAATTTACTTTAGGTATTTTTTTTTACTTTAGGTATTGAAACAATACTATTTTGCTTTTAATTATAATTAAAAATTACAATTTGTTTTTAAAATGTAATTAATAATTCAAACTATGTTATTTCCCGACATTTCTGATGCATTACAGCATTGATGTACAGCGAAAATAATCGTTTTATTTTAAATAAGTAGTGTTCGCTTAAATACATGAAATCATTATAATGTGTACTACATTAAAATATTGCTAATATTTATTATTTAAAGATGTTACTATAAAATTAAACTGCACGAAAATAACAAATAATGTGCAAAAATAAATGCCAGATCTTCTCTTCGGACCAGGTAAAATATTATCTTAATTTTTGCATGCGGAATAATGCAATATGATTTTATAATAACATCTTTATAACAATGAATTTCCACAAAGTATCGCCTGCATTTATTACCAAGACCTACATTTAGCGATTCATTCATTATTTACTCTTAGCAGTTCATTTATTCGCGATAGCCGAGTGGTTGGGTGGTCGTAATTTCGATTCACGAGACCCGAGTTCGATCCCCAGGTGGCCATAAGGTGGCCAGTGGCATAAGCTTTTTGAAAAAAACCAATGGGTTTTTTTCAAAAAGCTTATGCACGAATTATATTGTTGGCTTGGACATGGAGACGGCGTCGGGCTCACCACCTATCACGTTGTCCCGAAAATATCTTCGGTGGAAGGTGGGTCGTAGGGACTTAATTGTCTAGACTAGACCTCTGCCTACCCCTGTTCTGGGAATTGCGTGATATATTTTAGAGATATTTATTTATTTATTTATTTTTATTTTACCATCTTTGGTTTTTGTTTATGATAGATGGATATAATTTGACACACCCACACTAAGGATATTTCTTATTTACCCATCCCGACACCGGGAAACCGACGAAGGAAAAAATGTTGTAAATAACTCTGTCCACCCCTGTATTGGGAATTGCGTGAAAATATTTTATATATTTTTTTATTTCTTTTTCTTGGTCGTTGCATATGAAAAAGATAAGTTAAAAATTGTTTACCTCTTTACAACGATTGCGCAATTTTCTTCCTATTCGCACAAGAATTTTTAATAAAATTCTATATATTTATAATAAAAGTAACAAATTCTGTGCTAATGCACAGAATTTGTTACTTCCCATTCTAGACTATGCTGTGATTATAACTACATATATAATGCATATTTATTTATAATTTTTATAAATCTTATCTAATTGACCTTCATTATTTATATTTACACACTCCTGGGAAATTCTTTTTTAAATCTTCTACATGAAAGGCCTATGGGCGAAATCACTATTTAAGCGATAAGGCTGCCCCTTGTACAACCATTTTATATTATAAAAATATTATGGTATGTGCAATAAAGTGTATAAATAAATTAATAAATATATCCGAAAAGATGAAGGAATATTAAATTAAAGAGAATTTTTTTTAAAATTTCAACTGACACTGGCGGGATTTTAAAAACAATTTTTAAAAAAATTTTTTCTCTTTAATTTAATCATATAAAAGTTCAGCATAAATATGCTTTAAAAATCAATGAAATTGCGAGATTAAGGAAGAGATTAAGAGAGAGCAAAGGAAGAAATACGAGTAAAAAATCGCGAATTATTGAGCCGCTTATAACTGACTGCTGGCATTACCTTTGCGGGTAACGGTCGACACGGTAATATAACTCTACATCTACATCGACTACTTTTATTTTAGATATAGATGCTCCATACAACATCAAGTTACTGCCAGTACAGGCTTATTCGAAGTTGGTCCAAACTTTCGAATTTTCGATTCATATATTTAACGTCAATATTTGACTTCGCTATTTGGTTCGATTCCTGTACGCGTCTATGTAAAAAAAATCACTTCATTGTTTTCGATCAACTTTGAGATCAGAGAAATGTATGTGATATTGTCCCTATCTATGCATTTATTCGTGTTTAGTGATTCCAACGGTGAATGGATTAAAAGGAGGTATAATTAACAGCGAGCATCGCCCAAACCTATAACCTAACACGTCAATTTAAAAGTAATATACACATAAATACGAGTTAGCAAATAAAACTGTCAAATATGCTCTTTATAGAAAACGCAAATAGCAAATTATGAAAATGCAATTCCAATCGAGAAATTCCCAAATAATGCTTAGCAACCGCCATTAATGATTTATTCTTAATCAATAACGTCGACTATTATTATGAAGATTGACGTCCATAGAACACAGTGGCCCCATCAATTCTGACCGTCCGTCAGCCGACATAATCGTTGAAGCTTCTGTATCCGATTACTGTACAAATTGAGTTTCCTCGCCCAATCTATTAACAGAAAAAAAAACCAATTGTGGCAAATTGATAATATAAACCAAAACCGAGCATTTGTTTTCTTTTTTAATATTTAGAAATGGAATGTGTTTTTATTTTGCTTCATAATTTAATAACGAATATGTAAAAAAAACTTCCTTTTTGCTTTTCTTATTGGCAAATGAGACTGGACATTGAAAGCTATTGTTCTTTTAAATGCTTTTCTTATGAAATAAATCCATATGCAAACTTTCCTAGTAAGTCAGTACAACGTATATTAAAGTTGCCATTAATATTCAAAAAAGAACTTATTTTTTTTAAATATTGCTAATATGTTAAAATTAACTACTATTTGAGTTAAATATTCCTAACAGAGACACTGACTAATTTCAGCAAAGTCGACAACTTGCGAATACTATTGGAAATTCGTCTTATGCGTGGAGTATACCTTAAGAGGCTGTAGCAGAACCTCTACCTCGACCATAGCCAAAAAATGGCGTAGGCATAGGAAGTCGATTTTTATTACGTTTATACGATTTTGCGGTGACACTGATATAGTAGCAAACTAAAGGTGATTATTTATTTATTTATTTTTTTCTTTACTTAGGTTTAAAACAGTCTACCTGTTTTAAACCTAAGTAAAGAAAAAAATAAATTTTTTCATTTTCTCTGCCTTATATCTGTTACTGTTCTTCCACATCCACCTGTTGTTTTTGCTGCATAGCTTTGGCGTAAGAATATAGCACCCCCTTACTTCTCGTGGTTGTCGTAATAAGTGAATAGAAAAAAAAATCGCAAATGCAATTAGCTTCCGACAGATGCCTAGATAACCATATCGAAAAGTGGAAGACCATACTTCAGCACATCGTTCATGCGCAGCAGCATCTGAAGTATTTGGCACTGAGTTCTTCAATCCGATTACGGATGGGTACATTCCTAGGTACATCGATGGGGCTTATGTCCTGCAGTGGAATTTTACTGGCCCTATTATAATGATGAAGGCACTTCATTGTAATCTTCGGAGAAAATACATCCAAGGTATTTTGAAATGGTCTGCAGCTGATCTGAGCGTCAGTGGACAACTTGTAAATAATTAAATACACCGGAAGTTTTTTTCTGAATTATCCCATGCAACACTCACAAAAACAAAGCGGTTAATGCATAGTTATGCCCGAGACTATACGGTCAACATATTTTCAATTACCTATGTGATCATGATATTTTATTATTTCTAAATTTAACTTTACTTGAACCTTGAAGGATTTATATGCAAATAACCGTTTTCATGACCTTTTCTATTCGTTTAGTGTCAATTTTTAATTCTCATAATGCGATTGACGTAAAGACTTTTTAGTACAAGATCGCATGTCAACAAGTCTTTAATGGTAAACAATCATAGACTTAATAACTTATGGAACTGACGTTCATATTTATTAAGTACCTTTCAATGCTAGTACTTAGTACTTAAGTGAATACTGTAGACAGTATAGGTCAGTGGTCAGCTAATTCCCTAAGGAATGATGAATATTTTAACGAAACACTCTAGTTTTTCTCCATTTTAAGCCATTTAATCTATAGTTATTGATGTAACTTTTAAGATTATCCTTTTTGTAGGGTAACTAATTGACAAGCTGCAATGGTATGCTTTATAGAATCTTAGTCATGTTTTCACTGCTGAAGATAGGACATTCGATGAGAAGTCATCTTTAAGTTGCATATGGTCGCGTTACGCGTTTTAATATACCACCCTCTTTCTTCCCGTGAATTTCGTAACAGGTGAAAAGAGAGGCATGAATGCAGTCACGATAGCCCAGTGGTTGAGTGATCTGAATTCGAGTCAAAAGACCTCATCATCGCCATCCCAAAGGCCCATGGATTTTTTTAAAAACTTATGTACGATTTATACCGAGGGCTTGAACATAAAGCGACAGGCTCACCACCTGTCACGTTGTCCTAAAAATTTCTTCGGTGGAAGGTGGGTCGAATGGACTTAATTGTCTAGACATCTGTCTACCAGTATTGGGAATTGCTTGAAGATATTTAAATATATTTATATTTATCTATTTATTTATGAAACATTTTGTAGAGTAACAAATTAACAAGCTGCAATGTTAAGCTTCATTGAATGTTAGTCATGATTTTAACTGCTGAACATAGGGCTCCATTGTTATAATACATCATCTCGAGGTTTCAGTATTAATTATGGTATGATAAAGTACTAACATTCTCATTCTAGAAATAGGGTAGGATTAGATGAGAGGCCATCTTTAATTTACCAAATTTAGGGCTTAATAATTTACCACCCTCTGTGGCTACCGTAAGAGATGAAAAGAGAGGATAACAATCTCTTAAATCAAAAACTGAAATGCAGCAGACCTGTGATGGGCAGCAGCGTCTAAGGTGCTGCGATTTCTAATCCACTTGCTAAGCGTGGAGATTATAGCAAGTCCTATCTTGTGGGAGAGGGCTACATTTTGCAGCATAGTTTTACAGACCGATGTTCGGGGCCCGGTACACCAATACTGTTTATTGGTAAACTGTCTCGTAAATGTTAATAAATAAATTAGGATGAGGAAATGTTAAAAAAAATATATTTCGAGGGCAACTGATATGTAATAATAATAATAAACAAATACGTACGGGACATCAACCACAACATCACATACTTTGCTCCTATACCAGTGTAAGATGCTAAAGCACTTATGATATGGGAATCGGAAACAACGAAGGCACCACAAACTCGCAGACCCGACAAAATGCAGGAAAAGTAGTTTTTCTACATTGACCCGACCGGGAATGGAACGCGGGACCTCGAGATGGCGACACCATAAAAATTGGTGTTTACGCCACTCCTCCACGGAGGTCGACATGCAATCTGCGTTTATTTTATTGAGAGGACGTAACAGTATATAATTTAAAAAAGAACACCGTTCAAAATTTTCAAAACTTATGTACGATTTATATCGTCGGCTTGGTCATAAAGACGGCGACTGACTTATCTGTCACGCCACGATCCAAGTTGCCTCAAAGATAGATTCGGTGGAAGGTGGGTCGGAAATACTTAATTGTTTGGACCTCTGTCTACCCCAATAGTGGGAACAGTGTAAACTTTAAAAGTAAAGTAACTTCTAGGAAAACCTGCTAATGAAATTCTATCAATTCTTCAGTGTTAGACTTCAGTATATAAAATTGCCTACAACATGAACATGAAAAGATAAGTCTAAGACCGCCTTTTCTTACGACAGTATTTGTATTATACTTTCGCCAGACAACAAAGATACGGAATAGAACTCTAAAACACACCTCCCCACGCGAGCAGTTTATCACGGATCTACTAACAAATTGCCACGCTATAGTTGACGGTCTCATCCGCCGATATAAATCTTCTATTGAAAGACGAGCGTTCCCTTCCATTCACTGGGTTTCTTTCAACTCGAAGACAAACATACAGACGCGGCACTGTGCAAACACTCCTGCGGGACGGAGATCAAAGCGCGATAGGATACAGAACCCGGTTTAATTTGGCGCCAACTGACAGGGCGCCATTTTGTAGAATTTCGCGGTTGCGAAAAAAAATATTTTAGAGTGCTAGTTAAAGATGTATAAAATACTTTTTAAATAAAACAATTTTCGGATTTTATCGCGTTTTTTAATTAGTAGTGACCACGGATGCTTTACAGCACCCGTGGTCACGGTCACGTCGTGGTAACTGGGGGACTCTACCCGTGTCCCCTCGTTACCATGGGTGCTGTAAAGCATCCGAAACGTCAGGAAATAAAAATAGTTTGCAAAAACTATTTCAAAAACGCGATAAAATCCAAAAAAACGTTTTATTTAAAATGTTAATATTCGCGTAAACACAAGAAATCATTATGTATAAAATACTTTTTGAAAAAGTGCTTCAAACATCTTCTGATTAGTTTGTTCATTACGACCATTTAATCGACCACAATTGTAACAAAATCTCTTTGAGTGCCAGATGACCATGTTTGATTCCAGCACCACTAAAATTATTAAAAGCCCTTAAAAATGTTTAATTTTCGTAGAGCACGACTTTTTTGCGAAAGAATGCTAAAAATATATTTTGTGTGAATTTTCCTTTTTCTTGAAAAAGTATTTTTTTGGAGTCTGCAATCCAGGCTCGAGTAGCTTGACGAATATTCTCCTGCGCTCATCTCTCTCAAAGAATATTTGAAAGAAGACCTTTGCTCAGCAGAGGTTGATAGGACCTAGTTGATAGGACTTCCTTCATATTTTATTTTAGATAATAATTTATAATATATTTAATAATTCACCATAATAACAGGATATTTCTAAATAATTATGTAAATTTTATTAATGTTATATCTTCACGACATTCTCTGACGAGGTACACAGACAGAACAGATCGCCCAGACAACGATCCTTACATACCTTTTTCGCTTCTACCAAATTCCTCATCGTACGCGCACATCTAGGTATCCTAGTACTCTTGACCTCTCCCCTCTTCGAGCAATTTTCACACGGTCTTCGAAACTTATTCTCGGCGGACCTCTTTAACTGTTAACTTTCACGCTGTATATTTTCGTAATAAATGTCGGCTTCAATCATTTGTTCAACGTGCCCTAACCAGAAGGTAAAGATACTGATATTAAATATTATGATATTGTTCTAAGTAAGTTTTCCAGATCTTCATGCCGTTCGCAATACAGAGTCTAGTTCCCCAGACAGATGGCTAGGCAATCAAGTTCTTTCCACCTTCCACCTAAGACATATTTGAGACAACGTTAATAGTGGTGAGCCTGTCGTCGTCTTTATATCCAAACCAACGACATAAATCGTACGCAATTTTTTGAAAAAACCATTCATTTGTACCTGCCTCGGGGGTATCGAACTCGGTTCTCTTAACTCAAATTCCAATCATCCAACCGCTCGGCTATCGTGACTTCTTTAAGCTTATGAAGCTATTAAGTTCTTTGTGTAAGCATTCCTTTTTTTTTCAGGTTCCCGTTTCTTGAGCAACAAACACATTACTTTTTATGAAGGCTATAGGCATTATAACACAGACAGCCCCGTCTGTATAAAAATATTTTAGACTGTACCCTAACTGTTAGGTATTCCATTATTTTATCCATAAATGCCCTACCTAACGACTTAAACCTATCAACAATATAGCTACTACGTTTTTTCACCCCGTAGAAAAAAAAACTTTAGAACACTGATGCATAATGAAAAATTTTTATATGCACAAAGCAATGACAACTTGTAATAACAACCATTTATTGTAACGGAAAATAGGTTACGTTCGAGACACTTCCCTTCAAATAAATTTGCTTACCTGATGGGGAAAATCAGTTCTCCCAATTGTGACGTATGTGGTTTAGTGGAAGATGTACATCACATACTTGTGGAATGTGTGAAACACGAGAGAGAGAATCATTGATGAAAGGCATAATATAAATAGAGTGGACGTTGGAGGAGTTCAGGCGATATTAGCTGAACCAAACTCTGAAGCAGCGAAAAGCAATGGTCAAAAGCATATTTTTGGTCAAAAGAATATTTGCAATGATTCATTCTCTCGATTGTGGCATTCAGTTTTTATAAATGAATGTTGATTCAAAACTTTATATCAGGGTATGATGGGGCTGGTATATTCAAATGAAATAAAATACCCTAAATAAATAAATAAATGAATAAATAAAAAAAACTTGTAAGTAATATTGTTGCGGTGTCTAACGTACAGGAGTACGCGTAGTTGCGTGGAATAGGAATTCAACACCACGTTTCTTTTATCATGATGCTTTTAGGCTATTTGCAATTATAGCCAATCGTGGAATAATTCACGTGCAGGCAGGCTAAGCAGACCTTACTGTAATAAAAAAAACATGAAAGTAATTAGCCAGTACTGGCAATGCGATTTAAAATAAATGAACATCCCATTTCCAGCAAGTCATACAATTTGACAACAGTAAAACAAATTAAAGACCCGATACGCAAGTTTTTAGTAACCCTGCCTGCGAAGTTAAGCTTTATGGCTTCGTATCCTATTAGGTACAAATATTTATGTGATGAATCTGAATGTGTGTACTCTAGTTGTGAAAGTTTATATGTACATACATACATACATATTGGCCTGTTAAAGTTCACTGCAGGACATAGGCCTCTCCCATGGTGAGGATTTACCATAATCGCCACGCTTGGTAAGCGGATTGGCGATCGCAGTACCAGACCAAACTCACCACCTGTCACATTGAATTAATATAACACTTTAGTGCCTAGCCGAATTTTAATTAGTAGAAAATATTTATTATTAGTTAAAAAACATCGATTGATTAAGAAAAAATCTACTTAAAAAGCGAGTGGTGCTAGATGACTATTGTTTTAAATGTTTTATTGACAAATATGGTGTAAGTAATTCTATATCATTTAAAGATGCACCCGTAGCACCTACTACCTTTTATAGACACTAACTTTTGTAAATATGTGTAATTTAGTTCGCCTTAAAAATTAGGACAATTTTTCGGTATTTGACTACAATATATAGATATTTTATAAATAATAGACGGTAAAGATGAAGAGATTTGCCTAATTTTGGGTTTGAAATGTTTGTAGAAAACCAACGGCGTATGTCACCGTACAGGTTGTTTGTTCAATTTTTGTTTGTCTCTGGCAAACCATTGTTCTGGTAGCAACATCAATTCCCTTTTTTAAAGTGAGACGCTGAAAGTATAACAATTTCAATATTTACCTACAAATAAAACGGAATCCATGGAGGGAACTACGAGCATACAAACTATTAGGACTTTAAAAAGAATTATTTCACCGATGAAACAGCAGAAACTTTTCACTATTCACATGAAATAATAATTCAGATTCTTCTTTTTTTATACTTAGCTCATAAGTACTTCAGTGTAACTTCGATCGTTTAGATCGTTATTAAGATAACTAGCGTAAAAATGAGTTCAGTAAAAATGTAGTATTACTAGTAGATACTATTATTTCGTTCTATGGTATTACTGGTACTAGGAACGAAAGCGATAAATATCATAACATAACGATATCGTGTCCATATCTCAACATTGACACTAATTAAATGAGTAATTACTGTCGACATTACAATAGTTAATGAGTTCTCAATACAGTTTGCAACGTAAGAAGCATCACATTTCCAAGACGACAGACTAATTTTAATAGGTAATTGTCAGATTTACATTTGAATGACACTGTCAATTATTCTGAAGCAGTCGCGTTCGAAATGATTTTTCAGAAAAGATATAATAAAATAGAGAATTACCGTAGTCAATTCACCGTAAATAATTTAATTACATTTTTATTATTGCTAATATAACTAATCACAATAGAATTCTAATTGTTTTAAAGTCACGACATGTGAAGTTACTGCTTTAAAAGGAAATAATGGACAACAATAATTAGTAAAAAAAACTGTTAATTGTACTGACCTTACGTTAACAGCCTGTTTGTAAGTCCTTCCTAGGCGGTTGGTGACCATACAACGGTACTTATTTTCTTAATGGCCACTTGAGAAATTCACTGCAGGACTGGGCCGTCCTTGTATTCGCCATATTCGCCACCGTAGTGTCTCGCGCCGCAGTCGCTGCAGCCTGTCACTGTGAGGAGGTCTATACTCTAATAAGAGACTCTTAGTTAAATAATTTAAGTTGCAAGAAAATTGAACATGATTTTAGAAAATTAAAAAAAAAAACGAATAATTAAAGAAAAGTATAATTTAGAGGTCTAGACTATTAAGTCATTTTGACACACCTTCCACAGAAAACGTTTTTGGACTACTGAGCTGTACTAGCGGACTGCTGAGGCTAGGCGGAGTGCTGCAGGAAAAAGGTAGCTACCCGCCAGGTCGGGTGATCGTGACCTGGGGAAGACGTCTACTCCCACTAGCAGGCAGTTAATTACGCATAACTAATTATTGTTTGTAAAATAACGGTGATTCTAATAAATTATAGAAAATTATACTACAATAGAAAATTAAAAATGATGATCGCGAAAGTAAAAAAATAATGTTAATGTAAATGATATTGTTATCGTTGCATACAAACTAGTACTACATAAAATAAGCAGCAATAATGGGCCTTTTCATTACTCTTTATATACTCATACATTTCAAGGCTTTTTGCTTAGTTGCCTCTTACCATATCTACAAGCAGAAAGACTCCTCAAGAGAAAAATACTTATAAAAAGCTGAATAAATGCGTCATAATTGGATTAAAAAGACAGATTGGTCGACATTTTACTAAAGTTTATTTGCGAATGCGATATATAGTCGGCGGCCGCCGTGTTAGTGTCTAAGATAACGGCAGATAATCTATATAAAATAATGTTAACTAAAAACTACTATGATCGTAGAATCGTATAGTCACAACTAACTCGGCTATCAAGCTTTTTTTTTTCACCAAAAAAGGAATAATCAAAGGAATAAAATTTAACTAATTTTATGACACATGCAGTTATTTATTTTATATAATTCTCAAACTGTAAATGACGTCTGGAACATAAATAAATAAATAAGTATCTCCACGCAATGCCCAATACAGGGGTAGACAGAGGTCTAGTCTAGACAATTAAATCCCGTTGACCCACCTTCCACCAAGATTTTTTCGGGACAACGTGACAGGTGGTGAGCCCGTCGCCGTCTTTATGTCCAAGCCAACGATGTAATTCGTACATAAGTATTTGAAAAACTCATTGGTACTGCCACCTGAGGATCGAACTCGGGTCTCTTGTCTCAAAATTCCGACCACCCAACCACTCGGCTATCGTAATTTTGAAACGATCTTTCTTACGTCTGAAACGATTTTTCTTAATCCAATTTTATTAATAGAACATTAAACTTTTTACTCTCTTACCGGAAAATGTTATTACCTAAAACCATAATCTTTGTACACGTAATTTTGAAAATGCCCCGAGTCGAAGCTAGAGTGTTTATGAGTTTTGATTATTCATACCGTGGGGCGAAGAGATACTTTAAGTGTCAGGATAAACAGTCGGCACTAATTACAGTCTGGAAGTCACATACTTATTCATTTGAACGCTTCCAACATTATCTGCTTTTTTGTTTGCCCTCTCTTACGTGTTTTTCCGCATTCATGTTGAAGCATTTATATAGCACCTCGCCTAATAGCGAATTTAAAGAAATCTTTAATTGTTATGTCGAATAGCTTACGAGAAGTATTCGATATGTGCCTGTGAAAATATTTCTAGATTTATATAGTCTAAAATATATATAATCTAATCTATGCTATTCCTGCTATATTATTCTGTATACTTTGGCGTAAAAACACCTAATCCTCAACAGAAAACAAAACGAATTTATTTTGAAACACTCATTTATTACTTAGAAATAGTCTGAATAGTTCGACGCTACTGGTATTGTTACAATCCCATCTGTCAAGCCTAAGTTGCTTTATAACCAGCTCAAGAATGCCATAATATTCATCGTTCATTCATATTCATATTAACGAAAGATCGTTCCTTATTCATTTTTCATCGGTACTTTATAAGTGTGCAGAGTTTCGAATTATTGAAACACCTGAAAGTACTAAAACTCAGCTAACAGCTGTTTTACATGAATATGTGCATGCACGCATAAATATGTTTTGGCAAGGTAATTTGTGATTATAGGGATTTCTTACCGTTGATACCGTTGACGCGACTATGGGATAATCCTAGAAAATATTGACAAATGACAGGTGGCGACATTCAGTAAACCGGCGATGGGCGTCAGCGTCTAAGATTTAAGGTGATGTCTGATAACTATTCTGCCATTAATCACGCCAAGTTTTTCATGTTTTTAATTGTTGTCGCTTGGTCATAAAAATAAGTTTCCATATGCGATCTAAATATCGTGGCAATTTTACCTCCATAACTCAAGGACTTAAGTGTCTTTGCGAGTCATAGATAAGTTCCTAGACTCAATTTAATTACGGAAGCGTCGGAGCATGTACAACTAGATCGTGCACTTGATAAAAAATGACACTCTGCAGTCATTATTGCATTTTTTAAGACCTGTCCAGTAATATGACACGCGGAGTGATCGCAAAAAGTATTTTCTTAGTATTACTGGTAATTCTTCTGTGACCACTTGACATAAATAGACACTTTGAGACACCTGCGAATGAAACGCTATTAATTTAATAGCAGGGCATAGCTGCAACTGTTGCTGCTGCTTGAGGCTCAACTGAGTCAATGACGTGAAAAATACAAGCGTCAGGTTTGTAAATCTGACTGAATAAACTGTTCTCAAGCGTAGTGCGTGTTTTATGGCTAGACCAACAGGTGTAGCCATGAAACACGTCCAATGATTTTTATATTAAGTTAGTTGTATAAAAATGTAACCATACATTTTTTTCGTGTTAAGCTAATTCTTTCGTTTAATTTCTAAATTTGTTTAATTAAAATTTATTACAACATAAAGAAACAGCATGCAAAGTGTCGTTTTTTTGTGCTGTTCCAATAAATACTTTTCTTTCTTTCAATATCAGGGTTTCGCAGAACCTGCGTAGGGTAGAGGCATCTTTGACTTCTGCATTTTGACCAGCAAATAAGGTGCCAAATACGCTTCCTTCTCTATTCTCCCGTTAGTCTCATAATTTCCTTCTTAAAAAATGGCAACCCAAATTTACCTCCTCTGTTGTTGTGCTTAAATGAACCTACTTTTACCTACCTAGTTTAGTTATACTACGAAGCCTACTACTAGCAAACGTATACGATATTCACGATAGGCTGTTATAAAAAGAAGACTTTTTTATTTATAACAAACGAACAATCGGTTCATCTTATGGTAGATGTTTACCGATCAACGTGTGCTTCACTAACAGCAGAGACGTTGCTAGTGATTTGCTTAATTTCAAAAGGAAGGGAATAGAATAGTGAGCCTCCAGTTACTTGATTCACCGTATGAAACACAAAAGCACAAAATGCATCTTTCTTTCTTTTTTTTCTTTCTTTACAGCTTTTCAACAGTCCACTGCTGAACATAGGCCTCCCCCAAAGATTAAAAAACCATGAGGGGGTTTTGCCATAGTTGCCACGCCTGGCGAGCGGGTTGGCAACCGCAGTTTTTTTTGGTACCATGCAGGAAGATGCTGCTACCCATCTCCTGACCTTTATAGGTCCCTCTATCGACTTTCACGATGCCCACGGGATGAAACGGGATGGCAGATTTTCTTGCGCCGCCGCCATACGGCCAATGCATCTAGTTCACGATAATCATTCTACAAGACCGTTGTACTAATCTGGTCGAATAGGCCTAAAACACATAAAATATTAGATATGAACGGTATGTATTATTCGTTCAGTTGAATTGGAGACTGAGACAGCGCCAGATCAACACTTGTCCCATAGTCCCAAAGAAATCGAGTTGAATGTGGATCGAAAAAGTTTAAACCTCTAACTATCTCAGTATTTGGAAAAGCGTGGCGATAAAATTGTGTTTAATTTGCTACGTAGATACTTAAAAAACATCGTAGGGTAAGAAAAATGTATGAGAGATGTAGAAAATATGTTATGTTGAGGACCAATTAAGATCGCCAATTATCTCTCATGCTATGGCGATACATTTTGCCTTCAAAACAGACACATTGGTCTAATTAGTGGGTGTCGTGGAAATGACTAAAGGACAAGCCTTAAAATGGTGATGACTGCTGACAGATAACTATCTCGAAACATACCAATAAAAAACTAAATCGGACTCATGACTTTTGGCTTTTGCTTAGGTAGGGCCTTCTTCTAGGCATTCTTAAGTGACCTGTGTCCTAAACTTGAGTCTCGCAGGCCATAGAATTACTTATGTTCATACTCGTACCCTTTTTTCAAATTTAATTTTATTTTCAAATAGCGCAACTGGCAACATGAACATTAAGTATAGGAAGTAAGTTTAGGAAAGTCGTGTACTATTGCCAATTAAAACGGTGTTTGTCCAAAAACCAAATAAAAAACTACGTCGCGTTGAATTGCTTCTAATAAAAACGTCGGTCTAGACACCCCCGCTCTCGCTCCTGTCCACTTCAACCAAGTATCTTCGCTTGTTTCTATTGAATTATTCATCGCTGTAAACGAACGATCTGCAAATGATGTTGGCGCTGTCACATTTTGCACAGGTGATAGAGCTTCGTAACTGAGATCTGAGATCCTGAGTTCGATTCAGGGACGGGTCTAGAAAGTATTCTCTATCAGTATCAGAACTACTGATGGT
This sequence comes from Sericinus montela, assembly GCA_029286605.1. Lineage (NCBI taxonomy): Eukaryota > Metazoa > Arthropoda > Insecta > Lepidoptera > Papilionidae > Sericinus > Sericinus montela. Next base: position 1,119,957 of record JAGSMR010000038.1, read on the forward strand.
GTGCCTTTCCACGTATTTATTTATTGATAAAAAATTACGACATTTAAAATATATATTTTATGTATATGTATGTATATTTACTGCATTTTAATTGTATGTTGTATATCGCACTGCTGTACTGCAACAGCGTGGCCCCAGGTTCTAGGACACGGTGTTCTCGTCCACACGAATGCATAAAAAACTTACACTCTCATCTTACTGCAACATGAGTGAGGAGGTAGCAAAAACATAGGAACATAAATAAAACAAATTGTCAGGTCTTCACATTTGCTAAATTAGATTATTTATTATTAGATTCCCTTTATTTTTCAGTTTTGTTATTTTTGATTTGTGTTCGTGCTGTATTTGGTCCACGAATTTCTTTAACATACTAAGGTACGGTTACCTTAGTGTATTCTTATATCAAAAAAAATAAGTTTATTATAGCATTATGTATTCTTATATCAAAAAAAATAAGTTTATTATAGCATTATGTTGGTACCAATTAAGTTCTGGGCCCGCATCGTAACCAAACACTTCGCAACTGCGCCTTCGCGCCCGTGTCTCGAGTTTACAAACTCGAGAGTTTCACTCTCCAATTAGACTTCAATCGAAAGTGATGCGAGAACATTGAAGTATCTGAAATAAAACTTAAAGTTTTGATACACATCAGAAACACTCATATGGACCGGCGTAAGAATATAACAACCCCTCTTCCGTAAGACTAGCCGAGATCGCCAGGTTTGGCAAGCGTTTTGGCGGTCGCAGTATTCAACATCTTGCACCGTAGATGATGCTGCCCGAAACCTGTCTGCTAAATTTTGGTCTTGTATTATTAGAGATAGGTATCCCGCTATGCGTCAGTAGCCCATATATTCATGTCAGTGTATTGGCTTTTCCCTTAATGGCCTTTTTCAACAACCGGAGGAAGAAAAAACACCATTCTTAAACCGTAACCACCGAAGAATTTAATAAAACATGTATTTTAGTAATTGAAACTAAGGTACCTAATGATACAACCTCATTGTATCTTTTAGATCTCCAAAAGAAAGTGTAAAATAATGAAAACGTGCGAGTTTCAATTATTGCTTAGGCCCTATTATGACAGGTGATGAGCCCGTCGCCGTCTTTATGTCCAAGCCAACGATATAATTTGTACATAGGTTTTAGAAAAACTAAAACTCTTTTGACTTAATAAGGTAACATTATAGAATGAATGAATGCAGCAAAAGAAAATTTAATACGAGGCAAAACTGAACGGAAACCAAGTAGGTATAAGCTCTTTATGGTTTGTTCTCATAAAAACCAGCTAAGTCGCTAAAGGCCGCTTTGGTTAACACAAACGCACATCACAAATGCGGTTAATTGGATTAAACGATGTTAATTGCGTTCGTTAACGAGCATATTCACAGTCCATTACTTTAATATTATTATGATGTCAAATATAATATAATTTAATTGCATTGTAAATTTATGAGGCTGAGATTTTATTTCATTTCGTTGGTATTAATTGTTTGACCTACATATTACTACATACATTTATGTAATTACTTCCTTCACAGCCTGTAACTCTGCAGGACTTTCGGCTCATCTTTAAGAAGGGTTCGGCGTAATCACCACTCTAGCACACCAGATTGGCGATTGCAGCTAGACAGCTTGCTACGTAGGCGCTGATGGCCGTCACCTGCGTGATTTTGGTTGGGTATTTTTCAAGATGGTTATCACGCCATCTGTTTTTTTAGATTTATCATTGACAAGGCTTTTCTCAGTCAATTCTTACGATACGGATGATTCACGCAAACAGAGGTGTACGTGTAGGTGCTATAGTATATAAGTTCTGGATCATTTGTAAAACCAATTGAAGTAGTTGATCAGACTTCTAACAGCTTAGATCGCACCTATCGCGCTGCTGTCCATCATTTGGTTAAAAGTAGTCTGTTGTTCCTTAAGACCCAACCTGAAAAGAAAATATGTCAGTAATAGGATTTGTATCAGTACAACATTGAAGTAACCATATTGAGACACTTTAATTCAAGCTTGACTGAATTTGAGAACCACTGCTGTCTCAAATCGGAAATGTGAATACTAAATCTGGAACAAATTAGTTACAAGTTTTTCTCAATACTGACAGACAGGTCTAGACCGCTTTAGCCGGATATCTCAGTTTACCGGAGCTTGTCTAAACGTTGTGTCCAAGCTAGCAATCGTATCTTCACGCCATTCCCAATACAGAGGTAGACAGAGGTATAGTCTGGATAATTAAGTCCCTTTGACCCACCTTCCACAGAAAATATTTTTGGGACAACGTGACTGGTGGTGAGCCATGTCCAAGCCAACGATAAGAATCGTACGAAAAGTTCGTTCGACTTCTGGCTATTGAAATATTAGCGGAGGAAAGTTAGAAATTTATCTGAAGGAAATGAAAAGTTGAAGGTGAAGCTTTAAGACTTACGTTAGAGTGAGCTTTAAGGTTAACGTAACTAAATAAGAACATTATTATGTTTATTATTGTAGTATTCTAAATAATTATTTTATGTTTGAGAACTTTAAGAGAAGTATTTTTTAGTAAGTTATAATAAATAAATAATAAATATCTTCACGCAATTCCCAAGACAGGGGTAGACAGAGGTCTAGTCTAGACAATTAAGTCCCTTGGACCCACCTTCCGCCGACGATATTTTCGGGATAACGTGACAGGCGGTGAGCCCGGCGCCGTCTTTGTGTCCAAACCAAAGATGTAATTCGTACATACAGTTTTTAAAAAAAACCTATTGGTACGAGCCTGCCACCTGGGGATCGAACTCAGGTCTCTCGGCTCGAATTCCGACCGCCCAACCCCTCGGCTAACGTGACTTCTATCAATCGTAAAGCGTCGAGAAGACTTATCGGTACGTACGAGCCTCCTTCCGGAGGATCGAACTCGGTTATCTTGACTCGAATTGAATACTGGTGTGACCGAAATTTTTGTGTTTCTTCACTACATCCAATGTATCCGGTGTCCGGTATTGGGGGATCCGGTGGCCCTGAACTTTCTTTCACTCTTTTTCTTTCTTTGTATACCGCAATACCTTTTTTAAAGGTGTATGGCGTTGGCAGTCACTCACCATCCGTTGAATCGATTGCTCGGTGTCCATATTCCTCATTTTCATATATAAAAATACTATACTATTTGGATGTCTCTCTAATAAAGAGTGATGATTATGATATGCATTGAAGTCACTCATGATATGACCTCCGCGGACGAGTGGCTCGCTCACCGTTTTAATGGCACCTCCAGCTCCGTCCGTTTAAAGTCACGATAGCCGAGTGGTTGGGTGGTCGGAATTTCGAGTCAAGAGACCCGAGTTCGATCCCCAAGTGGCTGGCTCGTACCAATGGGTTTTTCATAAACTTATGTACAAATATCGTTGGCTTGGACATAAAGGCGGCGACGGGCTCACCACCTGTCACGTTGTCCCGAAAATATCTTCGGTGGAAGGTGGGAGGGCCATCTCAAAAGTCTCGGGTTCGATTCCCCGACGGGAAATGAAGAAAACCACTTTGTCTTGGTGTTTGTGGTAACTTCGTTGCTGCTTCCAAATCCTCAAAATGAGTACTTTAGCAAATTATTTTGATCAGAGCGATTTGTGTAACATTGCCTATGTATTTATTCATCACGCCTGATAAGAGGGTTAGTGGTTAGAGTACCAGATACCACGCTTTCTAAATACTGCCTGTAGATCTTAGTCTTTCCATTTGACGGTGTCTGCGTTTGAGATAACGGAGTAAAACAGAGCTAAGGCCGCATAGGCGGGCAGTTGGGACACAGGAAACTGAGGAGGTTTTAGTCGAGAAAATTCCCCCTGAAGATCGATTTCGAGCTTGAAGCTATCGTCCGATAAAATAATAATTGGCTTTAGGTAAACGTCCGCGTAAAAGTAAATAAGTGCTTTACATGACTCATTTTATGCGATATCAAGCTAATCTAATAATGTAACAACTGTCGGGTGCAGTAAATATGTGTTAACTGTACCACGTGGTCGTGTCATATGATCCCGAATGTAGCAGGTAATGTCTAAAGTCCGTGAAACAGAAACGCTCAAATCTCCACGGAACGAGATTTAAAGCATCTTCAGAACACATCCTCAAAATTCTTAAGTCCTATTAAGGGTTTATTTCGAATTTAGAATTCCCCTTAGATAGTGATTATCCATCCATAAAAAGTGGCCCGCCAGATATGTACCCTTAATGTTTTCCAAGAGACCGTGGCCGGCGTGCTTTAATAAGGACGAACAGACGTCCACATTGCTTTCAACAATATGAATATAAATAGATTTTATGTTTTTTTTTTGTTAGATATTTGTATGGGCATATCGTCAAATGTAACTTCCTGAAATGTACCTTCCAACTCTATCAGATTTTAGACAGTGTTGTAAAAGCCTGACACCGCATCAGTGCTGAATGGTTGCTGAACTCTTGTTTGATTTTCCTTTTATTTTAATTCTCTGATATAAAATATATCTCACAACGTTGTTACCTTCCAAAATGTATATATAATTATTAATAATTAAATGAGTTTATTAGTAATTACGTACCTTAGCTTGTACACTAAGTTCGCAATAGGCTTAACAAAACGTTCGTTGGCGGGCTGTCTCAATAATCTATGGTGAATTATAAATAAGACAAAACCATTCACACTCCTTATCTCCCTATCGAGAGTTTATTTATTTTAGTTTTTTGTGGATCTATGTATAATCTATCTTTTCAATAAAACTTTTCACTGTGTACACATTAAAATAACAGCTCTCATGTTGTTGTCAAATAAAAAATAACACAAATCTATTCTAAAAGATTCCACAGCCGTTTAACAACATGCACGTGAAGAATGCGAACTATCTCAATCCTTAAGAATCCCGGAGACACGTCGAGCAGATATGCTGTAGAGTATTTTACCGAAAAGCACGGGCTTTTAATGATGATATTATCACCGTAATTACAAAAATGGTGTCAAAAACACCCACAAAAAATGTAAAATGCACTCAAAACTTACATTAAATGATTCTTCTGAGATGGTGTCGAAATCACTTTATAAATTTTGTAACAAGCTTACGTTCTAAGTGTAGTAAATACACCGCCACACATAAGAAATTCCTGTTTTATAACAATAATGAAACTGCGTTTTTTTTATTATATAAAATACATCAAGTATTACTGTATTCGTATCATCTAGTGTTATTACAAGCAACTCTCGGTATTATAATGGTGTTGATTCTTTGGTATACACACTAAATTTAAATTGCACTAATTTATGTTTAGACGTGTGAAATATAGTTCCGTATTCTGATATGGAAATTGGTATGAGTTTTACTAGTCAGAATACGGACTGTTGGATGATGTGGCAACGATTTTTCTTTCCTCAAAGAGCTATTTTCAACCTAAATTCAAGGGCATATCTTTAGAGAAAAAAATTAAAGAGATAAATATTTTAATTTTAATTTTGCTTCTCCATACATACATGTGTAATTAATGTTCATAAAAACATTATTAATATTAATAAGAATACATACATACATATCGGCCTGTTAAACTCCACTTCAGGACATAGGCCTCTCTAATAGGGAGAATTTGCCAAAATCGCCACGCGTGTGGTATAGCCACGCATTAGCTTTTGTTGTTGCATGAATGGGCCGGCTCGACCGGGGAAGTACCTCGACCTCGCAGAATACCGCCGTGAAGTAGAAGTCTAATAAACTTCTGCGTTTCGTCTGGTGAGTGCAGGTAACCTCTCTTTTATATAAAAAAAAAAACGCTTGGCAAGCGGATTGGCGATCGCAGTACCAGACCACTCGCACCTCAGATGTTGTTGCCCATCTTCGTTTTGATTATTTTGGTCTGATATTTTAGAGATGGTTATCCCGCAATCTATCGGTTACCATAATGATATTCAAGGCTGTTTCCCTTAGTCGCCTCTTACGACATCCTCGGGAAGAAAGGGAGTGATTATATTCTTACACTGTTACCACACGGATGTAATAAGAATACTGATGTGAAAATGTTAATACCCGTAATATACTCAAGCTTGTAACGTAAGTTACTAGACTCCATAGTCTAAGTAACTCGTTTATGGGGATTTAAAAATGAAAACGCTCAACGAAATTTTAGTAAATGTGCAAAACCTATCTGTTAACGAGTTTAAATATATAATAAATAATGTTGTAGTATTTTCCAATGCTGGGGTAGATAGAAATCGAGACAATTCATTCCCTTTTGTACACTCTTTTACAGATAGTTGGACACCGTTGTTTAATGTATTTATTAAAAAAACTCTATAAAAGGGGTAAATTTGTACCGTATTTGAAACTAAATACTAATAGAATATGTAGTTAGTAGATATATTATTAGTAACCATATATACAACGTATCAAATAGAAATAAATATCTTCACGCAATTCCCAATACAGGGGTAGACAGAGGTCTTGCTTAGACAATTATATCCCTTCGAACCACCGAAGATATTTTCAAGACAACAATAGGTAGTGAGCCCGTCGCCGTCTTTATGTCCAAGCTAACGATATAATTCGTACATAAGTTTTTTTTTGAATAACCCATTGGTACCAGCCTGCCACCTGGGGATCGAACACGGGTCTCTTGACTTGAAATTCCGACCACCCAACCACTCGGATATCGTATAAAAGCAAAAAGAATTAACATATACTTAATAAAGTTACGTTATTCTGAGTTAGAGAAAGTTGATTTGGGGCCATATTTACATATATTTAATATTAAAAGTAAATAAATTACCTTTATTATCATTATTATTAAAGTAAATGAAAAGCTAAGATATACAAATACCACAGAATATCAAAAATGCGTTGATCGCTCCCCAGTGATGTCATCAATCGATGTTCAGTATTGTAATTCAAAAATAAGAAAACTTTTAAGAAAAACAAAGAGGATTATATAGCGTATAATACGTATTTTATCGATGGCTTGGACAACGTTGGCCCAAAAATATCTTTAGATATCTTAGATAATAATAATATAAAGACTAATAAGGCTAGACCTCTGTCTACCCCTGTATTAAGAATAGCGTTAAGATATTTATATTTATTTATATTTTATGATGAGGAGGGATCTTTGGCTTCTGCCTTTTTTCTTGTGATGAGGTCGGTTACCACACTACCAGATACCAGATCTGGGTGTGTGGTAACCGACCGATCCATCTGTTTTCTTTTCTCCCGACCACTTTTCACTTCCTTTCTTGTAGAATGGCAACACACTTGTAGACTGGTGGTAAAATCCGTATATCGCAAGGCGCTTCGCTGACCGATTACACGATTTGTCACCATTTCGCTCCAAACACGATCCTTCACACACATTTCATAAAATAATAATAACACATAAATAGGAACTATCAGATACACTATATTGAAAAATAGTGTAGCTGAAGCAAACAAAGAAGGTCTGCATTTGCCCAGCAGTGGTTTTCTGCATTGATCCTTTTTCTTTAATAGAATAGGGGGCAAACGAGCTAGTGGCTCAAGTGGTTACCGCCGCCCATAAACACCTGCAACACCAGAGGAATAGCAGATGCGTTGGCGGCCTTTGAGAAAGGTAAAGGCTCTTTTTTTGAAAGTTCCTAAGTCGTATCGGTCCGGAAAAACCGCTGACGGTAGCACATTCAATAAAGTGCAAGTGCTTCCGGGACTCGAACCCTTGCGCCACACGTCCACAGAGGTCCACTTTTGTTTATAAATACATTACGTCTCCGTCCGGCTTTTCTGTATAATCGATTTTGTTATTTTTTAAATTAATGATGCCTAGATTTGTAACCAAGCATTAGAAATGATCTAGGTCCGTTGTCGGTGAAGCTGTAGTAGCTAGCGGGCGTGATGCTTGCTACAAGAGCGTATCGAATTATATTTCGTAATTTTATTTTAAGGCACAAGTTATAATATATATAAGTTTACTGACAACAGTAGGTTACGTACCTACTAATCACCGATAGTACTAAGGTATTAGAGTATGAGGGAGTACGTGTGCATGAGCTCGATGTCAAACGAGACGCGCACAAGGCTCGATCACCTGCAGCCATCACCTAAAATTATGTCGGAGGGGTGTTGACTTGCGCTCAATGTCGCATGTTCAGCGCAAGAATCGGTTACGTCAGTCACCAGCGAGCACACGAACGACGCTCGCAATAGTCCAAGTCGCTGTGGTCGAAATCGGTCGGGATACTATATAAATCACCAACCCTTTCTTTTCATGGGTGTCGTAAGATGCTGTTAATAAATGAAAAATATTATAAATTATACATAAAATAATAAAGAAATGGCAATCGAGAGCAGTATAACCATCTAGATAAATATCTGACAAAAATAAATCAGACAGGTGACGTGCAGTAGGGCCCAAATACGAGGTATCTTTTATTTATAAGTAAATTAATAGATATTGACATCATTACATACATTGTGATGTTGTATGTAATGTAATGTATTTATAATTATAGTATTTAGAGTATATGAATATATATTTAAGTCACGATAGCCGAGTTGTTAGGTGGTCGGAATTTCGAGTCGAGAGACCCGAGTTCGATCCCCAGGTGGCAGTACCAACGAGTTTTTTTTTTTTAAATATATATTTAAAAAAAAAACATCTAATAATAAATAAATAAATATATTCACGCAATTCCCAATACAGGGGTAGACAGAGGTCTAGTCTAGACAATTAAGTCCCTTCGACCCACTTTTTACCAAAGATATTTTCGGGACAACGTAACAGGTGGTTAGCCCGTCACCGTCTTAATGTCAAAACCAACGATAAATTCTTTATTCATCTGAGGATGGAACTCGGGTCTCTTGACTCGAAATTCAGACATCCCAAACACTCGGCTATTGTGACTCTTATATATATTATAATACTATACTATAAATACTATATTTCTATACAGTATATATTTATATAATATTTAAATATACTACAACTTTGATGGTAGTTGGTCATTTTGCTGTAAACTAGAATAGGTTAGTTTTACTCAAATATCTGATATGATTTAGATGTGGACAGGAGTATCGCTGCAGGGAACAAAGTCAATGGTGCCCTGACTGCGTTAGTCAAAAGGCATGGCACGTAGTGAAGAGTGCACGCCTTGCAATACATAACCCAGTATTGGTATCGACTTTGTTATATGGCAGTGAAACCTGGGTATGCCAGAAGAAGCATTAAAGCAACTTGAATGCAGTGGAGATGCCGCACATTTTAAGATCTCTTCGTAAAATATGCGGCATTACCATGGCCAACCGAAAGCGAAACGAATAGATTCGCGATATGGCAGGTTTGAAAGATGACCTTATCACAAAAATTGATAAGGGCGTGCTTCGATGGTTTGGACACGTTGAGCGAATGAGTGAAGACCGAATGGTGAAGAAAATATATAGCACGATAGTTAATATTAAAAGGTGTCGAGGTAGACCGAGACTAACTTTCGAAGACCATGTGAGCAAATTGTTCGAAGAGGGGTGGGACAAGATTACTCGGATACCTAGACGTGCATGTATGAAGAAGATAATGAATCTGAAAGAAGCAAAAGTGGTATGTAAAGATCGTGATACTTGGCGATCTGTTCTCTCTGGCGTGGATCTGGTCAGGGATTGTGCGTGAAGATAAGTAAGTAAGTAAGTAAGTAACTAAGTACTCAAATATCTCCAAAGTACAGACATGCCTTACAATTTTATAAGCGTATATATAGTTTTTAATAAATATCTATGAATTGGATCTTTCAGGGAGGCCAATGTTCAGCAGTGGACTTTTTACACACTGTAAAGAAAGAAGAAGAGGAAGAATTGTATCGTTGGCTTGAACACTTTTTTACATGATTTAAATGTAGATCTTTGTCTAACTAGTACTGGGAAAATGAGTGGAGTTGTAACTAATTAAAAAAATTGTACGCAAAATAAAAACGCAGCAATTTACAAATAGTTTTGCGCATCCAATCCCATAAAGTGAGTACGTAATCAGGGAAAAAACCACATATCGAGACCGCTATGTGCAAAACCTTTAACCAAATATTTCAGTAATCCTATAATTGGAGCATACTGCGTAGAATTTTAAATGTAATGAAGTTAATTTTAATGTATTTTTTTTATTTGCAAGAGTTTGATATGGAAAAATTAAAAAAAAAGACCTTCGCAACTGGATCAACGAAATGTTCATCGGCATATATAAAGAAACGGGGCGCTGAATGTCAAGACTCATTAAAGAATGGAGAATTTTTATGGTGCACCGTGATAACTGCCTCTTAAGATTAATTTAAAGACATTACGCGCATACATACGTTAACTTTAACTGCCGTGTTAATGAGTACATAGCACCTTATATAATATTTTAATGGCACATAATTTTACAGTAATATGACTCTTAACAATGTGGATGTAGAAAAGGTATTACAATGGCAGGATTGTAAACTATCCATGCGCCACTCCCGCCCACATCGAGCGAGCGTTTCTGGGAACGGGCATGTTCGTTTTTGTGAGTTTCCGCTCGCCGTATGAAAGTGGAACGTGGTCACACTGGTGCAGATGGTGGTGGTTGTCAATGGGTGGGGTTAGCGGCCGCCACCCCGTGCAAGGCGATTGCGTTATGAATTTACATCGATAAAGAAAGCCGCGGCAATAAATCTGTTTAATTGCGGTGTATTTTCCATGCATGGTATGTAGTTGACGCAATGTAGGACGCGCATGGTCAAGCGAAATACACGTATAAGGTAACCGCTGATATTCTAGTAAATTACATACATTTACATGTTATGAAAGTTTCTCTTATTAAATCCATTTAATTAAGTATTATTTTCTTAAAGTTAAGTACGCAGTGAGTCCGCTTTATGATGATTATGACAGCAGTCCTGATTAAATATGACCGCAATATTGGTTTCCGTTATCGTATGCCAGGTAAATAAATGATGGTTGGAGACGAACACACAGGACATAAATTTTCCGGAAAAAACCTGGCGAATCTAAAAGCCTAGTAAAAAACCGGCATGAAATCTTAATTTTACTTCATCTTAATGAAGTAAAATTTTTATAGGATTCAAATTAAAATATAGGTACTAACGGCCCCTTATCAGATGGTGATTGGCTATAGACCAAATACAACAGCAAAAATGTGTTTTTTTTTATTGGATAAGGTTGCAAATAATCAATCGGATCCGCTTATATCCGTAACACCTGACGGGATGCAAGTTCTTTGATTGGAAAAAGAGAAGAGGAAATGCCGGGGGTTGTGATAAGGTAAGCCACAAGACGAATTAAGTTATGGCCGATTTTATGTATGGCCACCGTTCTTCCACTATAAAGGCGGTCCATATGTAGCATAATCCGAACACATAAATAATAACATAGGGAATATGATATCGAAGAAACGAAGTTTTGCAGGTGTCTTTTAGCTGGAGTGATCACTTAACGTTAGTCTTCAAAACAGAAAAATTATTACTTTTCTACATTTCATAACTATTCAACGGTTCGTTATTAATCAGACCATAAAAATGGTTACAACTCCTAATGGGAATTTATTACGAAACACTTACGACTATCGCCTATTCACCATAAAGTATTAGTGGAATTATCGTAATCATGAAAGCGAAAACAACAAGGCAATTAAAGTTTAATTAAACAAAAAGCAAATCTTTAATACTTAAACAACATTTATAAAATCGGGTAGGAAAGAAAAACGTTACGTTTGTATGAATTGTTACAAGTGACTTACTTAGAAAGTCACGATAGCCGAGTGGTTGGGTGGTCGGAATTTCGAGTCGAGAGACCCGAATTCGATCCCCAGGCGGCAAGCTCGTACCAATGGGTTTTTCAAAAACTTATATACGAATTATATCGTTGGCTTGGACATAAAGACGGCGACGGGCTCACCGCCTGTCACGTTGTCCACTGCAGGACATAGGCCTCTCCCATAGGGAAGGCCTATGTCCTGCAGTGGACTGTAGTAGGCCGTTATGCATTTATGTATGTTACATATGTATCTATATTTTAATGAGGCTAAATTATATATGTAGCCCCCTCGTCGTCGACGCCGATCGTTTAGCTTGTCTACCATAATTTATTCGTATTTTATTTATAAAAATTATAATGCGTTACTTTCATTATTTACTTTTACAGTAATTCGTGTGTTTCGCTTGTAGTTACGTTACATTTATTTAATCGTCTTTTTTTAATTCTGTTAAAATAATTTCAGCAAGGTTGCAGCTTCGCACCTTCCATTTGACTGATGACCATCAACTACCACGTTACAATAATCGAAACTTACTTGGTGCTGTCAACAAAAATATAAGTAATGTTGCCAGTATTCTTTAAATGAATGCATTATCATTCAATAAATGTATTATCATTAAAAGAATACATTACATTACCATGTTATATCGTTAAATGGCAGCTGAACTTTTTTTTTATTGTTCTCCAGGAATCAAGTCAACTTAAAATTAATATAAATACTTCTGCATAATCAGCACACTCGATTATCAGATTCGAATACAGATTCGAACGCTTACAGAAGCGTTATTTAAGCATAATGTAAACTCTCATCCTAATGACGTTTCTATCTACCACATCAGTATGATCTGGATCGAATGGTTGCAGTTGTAAAGACTTTTATTTAATGTATCTCTACATGTGGCGGAAAAGCCACCCAAAAATTAAGACCAAAGGAAATTGAACAACCTATAACAACAGCCAACTGCGTCTAAGGTGCGACGTACGCAGTACGTCAGTACTGTAACCCCCCAATCTGCTAGTTATTGGAAATTATGATAACATATTATCAACACATTACGGCCTGTAAACATTTTTATTTGGTATTTTCTAGATGATCGTCTGTCGGTTGCCAAAGGGCTCTTCTCGTAATTACCTTTTACGATACCTACAGGATGAAAGACTAGCATATTCTTCCGCCGTTACCCATCGGCACAGATTCTAATAAGATACATGATAGATCATATAATTACTAGCATAAAATTATTAATCAACCATCAAAAATCACCACAGAATAGTTAATATAATGGCAAGGCATTGTAATAAGCAATTGAAGTTACTAGCGGTGCAATTTCGATAGATCATCGTCTTTTTCAAAGAGGCCATGTCTGCTGTAAAGTATTTGTAGGCAAGGTAAGCAATCTAAAATAAATATCTTCACGCTATTCCCAATACCGTGGTTGACAGAGGTAAAAAAATTAAGCTCTTTAACTCACCTTTCACCGAACACATTTTTTTTGGGAAAACGGGACTATTGGTGAGCCTTTCACCGTCTTTATATTCAAGCTAACAATATAATTCGTGCTTTAGTTGTTGAAAAAAACTTTATCATGAGCCTACCACCTAGGGATCGAGTTCGGGCCTCTTGACTCGAATTCCAATGACCCAACCACTCGGCTATCGCGACTTTCCAATGTGAAAATGAAAAGAATATGTAATTATTTCAAACTTTTAAAATTATAAATAATAATTCCTTCAAACTTTTTCATATTATGACGAGTGCAAAGATATTGAAAAAGTGATCTCATTCATTAATATATGGAATACCGAACGTGCAATTAATTCGTACGTGCGAACGAATTCACTGCTACAATTCAAATATTCGAATATTTAAAACTGATCCCGCCAACTCACTATCGAGCGCAAAATCAATTCATACTTTCGTATCACGTTCGTATCTCTCGCTACATCGGTGCTCTGCGGGGGCAGTGATTGCAATCAACCGAATCAACCCTTATTGAGTTTGCGAACGAATCCGGGCCGCACACATTGTATTTATTTGTGCCCTAACCGAACTGTTTGCTTGGACTATTATCTCTGGCCGTCAAGGATCTAAAGCAAATAGATACTACAAATATGTACTTTAAAAAATATTTCATCAATTTTCCGAATTACTAAATGTGCAATGTACATATGCTTTGTTATATCTTTGTGCTATTTTATTTATATACTGTATTTGTTGATCAAATTCTTATCGACTTTACTTCTTATAAATTCTGTAAATCAATGACATTTAAGGTGGTAGACTATTTCTTTTTCCCCGTAGTCTGTCCTTTAGAAGTCCTTTAGATTTGTAACATGTTATACCTATTTCTGCCAGCAGATAGCAGTGTAACCATTATTCTGTTTCGGTCTAAAATGTACAGAAAGCTCGACTATTTACGGGCTTGTCATCAAAAGTGACAACTCCTTTGTAACTTTTTTCTATTGAAGTTAGATTTAGGCCTCTATGGGTTTCAGAAAACTCTAAAATATTAAAATTGTGCAATGAAACGCTAAGCCCAGAAATATTTTTGGTTCGCACATACTTACCACACAGGGTAATCAAGAGAGAGCAATGCTAGAATCTTCTCTCCTACGATACTTCGATCCTAGTAATTTTGTAAGCAGTACCACCTCGAGAGAGAACGCCTCCTATGCAACTCCCTCCTAACGATGGACATGCTGGAACACAAATGCGTCTACCTTCTCGACATAAAATCTCCCATGAGCCCTCGAATCGATAGAACCCTTGCAAATCCGCAATCCATGTCCAAGGTTACGCTGTAGACACGGAGACCACTTAGTGTTGTGCTAAGGTACTCAGTTTTACTACTCACTGGTAGCAGCCAACTTGGGTCGGTCATCCAGCAATCGGTCACCTAAGTCCCTCTTGGTTCAACTTTTATTTCGCATTTCTCGATCGATGCCAATTCCAGCATTAAATACATTATCTGTTGATATTCCCATATATGCTTTGCGGGGATCTACATTATCTTTATCAACCGATTTATCAATTTTTATATACTCTGAACCGTCTATAGCCAGTGTAACATTTCGTATTATACGCTATTTGTTACACAATTGTTATAAGAACTCGTATAAGTAGACACTTTTATTAACCGTATGTCCTAATATTCTCTCATATTTTATTTATCTATCATTAATTCTGTACTGGCTTTCAGTATTAATACAATTGTTTGTTTCATAGAAAGGAGATATTTTGACTTAACTTATTTACAAATAAATTGTACCTTACGATAGTTATAAATGAAATGAAAGCAAAAATATGCCTAGAAAGCCTTTTAATATTTGCGACATCTAATAAAATTAGTAATAGTTAAATATAATAAAATATCTTCACGCAATTCCCAATACAGGGTTAGACAGAGGTCTAGTCTAGAAAATTAAGTCCCTTCGACCCACCTTCCATCGGAGATATATTCGGGACAACGTGACAGGTGGTGAGCCCGTCGCCGTCTTTATGTCCAAGCCAACGATTTAATTCGTACATAGGTTTTTGAAAAAAAACCATTGGTACGAGCCTGCCACCTGGGGATCGAACTCGGGTCTCTCGACTCGAAATTCCGACCACCCAACCACTCGGCTATCGTGACTTAAAGTATCTAAAAACTATAATAAAAAAATATGTACTGTTCAGTCTGTTCTGTTCGATCCGGTTTTATATACAATTCGCCTTAGAATAGTCTGTAATAATAATAATTATTACAGACAATTCCGATGAGCAACAAAATGTTTGACCTGATTGGTATCTCTTTTCGAAAGCTCTTTCTTTCACAGATTCATACGGCCTGTAAGAGACTATTGCGGAAAATAGGCTGCAGGCATTTTTATCTGCAATTTTGCAAATTTTGACAGTTGGATTTTTTTTATATCCAACCAAAAAATATACCCTCGAGTATGAATAAGTGTCTAAGTCTCACCATATTGTATACGTTTACATTCCTACTTTGTTAACTATGCAATGCACTCATGATTAAATTAAGTTACGAATATAACTACGTTTGCAAAAATCAATAGGTGCCTCACTTAATGAACGAGACCAACTTAGCCAACATTCAAAGTATATAATTTTTAATCTTATTTCAACGAATATAAGACCCAGCACAACAGTAAATTATAATATGGAAGCATTTTCGGTTTTCGACATTCAATCACCGTTCGTTTCATCAACTTAATTCGTCTTCATTATCGGAAAAAACTCGATTTGCGAATGAGATGTTTATCCTCCTAAAGATGTATGAGACTACGTTACAGTCTGTATTCATTGACATATTAACATTATTCCTACATTTATATTTATTAGTTCATTTGTTGTATGACTATATATTTTTATGGTATTATCGAATTGTTTTCATTAATAATAAGTTATCAATGATATTGAGTAGATACAGGAAGCGAATATTCGTTGATCTAATTAATTTTATACGTTATGTACTTACTAATTTATTTTATTATAATAATAGCCTCATACTAGACGACTCGATAACCTAGATGATAGGGTCTTCGAAGCTAGGGTTGTGATGCGTAACCCCCTAAAGGAAGTTATTTAAATTAGTACTCCATGAATAATATATAAATATATACCTCAGGTTTATTTACAACATTTTTTCCTTCGTCGGTTTCCCGGCGTCGGGATGGTTAAATAAGAAATATCCTTAGTGTGGGTGTGTCAAATTATATCCATCTATCATAACCAAAAACCAAAGATGGAAAAATAAAAATAAATAAATATCTCTAAAATATATCACGCAATTCCCAGAACAGGGGTAGATAGAGGTCTAGTCTAGACAATTAAGTCCCTTAGACCCCCCTTCCATCGAAGATATTTTCGGGACAACGTGACAGGTAGTGAGCCCGTCGCCGTCTTTATGTCCAAGCCAACGATGTAATTCGGACATAAGTTATTGAAAAACCCATTGGTACGAGCCTGCCACCAGGGGATCGAACTCGTGTCTCTTGACTCGAAATTCCGACCACCCAACCACTCTGCTATCGTGACTTGTTGGAAAAATGGAAACTTTCTATTATTATAGAAATAGAAAGATAATTAATAGCTTTAATGCTTTACCTTATAATTTTTCTAATTAATTCTCTTTTCCCTGAGTTTATTTTATATTACTGTCTGTTAGGAAGTTGGGCGACACACAAAAAAAATATTACAAACCTTCCAATGAAATGGCTAAACCAATTCAATATCGCGTGCCCTGATTTGTGGTAAAATATAACAAAGGGTCACGAAGTGACATGAATCAAACGAGCCGCATAAGCCTCGAACGTCCTAAATGTGACGATACAATGATCACGAAACGCCACCACTTCCTCACAAATTGCCCTCTAATGACTCACCGTAAGTAGCTAGAGTAATTTACAACGAAAAAAATACAGGGAAACCCTCATCCGATAATTTGTAACCGCATCTCACTAACACGTAACTTTTTATTTGCGTTCACGAAACTTTAATATGGAAACATTTTATTCATATATTTCGTGGCTTAAGCTTATCGTTGACTTTTGGATTGGCAAACGTAACTTTGTAATATTTTAGGAAATTAATCTGTTACTGCTCCCGTTTGCAATCTGTCGCTGTTGATAAATTCAATGCTCTGCGGTTTTGATTTTTGTGTCTTACAACCAGTAAACTCTTTTCATCAATCAGGAATCACTTTTTTGCAATCAGTTTTTTTTTTTTAATAAACTTTCTTCTTACTTAACGCCCTCAAAAGTCTTCTGCAAGAAATGGGTCTCGCGTGTAAAAAGGTTTTCCCTGAATGGCGCTTCTGCCTTTCAACCAATAGCTATTTTAATACCTACCGTACCTGGTTTGAGATAATCAGAGAGGGGTAGTGATGTAATTGCATCTCTGAAGGCGATACCTCTGCGTTGCCATCTAAAGCCACCTTGTACTCCCTGTGGCCTTTACAGCATCATCGAATGTGAAAGCCCGCGAGCAAGAAGAGATGAACGACGTCGTGACTCAATCCGATCTCTGACAATTAAAAATACTTCCGACAGACTGGTAGAGGGAACCTAATAACTAACTCACCTACGTTAAAAATATAGTTTACCGTCTAGTGTAGACGAGAGAGAGAGATAGAGAGAGAGAGAGAGAGAATTTATAGCCCCCATTCCTCCCGAGAGACATACTTTGGAACAAATGTTATGGAAGAAGTGTAAGTGACCTGCAGTAAACTTCTACGTTACAATAGTAATTAGTTATTTGAATAACTGAATAAACTCTTCATCTTCTTCATAACAGACTTTTAACTGATATTTATTCATTTATAAAAGAAATATTAGTTCTAAACACCAATCAAGTGTCCGAATAAAAACGAGGAAGAGGGAACCAAGTTTGGCCTCCACGAAGAGAGACACGCGGAAATACGAAATGGGAAATAATTTCCACTACAACTATGGATACACTACGCAACAGAATTAGGATAAGACAACCCAGTGGTACTACCCTGCCATTTGCGGTTCGAACTCAGGTCACTAGACCCGCAATTTTGACCACCCAACCATTCGGCTATCGTGACTTTTACGGACCTATCCACATCTAAATCACATCTTCCATCTCGGTTATAAGAGCTCTCTAAGCATACAATTTATCTCACCTTTTGCAAAAATGTTTACCATTTCTGTAAGTTATTTTATTAACAATCATACTGATAACGCAGTGTTCAATTATAGTACACATTACACTTTTTCGCACAACAAGAACATAAAACATGCCAGTAGCAAATAAGTTTAAAAAAAAGACGCAACAAAAAAGTTTTTATACGCGATCATTTGTCATTGTTTCTTCTAACTTCATTATTTATTACCCCAGTGACATTTGTTTAACAACGAACGCTGCAATTACAATCGACCATATTAATTCCCCACAAATTGCTGAGTCCTTTTTTCTGGAAGACAATGATAATTGTTTTCGCAACTGTTCCCGATCACATGTCGCGGAAGACAATAGTAAGAAATAGTTATGTCTAGTTATTTTTATTTTACACTACGATAAGGCATGAATTAAAAATGGATTCGATATTTCTGGTTGAATGGCGATAAACTCGTACGTAATTATTTAAATATGCAATCAAATACAAGTAATAACTTGACTTTTTTCACTTTACATTTTTTTGTGGTTGCTATCCCTTCTGACTAAGATGGAATGCTTCATACATATTAAACCCTTAAACTCTTAAGACATTAAGGACTAAATAATTAAATACGACTGCGAGACGGTGCGTGACGTCGGACTCATCACATTCACCCTGACGTAAGATCTCCGAAAGGTCTAAAACTAGTCGGTACCTACGCTGAATGGATTTTAGCCGTTTTTAATTATTTGGTCTCGTATCCCGTAATTAGACTGACTTTCTCATTTCATTCAAACCTGAACACTGCCATAGTCACACTGCCATAGTCACACTGCCATTTGTTAGCAGAAATATAAAGTGTGGTACTGACCCAGGTGACTCCTACGCAGATAAAGAGTAGCCATATTTAACGGGGGAAACTCAATATTACTCGGTAACCCCGGTGTACCTATATGAAGAAAATGATGAATCTAAACGAAATGAACAAAGCGGTTTGCGATCTTGACACTTGGCGATTTTTTCTCTCTGTCTACGCCATTAATAATAATGTAAAAGATATGAAGATCACAGAAAAGGTAATATAATAAGGTAAGCAATTTAATATTTAAATACCATTTACCATATTTGAACCACAATCATACTAAAAAAGTTAATATTTTTTTTTTATATAAAAGGCAGCAGGTGGCTCACGTGATGGAAATTGATTACCGCCGCCCATGAACACCCGCAATACCAGAGGCATAGCAGATGCTTAAGGTGCGCCCCCCCCCAGATTTGGGGGAGGGGGGTGTGTAAGCCTCCGGTTACCTGCACTCACCAGACGAAATGCAGAAGTTTGTTAGACTTCTACTTCACGCCGGTATTCTGTGAGGTCGTGGTACTTCTCCGGTCGAGCCGGCCCATTCATGCAACAACAAAAGCTGATACGTGGCTCTTCTAAAATAAACAGTAAATATCTTCACGCCATTCCCAATACAGGGGTAGACAGAGGTCTAGTCTAGATAATTAAGTTTCTTCGACCCATCTTCCACCGAAGACATTTTTGGGACAACGTGACAGGAGGTGAGTCCGTCGCCGTCTTTATGTCCAAGCCAACGATATAATCGAACATAAGTTTTTTTTGAAAAAACCCATTGGTACGAGCCGGCCACCTGGGGATCGAACTCGGGCCTCCTTACTCAAAATTCTGATCACCTATCCACTCGGCCATCGTGACTTCAAACTGTTGACTTGAATTGAATAAAATTTGACGCACAGGTTAGAACATGTAGTAAACATTTTATTCTGGGAAAATGTTAGATTCTCGCCGTAAATTTTATTTCTGATATTGAAGTTCCGGAAAGGCAGATAGGCTAGGTTTTATCAAGTTATCAAGACGCAATGCTGCAAAGTAGCGGACTTTTCTCGTCCCTAAACACAAGGAATTTTTAAGTTGCTTATAAAAAGTTGGTGTACCTATGCCACGAGATGTCAAATAACAACAAAAAAGACTCCAAAAAAAAACATGTTACTTTGTGAGGCGCTTTTAAGGATAATAAAGGATAATAAGAGATAATAAGGTATAATTATTAATTGGCACATCGGCTGCGGTCAAGCATGCTCGTCGGGTGCGATCCCATACAAATTGCGGTTTTCAATACCATTAGTGAAATTGTGACCATATGCCGTATAACGGACTTTTCGTTGTACATACATTCAATTGCATCACAAAACGGTCAACAACCTCATTGTCATCTTCTCGCTTTAATGATAGCGTAAAGTCACGAAACCTAAGTCACGATAGCCGAGTGGTTGGGTAATCGGAATTCGATTCTAGAGACCCGAGTTCACTCCGTAAGTGGTAGGCTCATACCAATGAGTTTTTTCACCCAAACCAATCTATAAGTTTTTTCAAGCCTATGATTGTATCATAGGCTTGAAAAAACTAAAAAAATATAATTCTATCTCTAATTCTAAAAAAAATATATTCTAAATTTCATTCATTTATATACGAGTTATACCGTTGGCTTGGATATAATGACGGCGACATCTTACCACTTACGTTGTCCCAAAAAATGTCTTCAATGACAGGTGGGATGAAAGGACTTAATTTACTTCTGTCTACCTAGTATTGCTGTTGTCTGTCTACTGGTATTGGGAATAGCGTGAAGATATTTTTTAAAAATTAATTGGTAAAGCAATTCAGTAAGAGTACCGAATTTTCATCGAATTTTTGGACATCATAGTCCAAAGCACGATTTGCTTCATTGTAACATAGTCTTTAATAAGGGCAAATTCTGATACTGTGTGTGTTCGTCTGAAAAAACTTAATCAAACACGGCCCAATGGGCTGGAACAGAGATAATGGAAGATGTAGGCATCGGTTTCCTTTAAATATTGTTAATTACATTGTATGCTGTACGACCCGATAGCCACGTTGGTAGTTAGCCTTCCTACGAAGTTTAGAGTTGGCGCTTCGAGTCTCGCCTGGGTCAAACTTTTGTGTCGTAAGAGGCGACAAAGGGAAACAGCCCAGAATATCGTTATGGCAAGCAATAGATGGCGCGATGACCATTTCTATAAATATCAGACAAAATAATCAGACCGAAGATGGGCATCAGCGTCTAAGGTGCGAGTGGTCTGCCACTACGATCGCCAATCCGCTTGCCAAGCGTGGCGATTATGGCAAATCCTCCCTATGGGAGAGGTCTGTGTCCAGCACTGGATTTTAATAGGCCGTTATGTATGTATGTATTCATGTATATTTATCTCTCTTAATATGCATCTCTGTAAGTATATTGTACCGCTGCCTTAGATACTAAGATCTATAGGTTTAGCACCTATTACGTAGCCCCAAGGCTTATTAGGAATAATAGTCTAGACTCCTATCTACCCCAATACTAGAGAAATGCATGATGATGTAATTAAAAAAAATACGGTATATGTTTTATGTCTTAGCTATAGAAAAGAGTTAAAACATATTTATAAAATTGATATAATTCCGTATTCCGTGCGGTATTGGCCTAAGATTAAACTACTCTCTCCCTCGCTTCATTAAAAGAGATGGCTGAGGGAATATATTATAAAATATATATAGTATAAAAAATTCCAATGATAGATTACGGAATAACCATCTCAAAAAGTATTAGATCCAAACTAATTCGACTATCTAACGATGACGTGATGAACTAACTGAAATAAATTGAATTGCGAAGGTTCAAAAAAAAATATTGTTTTAGTAGTCGTTATGTATAAATATATGTTTGTATATTTTATTATTTTTAATCAGATATTTTTTTAAAAGTCACGTTAGCCGAGTGGTTGGGTGATCGGAATTCGAGTGCCCGTGAGACCCAAGTTTGATTCTCAAGGCTCGTACCAGTAGGTTTTTAAAAAACTTATGTACGATTTACATCGTTAGCTTGTATATAAAGACGGCGACGGGCTCGCCACCTGTCAAGTGGTCCCAAAAAATGTCTTCGGTGGAAGGTGGATCGAAAGGTCTTAATTGTGCATGTGCGTGAAGATATATATTTATTAATAATTTTTAAAAGTCACGATAGCCGAGAGGTTGGGTGGTCGGATATTCGAGTCAAGAGACCTTAGTTCGCTCCCCAGGTTGCAGACTCGTACAAATAACAAACAAACAATGAGATTTTCAAAAACATATGTACGAATTTTATTGTTGGCTTGGTCATAAAGACGGCGACGGGCTCACCATCTGTCACGTTGTCCCAAAAATATCTTCGGTGGAAGGTGGGTCGAAGGAACTTAATTGTCTAGACTAGACCTCTGTCTACCCCTGTATAGGGAATTGCGTGAAGATATTTATATTTATTTAATTTATAATTTTTAAGTGTATACATTGGTCTCCCGGAAACCACTGGAATTAAATGATCAATATTTTGTTTTTAGTTTCTTTACATTCCAAGTTCTCAGTCGTCATTTCTAAGAATACCTACAAATTAAGTTCACCTACGATAAAATAAAATTTTAACTAACTAAAAAACATATAAGGGCTATCAAATGACACATGTTGAACTTGGCCACCTAAGTACATATAAATCTTAATGCCATTTTTATTACCGACATCTGTGTGTACTAAACTGGTTCCTATATCTCAATCACTAACTTCTTTATAGCATCTAAGTATGCAAATAATACTACTATCAAACAAAGTGGGGGTGCCCACTTTAAGATGAAGGGAGGGGTCTTTGTATAAAAGCGGCGGCTTCGTTTGATCTCATCGTGACACTGCCACCTGTGCCGGGAACAGATTTATAGCCGGGATTTGAACCGCAAGTATTGTCTCAAGATGGCATCATACTAAGGACAGTCTCATATTGTGTTCCACTGTATATTAATTACAAATGTTATAATTGGTTATGGCTTAAATATTTTTAATAATTTTATATAGCATAGAAGCCTCTGAGAAATAGTGTTAAAAATATTTTCAGATTGTCTCAAGTTACCAATCCGCACCGGAGCGATGGGATGCCGTTTTCCTACTCTAATCTTTTAAAAAAAATTGAGAGATAAAAACAATGCTGCATATGCTATAAAGAAAATGTATGTGATGTAAAGCAAGATGTATATGCCTGTCTGTGAAAATGGCTACAATTGCGTATTTCTGGAGCATAATTTCATAGATTATTCTGCTATGGAGGCATGCAGATGACAATAAAAAAAAATATATCTTCACGCAATGGCACGAATGCCCAACCTGACTGGGGCTGCAGATACCTGCAGTTCAATATCTGCGTCACCTTCTCACCATTCCCAATGCAGGGGTAGAGAGAGGTCTAGTTTGAACGTTGTTTTATTTTTATAGAAAGGGAGGCAAACGAGCAGGCTCACGTGATGGTAAGTGATTACCGCCGCCCATGAACATCCGCAATACCAGAGCATAGCAGATCCGTTGCCGGCCGTAGAGTGCCCCCTTCCCCAATTCTGGGCCTCCGGTTACTTGAACTCACCAGACGAAACGCAGAAATTTGTTAGACCTCTACTTTACGCCAGTATTCTGTGAGGTCATGGTACTTCCCCGGTCGAGCCGGCCCATTCATGCAACAACAAAAGCTGATGCGTGGCTCTACCACTGTTAAATTACAATTATGCCCGTTCGACCCACCTTCCACCGAAGACGTTTTTTTTGGGACAACGTATCGGTGAGTCTCTCGCGGTTTTCATGTCCAAGCTAACGATATAAAACGTACATAAGTTTTTGGGAAAAAAACTTTTGGTACGAGCCTACCACCTAGGGATCGAACTCGGGCCTCTTGTCTCGAATTCCGATCACCCATCTACTAGGCTATCGTGACATTAAAAAAATATTATTCAAAAGAGGGCCACAAGATATAATTTTGTGAGCATTTCTGAAACAAAATTCGTTTTAAATAAATAAATATCTTCACACAAAACAGGGGTAGACAGAGGTCTAGTCTAGGCAATTAAGTCCCACCTCCCACCGAAGATATTTTCGGTCCATGCCAATGATATGATTCGTACATAAGTTTTTGAAAAACCGATTGGTACGAGCCTGCCACCTGGGGATCGCACTCGGATCTCTTGACTCGAAATTCCAACCTCCCAACCACTCGGCTATGGTGACTAATTAAATTCATTTTGCCACTAAAATCAAAACTCACCACGACTAAAGTCAATAAAATCCCATTTGCGCATTTGAAATAATTTGTTCTCATGCACAGATTAAATATAACAACAGTCAAAGACACGGTATTCGCTTCTTTTGTTTTTGTTTTGCAAGAATCGAATTGCGGTCTGCCATTTTTAATCCACGCTTACTAAAATTTATTAATTAAGATGTGATAAGTAATAGTTATATAATACAATCGAGCCATCAATCTTGCCTCGACAAGCGCAGTTGTGGCAAATCCTCCTTACTTTTACGTCCATTAAGAACGAGGTGTACATAAAACTATTATACAGATTATAGAAGCGTATATAAAGGCTAACTTCATGTTTGTTAAAATAAGTAAAATGTATAGTCTACTAAATAATTATTTCGGCCAAACATATTTTAATCGATACGCTTCGCAAGACTCGAAACCTAGATTATTACGAATTATATTTATTATTAAAGTTATTGAATACATAACTGGATAGCTTACAAATAATTTTGTTTGCCTTTAGTTATATTTTACGATTGTCTATGATATGAATATGTCTTTGTTTTAATGTACAAAAGATATTATACCGAATACAAATTAATGGAAAAAAAATGCAACGAACATTCCATTTTCGAATAAATAAAATTACCTCAAATATAACAACAGTCCGGTAACAGGATACATTATTCAATTGATAATATTTTCGGGGGAACCAAGGTCCACTTAGATGGGATTGTCTGGTCCGGAGCAGGCAAATATTTTCAAAACAGGGGGCCACTCGTCGGCGATTGTCAAATTGACCGAATGATTGTAGGGGAACGAATGGCCAAATTAGATGCGCCTTGCGTTACAGAGCGATGTAATTTTTTGTGTATAATGTAATTGGTGCCGAGTGAAAGTTTGGACTGTGCGGCGTTACATTTTCTTCCACGTGTGTGACAAAATATTTCTAATCTTCTTTGACTAAAGAAGCATATGCTACGGAAGCCACTTACCCCTTTATTCATTCATTATAATAAGGGGAAAAGTTTGTACAGAGGTACTGCTTATTATTTAAGAAATTTCTTACAGCAGACCTGAGATTGGAGTATGGAAAAATAAAACGGTAGATTTTGCGAGTACAAATATATAAAAACAATTCCAGCATTTCTTTTTTTAATCAATTTCAGCAATTCTTAATAAAATTCCTAATATTGCTGTTATCCTGATATATTATTGCTTCAACTAAGCTGCAATGCTAGAAAACAACAATAATCTAATGCTAAGCTTGTGAATGTTAGCGAAACTAGTCAGTTATTAATTAAGATTATATATTCTAATAAGCACTACTTACTGATGTAAGCGGCGGTGCCGATATAACAGAGATGTAACAGCATCTTAACTGATTGTAATTATTGTCTAATAATAGAAATTTATCGAAACTTTGACGCCGACTTCAAGCACATCAGTAAGTAGTGTTTATTAGAATATTTCATTTAAATAAATTAGGAATAAATCTAAGAAAGTTATTTTGAGTTCCTTTTGAAGGCGGGTCAATTTTTATAAAAATGTTTTTGTTTTTATTGTTAATATGCAATGAAAATTAAGTCATAATTTAGATTATTCAAAAGAGTTTAATGCGCAATCATTCGGAAGTGATTTTCTCAATTAGCATATTATCATCATAATAACGTTTGGAAGTTCTACTCTTACATACATACATATCGGCTTGTTAAAGTCCACTGCAGGACATAGGCCTCTCCCATAGGGAGGGTTTGCCATAATCGCCTCGCTTGGCAAGCGGATTGGCGATGGCAGTACCAGACCTCCTCCAGACTCCCACCTCAGACGCTACTGCCCATCTACGATCTGATTATTTTGATCTGATATTTTTAGAGATGGTTATCCCGCCATCTATCTGTTGCCATAACGATATTCAAGGAATATCGTTATGGCAATCGAAGAGTGGGAGTGGTCATATTCTTACGCCGTTACCAAACGGATCAGGAATGTGTACAGTAAAAGGTTATGTTCTGAAAAACAATGTTAGGTATTCAAAAATACTAATCATCTTAAAACTATTATTCATCATTCTACTCCTATGAACAGTAAATTTAAACAAAACACATTTTTGATACCTTCATGGCCTAGTTTATAGTGACCCTGCCTTTGAAGCTACAGGATACTAGTTCCGCTAGAGGCCCACATTTGTATGATGAACAGATATTGTTATGTTTATATAAATATATATCTATGCAAGTAGATACCAATGTAGGTATATTGTTTGGTTGCCTTGAAAAATAAAGTGGCAAAAGGCTAACCACCTGTCACGTGGTCCCAAATAGGCTACGGTGAAGGGAAGGGAGTAAGATTGTACAGACGTCTGATTACTCCAGTATTAGGAAATTCATAAAGATATTTATTTATTTTACATTTTTGCCGACAGCGTAGTAACGTCAACACCACCTGTCGGAATGAATTCTATTTTCAAACATAGCCCGATATGAATATTAATATTAACCGCAATAATTAAAAACCAAAAAACAACATTCATTTATTGCCACGTGCAGCTTTATTGCGTGATGTAAAATACCTGAATACTACTTTCATAATTATCGCGAATTTTAAGTTTGTTTTGTCATAGGTAAGCCCTTATATGTTATCAATTAATAGAATTCACGTAGTGACCGTAATGTAATTAAAAGTGTCACTTTTGAATAAACTTTTAGATATTTACAAACATTAACAAACTTATTAATAGTTAATTAGTTATTAATAGTAAATTTAATTAGTTCGGTAGCATTAAGTGAAGTTTCCTTGAAATAGTTTAAAAACAAGGGAATACTGTGTAAGAATACGTGTTATAGTCTGAGGACACATTTATAAGCATCGTAGAAACATTACGGAATCGACTAATTAATAGAGAAACAAGCGATTAGTGTCTGATGATACGTGGCATAGTCCGAAGAACTGTATTTGAATTAATTCAAAGCATCGTAGAAATATTGTCGAAGTATCTATCTCATTAGTACACGCTAATTAAAAGAGAATAGCATTGAGTGAAGTTTCATTGAGATAGGTTGAAAAACATGCGATTAGTGTCTTATGATTAATGTCTACTGCACCCAATGAACACCTGTAAATAACTAAAAAGTAAAAATGTAATAGCACTGACACTCTCTATACGTTTCAAATCAAAAATGGAGGTAAGATAAGGTACCAGCCATTGTCTTCTTGGCAAAAAAGCGTTATCTATCACCTTGGCGCTTTATTTAAAGGTAAACGATAGCCGAGTGGTTGGGTGGTCTGAATTTTGAGTCGAGAGGCCCGAGTTCGATCTCCAGGTGGCAGGCTCGTACTAACGGGTTTTTAAAAAAACTTATGAACGAATTATATCGTTGGCTTGGACATAAAAACGGCGACTGGGTCACCACCTGTCACGTTGTCCCGAAAATATCTTCGGTGGGAGGTGGGTCTAAGGTACTTAATTGTCTAGACTAGACCTCTGTCTGCCCCTGTATTTGGAATTGCGTGATGATATTTATTTATATAAAAAACTAGTGCTGTATAATTTAAGTCAAACAATTTTTTGTTAAACAATTTTTAACAATGTCTCGATGAAAGACTTTGAACGTTAAAAAAAAAAATAATATATTTTATTCAAAACAGAACTGTTCGTTTCGTTTAGTTTTATTCACAAATAGTAGAACCCTCGGGATTTTAAAGAAATCTGATGAATTTTCATAGCTCGAGCATAACATAAATGTAAATTAAAGAAACCTTTCTTAGGCTATCGGATTGAAAACAGTCCCACGTTGCCTATTTAAGTACCACTTATATCTAATTTTACAATAAAATCTACTGTCGCATCGTGCGTTATGGTATCACCATAACGGCACCCCATCATCGGCACGATCATTATAATTATACCAACTATAAATGCATTTCTTTACTACCTTAATGCAAGAGCGCTAAAGATTAATATTGTACAAATTAGCGTTTTTATTTTATTGTTGTGTGACACAATACTCGGCGCAATCGCACGTCATCATCACGATTTGCCCTGAGGTTACCGCTTGCATTATCTTTATTTTAGTTCATATTTCAACGAATTAAGGTGGTGGTGAGATAGTTCTTGAGATATCGCCGCGAATTCGTGACAGACTGTTGGGAGACAACTTTGACTTTGAAGATGTTCCCGTTTGATACGTGACGTCTTACTCGTAGACAGAGAAAGGTATAATATTTATGTTTACACTCTGTTAAAGTTCAGGAAGATCGAGTAGATTTTAAAGTGGTGTTGCTTCACTTCAAAAATATCGTATGATACATAATCATTTCGATCATGGTTTTACGTGAAGATAAGTAATTAGTCGGTAATATGTATGATAAATAATTAATAAATAATAATAAATACACACAATATCGAGTGAGAAATTATAGGTATTAGTATTATAACATAAATAAATAAATATCTTCACGCAATGCCCAATACAGGGGTAGACAGAGGTTTAGTCTAGACAATTAAGTCTCTTCTACCCACCTTCCACCGAAGATATTTTCGGGACAACATGACAGGTGGTGAGCCCATCGCCGTCTTTATGTCCAAGCCAATGATTTAATTCGTACATAAGTTTTTTGAAAAACCCATTGGTACGAGCCTGCCACCTGGGGATCGAACTCGGGTCTCTCGACTCGTAATTCCGACCACCCAACCACTCGGCTATCGTGACTTTGTGTTGATTAGTATTGTGTTTTTAAAATACGTACAAAAAATAAACAATGTTTCGGCTATTACTGTTATCACTTTTGGTTAATAGATGGCGCTCAAAGGGTTTTATAAGACACCATAGTGATATTGCGACATCTTTTGGTTAATAGCTATAATGTAATTATATAGTTAATATTTTTTGTGTTTCATTTTCGCAACGATGTGGGAAGACTTAATTAAATTAATAATATATTGAACGAAATAAGTATAAATATAAAAAAGATAAAAAGTATATTAGGCATATAATTCTTTAAGTATAGGTATTTATCGTACATAATTGAGTCAAAGATAAATTAATCTAAATAACTAATTTCTAATTTTTGCTACACCTTACAACTTACTAGCGACATCTATATATAAAAGTTGCAATTTACAATGCGCTTACGCATACTTCTCCGTCCTTGAGTCCAAGTATAGGTTAAACTGAACACAGTAATTGTATCTAATTCATAATGTACACCACAGATGGCGCCTTTTATACTTCTGAAGGTTCATGACAAAGTATGCGTTTTCGTTGAAGTATAAGCATAATCAGTAACGGACTACATCTGTACTGTACAGTACCGTCGCCCGGGTTAACGTTGTACGGGCATTCAACTTTGTAGGCATTGACAAACTGTAACCTGTAAAAGACTAAAACCCACCTTCCACCGAAGATATTTTCGGGACAACGTGACAGGTGGTGAGCCCGTCGCCGCCTTTCTGTCCAAGCCTACGATATAATTCGTACGTAAGTTTTTTTTTTTTTGAAAAACTCATTGGTACGAGCCTGCCACTTGGGGATCGCACTCGGGTCTCTCGACTCGAAATTCCGACCACCCACCCACTCGGCTATCGTGACTTCCTCTGTTAAATAAATATTAATCTGTTTATTACACTTTTGACAACTTTTGTTCAAGAAATCGGAATATTACTGTAGATCTTGATATAATGATGACATTGATGGCATTTATAAGGTGAGTTCGATAAAACAATTAAAAATCGCTCGGTCGCTTTTGAAATCGTATAAATTAAAGAAAAACGTTTAAGTTTGTGGAGGTCTGATAAGTTTTAAACGCAAAGTAATAAATACGATGGACATTAAAAATATCTTCACGCCATTCCCAATACAGGGATAGACAGAGGTCTAGTCTAGACAATTAAGTCCCTTCGACCCACCTTCCACCGAAGATATTTTGGGACAACGTGACAAATGGTGAGCCCCTCGCCGTCTTTATGTCCAAGCCAACGATATGAATCGTACATAGGTTTTGAAAATACCCATTGGTACGAGCTTGCCACCTGAGGATCGAACTCGGGTCTCTCGACTCGAAAATCCGACCACCCTTCCACTCGGCTATCGTAACAAAAAAATAACAACACACAAAACCTAGAAAAAGGCTCCACTTCAAGCAATGCTTGCACTGCGTTTCCGAACTGCACATTACATGAGGGGACTTACCTGACTGATACTGAGAGTAAACCTTACCAGAAAATAAAAGGTATAAGATAACTTTCTAAAAACTGTGGCAGAATCTTCTTGGAAACTGTTCCGGTGTAAGTGTATATTTACATGTATAATATATTTGTACATGTTTTTATTTATATAAATATTTGTACATGTATAATATATTTATTTATATAAATAAAATTAAATTTTATATATTTATTATTTTCATTAAATATATTTATTTATATAAATATTTGTACATGTATAAATTTACATATGTTTATGTATATAGTATGTATATATGTATGTCTATGACGGTAATTTTTATTTATTAAAACTTTTCCTTGTCATCACCCTAAGGTTGACTAGTAAAGAATGCATTAAGTCCGGCAATACATTCTCACATGTCTGAAGTTTAATAAATAAAATAAGAATAAAATATTGCAATTAAATTAAAAATAAAATGTAACCAAATTATATTACACCTGCAATGTAGTTAAAGCAGAGTAAATTTGCAGTGTAGGGTAACCTTTACTTATTAATTTGGTGACAGACTTAAGTTCAGATTAAGAACACGTATGTTTAAGCCAAAGAGTGAAACCGCCATAAACACAAGTTAATTGTAAAATATATCGGTTAAAAAGAGAAAAAATCTAGGTTGACACTGTTTCAAAACAAATC
Organism: Sericinus montela; assembly: GCA_029286605.1. Taxonomy (NCBI): domain Eukaryota; kingdom Metazoa; phylum Arthropoda; class Insecta; order Lepidoptera; family Papilionidae; genus Sericinus; species Sericinus montela. The sequence continues at coordinate 1,151,288 of JAGSMR010000038.1, forward strand.
ATGAAACGTACCACAAAGTATGTAATAAAAATCGTATCAATTTATTTTACGTAACATAAACCTTGAAGTTTCACTTGTTTTCTCCCGCTAGCATTTTATTGTGTTTGTAAGTTAAATATTGTTTATACTTATGCAAATTGAAAAGGTGAATGAGTTTGTGTATCTGGGTTCAAAGTTCACAAGAGATGGAAAGTGTGAGAGTGATATTGAAAGAAGAGTGAATGCAGGACACATGGTGAATGGAGCTTTGCACTCCTTTATGAGCAGTCGGATGGTGTCTAACAAGGCTCGTTTGGCTGTGCGTCCTGAAAAGAGGCCAGGTCAAGAGTACCCTGAATGGAAGAGAATGTATGAAGGGAATAATGAAAGTGGACGAAGCGAAACAAGTATGTAAGGATTGTAGCAAGTGGAAAGAAGTGGTCTCTGCCTACCCCTACGGGAAAGAGGCGTGATTATATGTATCTATGTATGTATGTACTTATGCTATCATAAACAATGTATAACATCAGGTAGAGGTACAACGTAAAATACTGTAACAAAGTTCAATAGATCATAGATTCCAGATTATTCGGTAGCGTGTGAAGATAGTAAATCTTTAATAAAGGTTTTATACCCAGAAAGAGCTGATAGCAAAAGTCCTATATCGATATTTGTGTGAGGATGGATCGGTATCTTATATACAGATAATGCTTATATCTATGTTTGGATTTATGATAAATATCTATTCGCTTTGAAAAAATAAATATCAAGACAGTTATTTGAATGAATTTTAAAATTGGTAAAAGGGAAATTTCAATTGAAGTTAAATTTGGGTCTTAGTATCTGTACAAAGTAGAAGTATTGAATAATTTCTTCACCATTCTAGAGACATACATAAATTTTTCAAAAATATTTATATTATTATGTTATATTCAAAGTTTGTAGATTATGAAAATATCGATTTTATTCATAGTCGATTTTATAAATAGATAGCGGAAATTAGTTTCAATGAATATAATCGCAAATAATATAACACATGCATCACATGCACATAGCACAATAGTGTGTATACGGGAACACATTATTTCCTTATTTCCATAAAACCTCAAAGTTATATTGAAATGGGATTGACAATTTAGGATTTACAATGGGATTAAATTTATATGAACGTTGATTTAAATACGTATCTTCCTTTTAAGTATTTATAGCCAGTTAATCACACATAGTCTTTGTTTTGCAATGAATCTCTTGTTCTGTAAACACTACAGTTATTCCTTAAAGTGTCGATGTAAATGAGCGCATATTATATATATATATATATATATATATATATATATATATATATATATATATATATATATATATATATATATATATATATATATATATATATATATATATATATATATATATATATATATATATATATATATATATATATAACATCTCAAAATGTTGTTGTAATGTTGTGTTGTATAATATTCAAATTAATAGAAATGATTATGTCAATACCATGAAAAACACGAACTGCTTGCCAAGCAAATTAGTTTAGTTATTACATTTCGTCACTTAATAAGCTACTCTATACGAAAGTACCAAATTTCATCATTTCAACCTACGATCTTTAGTTTGTTTTTATCTCTTCATGTATTTCCCTTCCCATAAGTCACGATAGCCGAGTTGTTGGGTGGTCGGAATTTAGAGTCGAGAGACCCGAGTTCGATCCCCAGGTGGCAGTACCAATGAGTTTTCAAAACTTATGTACGAATTTCATCGTTGGCTTGGACATAAGGGCGGCGACAGGCTCACCACCTGTCACGTTGTCCCGAAAATATCTTCGGTGGAAGGTGGGTCAAAGGGACTTAGTTGTCTAGACTTGACCTCTGTCTACCCCTGTATTGGGAATTGCGTGAAGATATTTAATTTTTTAACGTATTTCCCAATACGTAGATAGTCAGATATCTAGACAATATCGGCCCCTTCGACTCACATGTCCGTCTATGATACTATTATAGACGGAATTTTCCGTCTGTATACTATTATACTCATCTGATTTAAACACATTCCTGATAGCTTTCAAATTAGTTTTCTATCTGCGTATTACCGAGTTACCAACTAACCAGATCTCCGGATCAAACGTTTTAACTAAACAACAAAGCTATATATATCTATGAACAACTTATACACGGTTCAGTATTGTCGAGACTTCGAATGTCACCGAGTGACCCTTTTGATACGACAGCGGCCAAATAAAACATGTTTTTTGTTTTAAGTATCGGTGTTTTGTGTATTGTGGTCAACCAGTTACAAGCTAAAACAATACAAGACACATACAATCGCGATCGTACTAATATGATCGAAGGTGAACTAGAAATGCAATTAGGAAGCGAATTACAGCTGAGCGAGGAAGAAACAATAGCGAATAATATCCTAATGCGCTGGAAACGGCAAGAAGTCGAGGAGTCATTTCACAATCCGCAATATTTCAATTTCTCCAAACACTATTTCGCGTATAGGAACGACATAGAGAAATCTAAAGTTTATCAAATAATAAGGCGCATGCCTAAAGGTGCAGCGTTACACGTTCACAGCTCGTTGATGCTGAGTGCAGAGCGCTTGTTGAATCTGACGTACGAAGACAATTTGTACGCTTGTTACACAGACGACAATTTAAAATTAATATTCTCAGACGACATTCCCCTTCAGCCCTGCCTCGTCAATTGGGCACTTCTAAGTGACCTCAGAAATAATTCTGATGATGTCATTGCGTTTGATGCGAAGCTTAAAAAATATTTCACTCTAAATACAGAACACGGTTGCGATAAATCAAGCAATATTAATCTCGTTTGGGAAAAATTTGAGAAAATAGCTGATACTATTTCACAGCTGATTGCTTACAGACCAGTTAGAGAAAAGTTTTTCTATGAAGCACTGAATGAATTTTACAATGATAACATTCTATATCTTGAAATCAGAAGCGGTGTGCACAATTTATATGAACTCAACGGCACGGTGCACGACAGATTATTCATGCCAAAATTATATCAGCAAGTAGTGAAACGTTTTAAAGAGGCTCATCCGGATTTTGTTGGTGTTAAATTAATTGTAACCAGACATAGAATTCAGACAAATACACAATTGTGGAAATCTATCAACTTGGCGCGACAGGTAAAGCGTGAAATACCGGAATTCTTTGCTGGTTTTGATCTTGTTGGACAGGAGGACTTGGGGAGGCCTTTATCTGAAATGTTTCCGATTTTGGCGGAAGCGAAAAGTGACTTGCAATATTATTTTCATGGAGGTGAAAGCAATTGGTACGGCACGGAGACCGACGAGAATCTTTTTGATGCTGTTCTGTTAGGATCAAAGAGAATAGGTCACGCGTACGCGCTTATAAAACATCCATCTCTACTGATTGTTGTTAAACAAAAAGACATTGCGTTAGAGGTTAATGTGATATCAAATATTGTGCTCGGTTTGTTACGTGATGTGCGAAATCATCCACTGGCTACTTACCTAGCTCTAGGTTTGCCAATTGTGCTATCTAGTGACGACCCAGGTGTATGGGGTGCTGACCCTTTGTCGCACGATTTTTACATCGCTTTTGTCGGCATCGCGAGCAAACGCGCGGACCTACGTTTACTTAAACAGCTCGCAATTAATTCTATAAAATATAGTACGCTAGATGAAATCGGCAAAACCACATTGTTTAAGCAGTTCGATTTGAAATGGGATGCCTTTATTAAGGACGTAATTGCTACGCATACAAAATTATAAGTGTGAAAGGTATTAAATCAGTGATAAAACCTTATATCTAATACTAATTTTAACACTATTACAATAATATATTCTACAAATGTGTTCTTTATGGATATTCCACCACGTTGTTTATAATTATTTAAATTAATTAAAACATCACTTTTCTTCATTATTTCTTCATCCGCTTCTATAGCAAGTTTGTCTGGAAGAAATTGCTTTTTAGTAATCTTATTTTGTGCTGTACGAGTACAATAAAGAATATACAAATAAATAAAAATAAAACCATTATCTGACTCGGGAATGATTCGAACCCGCAACATGAGGCAACTTATGTTTTAAAGAAGTAAGACAAAACCTATCTAGGACTCTGGTAAAGACTCAAATTCCAATCACTCAACAACTTGGCTATCGTGACATTAATTTAATCCATAAAAATCTAATTCTCGGTGACTATACAAATTCACATAATGAGTGATTAAAAGGTTTGGTGACTCGTGTACATCTGCAGTCTGCAGCAATAGAACAAAGATATTTTTAGATATCTTTTTCTTACCATATAAAGTTTGTAATTAACCAGAAAATGACAGTAGCTACATAACTGTCAAAAACCCAAAAGTCTTAGTCTACGACCTAAAAACCAGGGACATTTCATACATGTTTTTATTTTCACGCTGCGATTTCATAAACGGCGTATGGCACCGCCTTCAACCACATCTGTAGTGCTTATTAGAATTTTTTAAACAAATTAAAGAATATCAAGTTTAGCAAATAAAGCTTGTTTGAAAATTGTTTTTGTGTCCTTTTTTAAAAAAATATATATTAATATAATAGTTTTCAAAAATAAATGCTTACGAACGTCCTACAAATACTAAGAAGTAAGCTTACAAGTGTTATCCGACCTTTTGACAATAATACTACTGAAACCAGTTGCCGCCATAGAAACAAAAAACTGGTTGGTTTAATGTTAAAAACATTATCATGTGACACAACTATTTAAAGTATTTCATCTTCTACTATATTAATAATGAAAATTTACCAACTAACCACCAAATTACCATTCGGTATTAGGTATGAATTCAGTTAATGAAATACATGTAATGGCCTGTTAAAATCTACTACTGGACTTAGCTGATTTGCTATAATTACTTCGCGTGGTAAGCGAATTGGCGATCATGTTCAAAGGGACTTAATAATTTTTCATGGTATTAACACACAGACACACACACACGCACACACGCACACACACGCACACAATCGCACGCACGCGCACACACACACACACACCCTCGCACGCACGCACGCACACACGCACATACACACACTCATGCGCGCGCGCGCGCACGCACACACACACATACACACACGCGCGCGCGCTCAAAGTGCTGTTGATTGTAATTGCAGAATAAGAATTGTCAGGCATTTACGTATGTTAAAATAAATATTAATTTTTAAACATTTCATTATTAACAAACACAGGTGTTCGAAACTTACCTACTTTGTACCCGTTGAACCCGTATCGTATTGCCATCCTGCGAAGCTTTATAGGCATAATCTTTTGAATGAATGAATGAATTTGATATTAAATTTTGGATGAAAACTGATCTAATGTTTCACTATGCAAAATAAACTTATACTTAAAAAACACACCGTTGGCTAGTCGTGAATATAACCATGACTTTTCTCAATACAGGGCTAGCCAGAGATCCAGACAATTTAGTCCTTTTAAACCACCTTTCACAGGTGCTTATTTCTGAGACAACGTGACAGGCGGTGAGCCTGTTGCCATACAAAATGACGGACTGGACATGGACGCAGGGTTGCGATTCGAGAAACATGTGGCAGATTGTGTGCGAGCTAGTTTTTACAGAATAAATACACTTCACGAAGTTAGACCGTACCTAAGTGTTGAACTGCGTGAAAAGCTAATAGCTCGTTCTATCGAAGCTGAACTACACAGGTACGGCTTATGGGCTCAGATTGCTAGCTCGTACACAGCGACTCATACAAGGGGTTCAGAATGCCTGTGCTAGGGTTTGCTACAAAATTCCTGGGTGTAGTCATTTAACACCGTTTCTTAATAATGTTACGTATTGAAGATGAAATCTAGAATCAAACTCCACCTAGCGTGCCTTCTCTTTGGTGTCGTGAAGTATAAAAATCCATCATACCTACACGACAAACACAGACAGTGCTCTCTCTATGCTTCACAGAACAGCATCTTTCAGAGGTAGTTTTAGATATGAGGCTACAAAATGCTGGCATAATATACCTACTCCAATCATAGACTTAAAAATCCCCACCGGTTCAAAGTAAAGCTCAAAATATTTCTTATTGCTGCACAAATACAACATGGCAATATCAACCAAGAAAGCTCCTTCATATGACGCAGTGTGCTGTTTTTTTTATATTATAAAAAAACAGCATATTTATATGTTTATGTTGTATTAATATCAATCATCATCATCAATATGATTT